>CANIUD010000110.1:0-101390 GCA_947470075.1 Closterium sp. Yama58-4 | reverse complement strand
CCATTGGACAAGTAGGCCAGTTGGTCCGACCGGTCCATTGGACCAACATGCCAGTTGGTCCGACCGGTCCATTCGACCAACAGGCCAGTTGGTCCGACCGGTCCATTCGACCAACAGGCCAGTTGGTCCGACTGGTCCATTGGACCGACAGGCCAGTTGGTTCGACCGGTCCGTTGGACTGGAAGGCCTTGGTCGCGATGGTCCATTGGACTGGCAGGCCAGTTGGTCCGACCGGTCCATTGGACCAACAGCCAGTTGGTCCGACGAGTCCATTGGACCAATAGGCCTGTTGGTCCGACCGGTCCATTCGACCAATAGGCCGGTTGATCCGACCGGTCCAGTGGACCAACAGGCCAGTTGGTCCGACCAGTCCATTGGACCAACAGGCCAGTTGGTCCGACCGATCCATTGGACCGACAGGCCAGTTGGTCCGACCGGTCCATTGGACCAACAGGCCATTTGGTCCGACCGGTCCATTGGACCGACAGGCCATTTGGTCCGACCGTCCATTGGACCGACAGGCAGTTGGTCTGACAAGTCCATTGGACCAACAGGCCAGTTGGTTTGACCGGTCCATTATTTGAGACCGACAGACCAGTTGGTCCGACCGTCCTTTGGACCGACAGGCCAGTTGGTCCGACCGGTCCATTGGACCAACAGGCCATTTGGTCCGACCGGTCCATTGGACCGACAGGCCAGTTGGTCCGACTGGTCCATTGCAACCGACAGGCCAGTTGGTCCGACCGGTCCATTGGACCGACAGGCCAGTTGGTTCGACCGGTCCGTTGGACTGGAAGGCCAGTTGGTCCGATGGTCCGTTGGACTGGCAGGCCGTTGTCCGACCGGTCCATTGGACCAACAGGCCAGTTGGTCCGACTGGTCCATTGGACCAACAAGCCAGTTGGTCCGACCGGTCCATTGGACCAACAGGCCAGTTGGTCTGACCGGTCCATTGGACCAGTAGGCCAGTTGGTCTGACTGGTCCATTGGACCAACAGGGTGTTGGTCCGACCGGTCCATTGGACTAGTAGGCCAGTTGGTCCGATTGGTCCATTGGACCAACAGGTGTTGGTCCGACCGATCCATTGGACCAACAGGCCAGTTGGTCCGACCGATCCATTGGACCAACAGGCCAGTTGGTCCGACCGGTCCTTTGGACCAACAGGGTGTTGGTCCGACCGGTCCATTGGACCAACAGGCCAGTTGGTCCGACTGGTCCATTGGACCAACAGGCTAGTTGGTCTGACCGGTCCATTGGACTAGTAGGCTAGTTGGTCCGACACGGTCCATTGGACTAGAAGGCAAGTTGGGCTGACCGGTCCATTAGACCAATAGGCCTGTTGATCCAACCAGTCCATTGAACCAACAGTCCATGTGGTCCGACCGGTCCATTGGACCAGTAGGCCAGTTGGTCCGACCGTCCATTGGACCAGTAGGCCATTTGGTCCGACCGTCCATTGGACCAACAGGCCAGTTGGTCCGACCGGTCCATTGGACCAACAGGCCAGTTGGTCCGACCTGTCCATTGGACCAACAGGCCAGTTGGTCCGACCGGTCCATTGGACCAACAGGCCAGTTGGTCTGACCGGTCCATTGGACCAGTAGGCCAGTTGGTCTGACTGGTCCATTGGACCAACAGGGTGTTGGTCCGACCGGTCCATTGGACTAGTAGGCCAGTTGGTCCGACTGGTCCATTGGACCAACAGGGTGTTGGTCCGACCGGTCCATTGGACCAACAGGGTGTTGGTCCGACCGGTCCATTGAACCGACAGGCCAGTTGGTTCGACTGGTCCATTGGACTGGCAGGCCAGTTGGTCTGACGGTCCATTGGACTAGCAGCTAGTTGGTCCGACCGGTCCATTGGACCAACAGACCAGTTGGTCCGACCGGTCCATTGGACCAATAGGCCAGTTGGTCCGACCGGTCCATTGGACCAACAGGCCAGTTGGTCTGACCGGTCCATTGGACCAGTAGGCCAGTTGGTCTGACTGGTCCATTGGACCAACAGGGTTTTGGTCGGACCGGCCATTGGACCAAACAGCCAGGTCGTTCGACCGGTCTATTGGACCAACAGGCCAATTGGTTGACCGGTCCATTGGACAACCAAGCCAGTTGGTTGGACTGGTCCATAGGACCAATAGGCCTGTTGGTCCGACCGGTCCATTGGACCAAGAGGCCAGTTGGTCTGACCGGTCCATTGGACCAACAGGCCTGTTGGTCCGACCGGTCCATTGGACCAAGAGGTCAGTTGGTTCGACCGGTCCATTGGACCAACAGGCCAGTTGGTCCGACCTGTCCATTGGACCAACAGGCCAGTTGGTCGGACCGGTCCATTGGACCAGCAGGCCAGTTGGTCCGACCGGTCCATTGGACCAACAGGCCAGTTGGTCCGACCGGTCCATTGGACCAGCAGGCCAGTTGGTCCGACCGGTCCATTGGACCAACAGGCCAGTTGGTCCGACCGGTCCATTGGACCAGCAGGCCAGTTGGTCCGACCGGTCCATTGGACCAGCAGGCCAGTTGGTCCGACCGGTCCATTGGACCAGCAGGCCAGTTGGTCCGACCGGTCCATTGGACCAGCAGGCCAGTTGGTCCGACCGGTCCATTGGACCAGCAGGCCAGTTGGTCCGACCGGTCCATTGGACCAGCAGGCCAGTTGGTCCGACC
Source organism: Closterium sp. Yama58-4 (assembly GCA_947470075.1). NCBI lineage: Eukaryota > Viridiplantae > Streptophyta > Zygnematophyceae > Desmidiales > Closteriaceae > Closterium > Closterium sp. Yama58-4. Next base: position 98,723 of record CANIUD010000110.1, on the reverse strand, counting down.
GGTCCATTGGACCAGCAGGCCAGTTGGTCCGACCGGTCCATTGGACCGACAGGCCAGTTGGTCCGACCGGTCCATTGGACCAATAGGCCAGTTGGTCCGACCGGTCCATTGGACCGACAGGCTAGTTGGTCCGACCGGTCCATTGGACCAACGGGCCAGTTGGTCCGACCGGTCCATTGGACCGACAGGCCTTTTGGTCTGACCGGCTCATTGGACCAACAGGCCAGTTGGTTCGACTGGTCCATTGGACCAACAGGCCAATTGGTTCGACCGGTTCATTGAAACAACAGGCGCGTTGGTTCGACCGGTCCATTGGACCAACAGGCCAGTTGGTTCGACCGGTCCATTGGACCAACAGGCCAGTTGGTTCGACCGGTCCATTGGACCAACAGTCCAGTTGGTTCGATCGGTCCATTGGACAACAGGCCAGTTGGTCCGACCGGTCCATTTGGACCACAGGCCAGTTGGTCCGACCGGTCCATTGGACCAGCAGGCCAGTTGGTCCGACCAGTCCATTGGACCAGCAGGCCAGTTGGTCCGACCGGTCCATTGGACCAGCAGGCTAGTTGGTCCGACCGGTCCATTGGACCAGCAGGTGAGTTTGGTCCGACTGGTCCATTGGACCAGCAGGCCAGTTGGTCCGACCGGTCCATTGGACCAGCAGGCCAGTTGGTCCGACCGGTCCATTCGACCAGCAGGCGAGTTGGTCCGACCGGTCCATTGGACAAGCAAGCAAGTTGGTACGACCGCTCCATTAGACCAGCAGGCGAGTTGGTCCGACCGGTCCATTGGACCAGCAGGCCAGTTGGTCCAACCGGTCCACTGGACCAGCAGGCCAGTTGGTCCAACCGGTCCATTGGACCAGCAGGCCAGTTGGTCTGACCGGTCCATTGGACCAACAGGCCAGCTGGTCTGACCGGTCCATTGGACTAGTAGGCCAGTTGGTCCGACTGGTCCATTGGACCAACAGGGTGTTGGTCCGACCGGTCCATTGGACCAGAAGGCAAGTTGGTCTGACCGGTCAATTGGACCGACAGGCCAATTCGTCCGACCGGTCCATTGGACCAATAGGCCTGTTGGTCCGACGGTCCACTGGACCAACAGGCCAGTTGGTCCGACCGGTCCATTGGACCAACAGGCCAGTTGGTCCGACCGGTCCATTGGACCAGTAGGCTAGTTGGTCCGACCGGTCCATTGGACCAACAGGCCAGTTGGCCCGACCGGTCCATTGGACCAACAAGCCAGTTGGTCCGATGGTCCATTGGACTGGCAGGCCAGTTGGTCTGACCGGTCCATTGGACCAACAGGCCAGTTGGTTCCGACCGGTCCATTGGACCAACAGGCCAATTGGTCCGACCGGTCCATTGGACCAGTAGGCCAGTTGGTCCGACTGGTCCATTGGACCAACAGGCCTGTTGGTCCGACCGGTCCATTGGACCAACAGGCCAGTTGGTTTGACCGGTCCATTGGACCGACAGGCCAGTTGGTCCGATGGTCCATTGGACTGGCAGGCCAGTTGGTCCGACCGATCCATTGGACCAACAGGCCAGTTGGTCCGACCAGTCCATTGGACCAACAGGCTAGTTGGTCCGACCGGTCCATTGGACCAATACGCCAGTTGGTGTGACCGGTTTATTGGACTAGTAGGCCAGTTGGTCCGACTGGTCCATTGGACCAACAGGGTGTTGGTCCGACCGGTCCATTGTGTCACAAATAGGCTTAGAAGCGATGCATTAGTAATGAGCTTGAAGCTCTTTAAGTACATCCAAGAGGGGTAGGAAAAGGATGGGGAAGGGAATCGGGGGCAATCTCTAGGGATTGGGGGTAATCCCAAGGCAATCTCCAATTGGTGGGTTGGAGATTGGTTGGAGATTACATTTGGGTTTGGTTGGGATGTAGGTGTACACCCAACCAAACACAATGTGCAAACTATGCTACTCTAGGATATAGAAAATACAAAGTACAAATTGTGAGATTGAAGACTAACACTAACACATTGGACCAGAAGGCAAGTTGGTCTGACCGGTCAATTGGACCGACAGGCCAATTCGTCCATTGGACCAATAGGCCTGTTGGTCCGACTGGTCCATTGGACCAACAGGCCAGTTGGTCCGACTGGTCCATTGGACCAGTAGGCCAGTTGGTCCAGCCGGTCCATTGGACCAACAGGCCAGTTGGTCTGACCGGTCCATTGGACCAACAGGCTAGTTGGTCCGACCGGTCCATTGGACTAGTAGGCCAGTTGGTCCGACTGGTCCATTGGACCAACAGGTCAGTTGGTCCGACCGGTCCATTGGACCAACAGGCCAGTTGGTCCGACCAGTCCATTGGACCAACAGGCCAGTTGGTCTGACCGGTCCATTGGACCAACAGGCCAGTTGGTCCGACCGGTCCGTTGGACCAACAGGCCAGTTGGTCCGACCGGTCCGTTGGACTCACAGGCTAGTTGGTCCGACCGGTCCATTGGACCGACAGGCCAGTTGGTCCGACCGGTCCATTGGACCGACAGGCCAGTTGGTCCGACCGATCCATTGGACCAACAGGCCAGTTGGTCTGACCGGTCCATTGGACCGACAGGCCAGTTGGTCCGACCGGTCCATTGGACCAGTAGGCCAGTTGGTCTGAACGGTCCATTGGACCAACAGGGTGTTGGTCCGACCGGTCCATTGGACCAGAAGGCAAGTTGGTCCGACCGGTCAACTGGACCGACAGGCCAATTCGTCCGACCGGTCCATTGGACCAACAGGCCAGTTGGTCCGACCGGTCCATTGGACCAGTAGGCCAGTTGGTCTGACCGGTCCATTGGACCAAGAGGCCAGTTGGTCCGACCGGTCCATTGGACCGACAGGCCAGTTGGTTCGGCCGGTCCATTGGACCAACAGGCCAGTTGGTCCGACCGATCCATTGGACCGACAGGCCAGTTGTTCCGACCGGTCCATTGGACCAACAGGCCAGTTTGTCCGACCGGTCCATTGGACCAACAGGCCAGTTGGTCTGACCGGTCCATTGGACTAGTAGGCCAGTTGGTCCGACTGGTCCATTGGACCAACAGGGTGTTGGTCCGACCGGTCCATTGGACCAGAAGGCAAGTTGGTCTGACCGGTCAATTGGACCGACAGGCCAATTCGTCCGACCGGTCCATTGGATCAATAGGCCTGTTGGTCCGACCAGTCCATTGGACCAACAGGCCAGTTGGTCCGACCGGTCCATCGGACTAGTACCTAGGCCAGATGGTCCGACCGGTCCATTGGACCAACAGGCCAGTTGGTCCGACCGGTCCATTGGACCAACAGGCCAGTTGGTCCGACCGGTCCATTGGACCGACAGGCCAGTTGGTTCGACTGGTCCATTGGACCGAAAGGCCAGTTGGTCCGATGGTCCATTGGACCAGTAGGCCAGTAGGTCCGACCGGTCCATTGGACCAACAAGCCAGTTGGTCCGACCGGTCCTTTGGACCAACAAGCCAGTTGGTCCGACCGGTCCATTGGTCCAACAGGCCAGTTGGTCTGACCGGTCCATTGGACCAGTAGGCCAGTTGGTCCGACTGGTCCATTGGACCAACAGGGTGTTGGTCCGACCGGTCCATTCGACCAACAGGCCAGGTCGTTCGACCGGTCTATTGGACCAACAGGCCAGTTGGTCGGACCGGTCCATTGGACCAACAGGCAAGTTGGTCCAACCGGTCCATTGGACCAACAGGCCAGTTGGTCCGACCGGTCCATTGGACCGACAGGCCAGTTGGTTCGACCGGTCCATTGGACCGACAGGCCAGTTGGTCCGATGGTCCATTGGATGGACAGGCCAGTTGGTCCGATGGTCCATTGGACCCACAGGCCAGTTGGTCCGACCGGTCCATTGGACCAGAAGGCAAGTTGGTCCGACCGGTCAACTGGACCGACAGGCCAATTCGTCCGACCGGTCCATTGAACCAATAGGCCTGTTGGTCCGACCGGTCCATTGGACCAACAGGCCAGTTGGTCCGACCGGTCCATTGGACTAGTAGGCCAATTGGTCCGACCGGTCCATTGGACCAACAGGCAAGTTGGTCCGACCGGTCCATTGGACCGACAGGCCAGTTGGTCCGATGGTCCATTGGACCGACAGGCCAGTTGGTCCGATGGTCCATTGGACCCACAGGCCAGTTGGTCTGACCGGTCCATTGGACCAGTAGGCCAGTTGGTCTGACTGGTCCATTGGACCAGAAGGCAAGTTGGTCCGACCGGTCAACTGGACCGACAGGCCAATTCGTCCGACCGGTCCATTGAACCAATAGGCCTGTTGGTCCGACCGGTCCATTGGACCAGCAGGCCAGTTGGTCCGACCGGTCCATTGGACCAGTAGGCCAGTTGGTCCGACCGGTCCATTGGACCAACAGGCAAGTTGGTCCGACCGGTCCATTGGACCGACAGGCCAGTTGGTCCGATGGTCCATTGGACCGACAGGCCAGTTGGTCCGATGGTCCATTGGACCCACAGGCCAGTTGGTCCGACCAGTTTATTGGACCGACAGGCCAATTCGTCTGACCGGTCCATTGGACCAATAGGCCAGTTGGTCCGACCGGTCCATTGGACCAGAAGGCAAGTTGGTCCGACCGGTCAACTGGACCGACAGGCCAATTCGTCCGACCGGTCCATTGAACCAATAGGCCTGTTGGTCCGACCGGTCCATTGGACCAACAGGCCAGTTGGTCCGACCGGTCCATTGGACCAGTAGGCCAGTTGGTCCGACCGGTCCATTGGACCGACAGGCCAGTTGGTCCGATGGTCCATTGGACCGACAGGCCAGTTGGTCCGATGGTCCATTGGACCCACAGGCTGTTGGTGTAAGGGCCTAAGAAACTCAAGCTATTAGGACTTAATCAAACTTAAAACCTCTCCTCGGGGTCACCTCCAAGGGTCCCTGGGTGCCTGGTACAAGACCAGCCCCTATCCTCGGGTCCGAGTTTGTAGAGAGAGGGATCAAGAAGGACTTAGTCAAAACAGCAAGAGTACCTTGAACGTCGCGCAGCGTGCCGTGCAGACCGTCGGTCGGATTAAGCTGAGAATTCGCTATATCGAAGCTCGCTCCAAGAGCTTTAAAATGAGCCAAGTTGCCTCGCGAAAAGTTCTGCCATTACTAAGTTATGGCTCAGACGGTGTTTGCCTAGCATTAGAGTGCTAGCGTACTAGCGTTGACTCGGGTAGCATTCCGCCAACGAACCGCGTAGAAACGAAATTCCAGCGAGGAAGGAATTCACATGAATCAATTTGACTATATTCAGGTACAAACAGAGAAGGATTAAATAGTTCTAGCTAGCAAGGACCTTGGGAATCAACCTGGGAACAACCAGGGATGATCCCAAATAATTCCAAGCAACAGAACCAACCTGGCTGGACAAAATAGCAGGTGGTAGGTTGGTAAACAACCTCTGGTTCTGTTTTTCCAACCTGGGAAAACAACAACCAGGTTCAGGTTCTAAAAACGGAACCTGTTTTGTCTTTGCCCAACCAGCCAAATGCTGGTTCCGCTGGTTTCCCCTGGCCTTGTAGCATGCAGATACAGACAAACAACATCCAACCTTCACCTAAATTGTACCCCTATAGTGCCTTCCCTGCTACACTATAGTTAACCAAACAAAACAGTACAATTTCGAGTTGGATAGAACTGAATCTGCGCAATCAACTCAACCGAACTGCAAAGCTTCCACCTTGGGTTCCTTTGCGAGCTCGTCCTTTCTGCTTGCATTGTTCATAGCGCGTACAATGTTGTGCCGAAGCGCACATTGCGCGAGTACCTGCAAATGCATCAAGCGAAAAATGCGAAAGCAAACAAACACACGAACACACCATTCACACGCAAATGCATTCGCACACGCATACTCGTACAAACAGACGGCAGGATGTCGTGCAATGTGCATTTGCACCCAACACACTCCCCCTCAGCCTGCCGGCTGCATCCCCATCATTCCATGCTAGTTCATGCTCATTCCACTCATGCGCACACAACGCCAATGAGGCTCATCCGCAAGCCTCTTGGTGAGAAAGTCTGCTGGCTGCTGGTGAGTCTTGATGTAGATCGGATGCACCGTCCCCCTCTTCACCTCCTTACGCAGCCAGTGCCACTTGATACGCATGTGCTTGTTCAGCCCATGAAGCACAGCGTTTCTGGCCATCCCAAGAGCCCCCTTGCTATCACAAAACAGCGGCGTAGCAACTTTCTGCTCCTGGCCAATCTCCTCTAACAGCCTCCTCAGCCAAATCACCTCCTTCACCCCATGGAACATCGCCATGTACTCTGATTCTACGGAAGAGAGTGCCGTCTCCGTCTGCTTCTTGGACCTCCAACTAACAGGTCCTCCCCCAACTACGCAGATGTATCCTCCCACAGATGAGGAATCCTCCTTCTCAGAAGCCCACGTAGCATCGGTAAAGCAAGTGAGAAATAGCTTGCCTTCTCCAAGCCTCTCCCCCTTCTCTTTCAGCACCTCCACCCCTTTCTGCTTCACCTGTGCAGATGCGGAGTATTGAACTCCAATGCTTGGGTGAGAGTTCAGGTACTTCACCACACGCTCAGCTGCATCCACCTGCTCCTCTGATGGATTCTGCACCACCCTAGCCAGCTGCCCAACCGAGAAAGAGATGTCGGGCCTCGTGTGAACTGCTGCGTACAAGAGGCTGCCCACCAAGGACTGAAATTGCTGCTGCTCTTCAGCTTCAACCCCTTCATCCTCTGCAGCCTTCACAAGCTTGAATTCTGCTGGCAGGGGAGTTGCAACCTTGCGCTCATTCTCAATCCCATACTTCTCCCCCAGCTCCTTGATGAACTTCTCCTGGTGCAGCTTCAACCACCTGTGATCTGGATCCCTCTCCACGTGCATCCCGAGGTAGTACTTTACCTCCCCAAGGTTCTTGCACTTGAAGTTTTCCATCAGTTGCTGCTGCACTTTCTGGATCTCCTTCATGCTGCTGCTGAAGAGAAGAATGTCGTCCACATAGACCAGAAACAGCACCAGCTTCTCCCCCTCGCCCTTGAGAAAGAGGCTCTCATCACAGCTGCTGGTCCTGAATTCCATCTCCTCTAAAACAGCTGCCAACTTCTGGTACCAGCAGCGTGGCGCCTGCTTCAAGCCGTAGATGGACTTGTTGAGCTTGCACACCCTGCCCGTACCATCCTCATACCCAGGCGGCTGCGTCATGTACACATCCTCCTCTAAAATCCCATTCAGGAATGCCGTTGAAATATCCATCTGAATGATGAATTTCCCACTAACAGCTGCATCTGCCAACAAGACACGGAGGGTAGAGGGTTTGGCAGTGGGAGCAAAGATCTCGTTGAAGTCCTGCTTCTCCTTCTGCATAAACCCCTTCGCCACCAGCCTACTCTTGTAGATGGTGACCTGCCCCTTGTCATCGGTCTTGATCCTCAGCACCCACTTGCATTGTATCGCTTTCTTCCCATCAGGCAGCACCACCAGATCCCATGTCCTATTCTCCAGCAGACTCTGGTACTCAGCATCCCTAGAAGCCAGCCACTTGTCCCTATCTGGTCCAGCTAATGCCTCTTCCATGCTAGCTGGTTCCTCTGGTGCAGGGGCAAGAAAACAGTACGCAGGCTCATCCTCCTCATCCGGGTCATAGCCATGAGGTAGAATCAGCAATGCCTCTTCGGTCCCTAGCTGCTGCTCTGCTGCATCAGTTCCTGCAGTCAGCTTCTTAGTAGCCATACGGGTACGTCCTGGCCTGGAGACGGGTGTCTCCCATCCCTTCATAACGACACCCTTCGGCTTCTTAGTTTTTCCCTGCTGCTTCTCTCCTCCCTCGGGTCCAGCAGCTCCACTAGTGCTGCCGCCAGTTTCCACACCATTTTCTCCACCAGCAGATGCCTCCTGTACCTTCTCTCCATCACCATTTCCAGCAGCTGCCTCCTCTCCCTCCTCCCACACACTAGGAGTCAGGTCCAGCTGCATGGTGATCTGCTCCATCTGCTGGGACACCCTTGCCTCCGGCTGTTTCTCCCAGCTCCCATACATCATGCCCTCAATGAATTTCACATCCCTGCTGTCAAACAACACACCCTTGGATGGTTCCCACAGCAGCCATCCCTTGCTCTCAGCAGCCAGCCCCAAATGCACACACCAGATTGCACTCGCCCCCAACTTACTGCGGTAGGTCTTGGGGACGTGGGCGACTGCCATGCAACCGAACACCCTCAGCATGTCCACCGGCGGCTTCCTCCCAAGCCACCTCTCCAACGGCACCCACGAGTCATCCCCAACCTTGGTGAGCACCCTGTTCCTAGCGACAGTGGCGTGCCGGACAGCATGAGGCCACATAGAATTGCTCAGCCCAGATTCTATGAGCAGCGCCCTAGCTGTCTCCAGAATGGTCCGGTTTGCCCGTTCTGCTACACCATTGGACTGTGGGGTATAAGCCGTGGTCAGCTCTCTCTGGATGCCCTGCTTCTTGAGCCAGGCCGTCATTTCAGCTCCAAGGAACTCACCACCCCGGTCTGTCCTAATCCGCTTCACTACACACTCCGCCTGCTTCTCCACGAATGGCAGCCAATCGTCCCGTATCGTGGAGGCGGCGTGGTCCTTCTGCTTCAGCGGATACGCCCACATCAGCCTGCTCCAGTCATCCACAATTGTAAGAAAATACCGCTCCCCCTTGTGCCCTTGCACCGGCAGCGGCCCCACCAAGTCCATGTGGACCAGCTCCAAAGGCTTCTTGCTCCTGCCAGCCACACTATGGAAAGGGAAACGGGTGAACTTTGAAAGCAAACAGATTTCACAGTTGTCATCGGGTGGCTGTCCGTTCAGCTTCAGACCCTTAACGGCTCCATCCTTCTCCAGCTGCTTCAGCAAAGGCATTGCCACATGCCCTAAGCGCCGGTGTGCCGTTGCCCAATCTGTCTCCCCAGATCTGGCCGACACTTTCACACCAACCCCTCCAATGGCATTGCACTCCCCCTGGGATGCAGACCCCTCTCCAGCCTGCCCCCCACCATGCCACGCCAGGGCCGGCAGCTGCCACATAGATCTGTACACGTCCTTGCTCTCGTGCAGATCCCAAAGCACCCGATTGCCCAGCTTCCCCTTATAAGTGCGTGCCCCATCCGTGTTGGTGTTCACCCCAGCCTTGCCAAGCTTACGGAGGGAGATAAGGTTGGCCTTCAGGTCGGGGACGAAGAGAACGTCGTGCAGCACCACCGGCTTGCCATCCGCTCCCTTAAACGCAGCTCGTCCCGCACCAGCCACCTTCAACATGTGTCCAGAGGCGGAGCACACTTCATTGATCGGTGCAGCTCGTACTTCGTCCAGCAGGTCCTTGCGCGGCGTCATCGTCCAAGCAGCGCCTGTGTCCAACACCCAATAGTCTAGGGGGTGCAGCTCTGCTCCAACTTTGGCAGAGGCGTCTCCTTGCTCCCCCTTGTCTCCCACATGGAAGAATTGGCCCGCGGTGCGCTCCTTCTTCTTCTCTGCACCGCCGTTGCCCTTCGGGTTGTTGTCGGACGAATCAGCGACCATGTTGGCGCCGTTTTTCTGGTTCCTCCGCGCGCCGCCATCCTGGTGACGATTCTGGGGGGTCCATCCATCGGGTTTCTTATAGCACAAAAACCAGGGGTGCCCTTCCTTCTCACAATACCAGCAACTCCCTTTCATTTTGCCACCAGCACCCGACTTGCCCCCACGTCCAGATTTCGCACCGCGACCCCAACCGGTACCTCCTTGTTGGTCGTTGGAGTCGTCGTCTTTCTTTGCACCGCGTCCAGCACCACCGAAGCCACGTCCTCTGCCATGTCGGCTCCCTTGCATCCCGTAGCCGCTGCTGCCGTCGTCTCCACCCCTCAGTTGGCGGCGACGGAAGTCCTCCTCCAGAATCTTCGTCCGCACCCACTCGAGCGTCCACAAGCTCTGGTTCTGCGGCAGGCTCAATCCGCTCGTAAATTGAAGCCACGATTCTGGCAGCAGCGACAGCATCTTCAAGCACTTGGTCTGCTCCGGGTAGGTGATTCCCGCGGTCGCCAACTTCGCGTAGAGGTCGCGCATCTTGTCCAGGACTGGTTGCACCGGCTCTCCCTCGCTCAGGCGCAACGCGGACAGCTCCCTCTCCAGCATCAACGTTGCGACAACGGAGGTCGGGGCGTGCAGCTCCTTCAACACGGTCCACGCCTTCGGACCGCACTCAACCTCCTGCAGCAGGTGCATGACGTGGTGACGCTGGTTCAGCTCCAAACTCTGCGACATCAAATAGTAGCCAGCCGAGGAGCGCTCGTCCCAATCTTCCTGCAGCGTGGGGTCACTCGGTCTAGGCTCCTCCCCAATCATTAGTTTCAGCAAACCGATCTGACGGAAATATAATTGCATTTTCCAGGCCCAATCATCATAGCCCTCACCATTGAACTTCTCGACGGTGAAATTCTTCAGCACCTCCTTGACAAGCGAGCCCTGGTTTGTTCGCGCTCCCCTTGGCGCTGAAAGACCAGAATCTTGGCTGCCGCTACGATCTTGGGCTGAAGATTCACCAGCTCCCGCCGAGGTGTTGCCCGCCATAGCTACCTATAACGAGGATCACTATAACGCGGCTCTGATACCAGCTTGTTGGTGTAAGGGCCTAAGAAACTCAAGCTATTAGGACTTAATCAAACTTAAAACCTCTCCTCGGGGTCACCTCCAAGGGTCCCTGGGTGCCTGGTACAAGACCAGCCCCTATCCTCGGGTCCGAGTTTGTAGAGAGAGGGATCAAGAAGGACTTAGTCAAAACAGCAAGAGTACCTTGAACGTCGCGCAGCGTGCCGTGCAGACCGTCGGTCGGATTAAGCTGAGAATTCGCTATATCGAAGCTCGCTCCAAGAGCTTTAAAATGAGCCAAGTTGCCTCGCGAAAAGTTCTGCCATTACTAAGTTATGGCTCAGACGGTGTTTGCCTAGCATTAGAGTGCTAGCGTACTAGCGTTGACTCGGGTAGCATTCCGCCAACGAACCGCGTAGAAACGAAATTCCAGCGAGGAAGGAATTCACATGAATCAATTTGACTATATTCAGGTACAAACAGAGAAGGATTAAATAGTTCTAGCTAGCAAGGACCTTGGGAATCAACCTGGGAACAACCAGGGATGATCCCAAATAATTCCAAGCAACAGAACCAACCTGGCTGGACAAAATAGCAGGTGGTAGGTTGGTAAACAACCTCTGGTTCTGTTTTTCCAACCTGGGAAAACAACAACCAGGTTCAGGTTCTAAAAACGGAACCTGTTTTGTCTTTGCCCAACCAGCCAAATGCTGGTTCCGCTGGTTTCCCCTGGCCTTGTAGCATGCAGATACAGACAAACAACATCCAACCTTCACCTAAATTGTACCCCTATAGTGCCTTCCCTGCTACACTATAGTTAACCAAACAAAACAGTACAATTTCGAGTTGGATAGAACTGAATCTGCGCAATCAACTCAACCGAACTGCAAAGCTTCCACCTTGGGTTCCTTTGCGAGCTCGTCCTTTCTGCTTGCATTGTTCATAGCGCGTACAATGTTGTGCCGAAGCGCACATTGCGCGAGTACCTGCAAATGCATCAAGCGAAAAATGCGAAAGCAAACAAACACACGAACACACCATTCACACGCAAATGCATTCGCACACGCATACTCGTACAAACAGACGGCAGGATGTCGTGCAATGTGCATTTGCACCCAACACAGGCCAGTTGGTCCGACCGGTCCATTGGACCGACAGGCCAATTCGTCCGACCGGTCCATTGAACCAATAGGCCTGTTGGTCCGACCGGTCCATTGGACCAACAGGCCAGTTGGTCCGACCGGTCCATTGGACCAGTAGGCCAGTTGGTCCGATGGTCCATTGGACCGACAGGCCAGTTGGTCCGATGGTCCATTGGACCGACAGGCCAGTTGGTCCGATGGTCCATTGGACCGACAGGCCAGTTGGTCTGATGGTCCATTGGACCCACAGGCCAGTTGGTCCGATGGTCCATTGGACCAGTAGGCCAGTTGGTCTGACTGGTCCATTGGACCAGTAGGCCAGTTGGTCTGACTGGTCCATTGGACCAGAAGGCAAGTTGGTCCGACCGGTCCATTGGACCAGTAGGCCAGTTGGTCCGATGGTCCATTGGACCGATAGGCGGTTGGTCCGATGGTCCATTGGACCAACAGGCCAGTTGGTCCGATGGTCCATTGGACCGACAGGCCAGTTGGTCCGATGGTCCATTGGACCCACAGGCCAGTTGGTCCGATGGTCCATTGGACCAGTAGGCCAGTTGGTCCGACCGGTCCATTGGACCGACAGGCCAGTTGGTCCGATGGTCCATTGGACCGACAGGCCAGTTGGTCCGATGGTCCATTGGACCAACAGGCCAGTTGGTCTGACCGGTCCATTGGACCAACAGGGTGTTGGTCCGACCGGTCCATTGGACCAGAAGGCAAGTTGGTCTGACCGGTCAATTGGACCGACAGGCCAATTCGTCCGACCAGTCCATTGGACCAATAGGCCAGTTGGTCCGATAGGTTCATTGGACTGGCAAGCTAGTTGGTCCGACCGGTCCATTGGACCAACAGGCTAGTTGGTCCGACCGGTCCATTGGACCAACAGGCAAGTTGGTTCGACCGGTCCATTGGACCGACAGGCCAGTTGGTCCGATGGTCCATTGGACTGGCAGGCCAGTTGGTCCGACCGATCCATTGGACCAACAGGCCAGTTGGTCGGACCGGTCCATTGGACCAACAGGCCAGTTGGTCCGACCGGTCCATTGGACCAACAGGCCAGTTGGTGTGACCGGTCTATTGGACTAGTAGGCTAGTTGGTCTGATTGGTCCATTGGTCCAACAGGGTGTTGGTCCGACCAGTCCATTAGACTAGAAGGCAAGTTGGTCTGACCGGTCAATTGGACCGACAGGCCAATTCGTCCGACCGGTCCATTGGACCAACAGGCCAGTTTGTCCGACCGGTCCATTGGACCAACAGGCCAGTTGGTCCGACCGGTCCATTGGACCAGTAGGCTAGTTGGTCCGACCGGTCCATTGGACCAACAGGCCAGTTGGTCCGACCGGTCCATTGGACCAACAGGCCAGTTGGTCCGACCGGTCCATTGGACCAACAGGCCAGTTGGTCCGACCGGTCCATTGGACCAGTAGGCCAGTTGGTCCGACCGGTCCATTGGACCAGTAGGCCAGTTGGTCCGACCGGTCCATTGGACAAGTAGGCCAGTTGGTCCAAGCGGTCCATTGGACCAACAGGCCAGTTGGTCAGACCGGTCCATCGGACCAACAGGCCAGTTGGTCCGACCGGTCCATCGGACCAACAGGCCAGTTGGTCCGACTGGTCCATTGGACCGACAGGCCAGTTGGTTCGACCGGTCCGTTGGACTGGAAGGCCAGTTGGTCCGATGGTCCATTGGACTGGCAGGCCAGTTGGTCCGACCGGTCCATTGGACCAACAGGCCAGTTGGTCCGACGAGTCCATTGGACCAATAGGCCTGTTGGTCCGACCGGTCCATTGGACCAATAGGCCAGTTGGTCCGACCGGTCCAGTGGACCAACAGGCCAGTTGGTCCGACCAGTCCATTGGACCAACAGGCCAGTTGGTCCGACCGATCCATTGGACCGACAGGCCAGTTGGTCCGACCGGTCCATTGGACCAACAGGCCATTTGGTCCGACCGGTCCATTGGACCAACAGGCCATTTGGTCCGACCGGTCCATTGGACCGACAGGCCAGTTGGTCCGACCAGTCCATTGGACCAACAGGCCAGTTGGTTTGACCGGTCCATTTGACCGACAGACCAGTTGGTCCGACCGGTCCATTGGACCGACAGGCCAGTTGGTCCGACCGGTCCATTGGACCAACAGGCCATTTGGTCCGACCGGTCCATTGGACCGACAGGCCAGTTGGTCCGACTGGTCCATTGGACCGACAGGCCAGTTGGTCCGACCGGTCCATTGGACCGACAGGCCAGTTGGTTCGACCGGTCCGTTGGACTGGAAGGCCAGTTGGTCCGATGGTCCATTGGACTGGCAGGCCAGTTGGTCCGACCGGTCCATTGGACCAACAGGCCAGTTGGTCCGACCTGTCCATTGGACCAACAGGCCAGTTGGTCCGACCGGTCCATTGGACCAACAGGCCAGTTGGTCTGACCGGTCCATTGGACCAGTAGGCCAGTTGGTCTGACTGGTCCATTGGACCAACAGGGTGTTGGTCCGACCGGTCCATTGGACTAGTAGGCCAGTTGGTCCGACTGGTCCATTGGACCAACAGGGTGTTGGTCCGACCGATCCATTGGACCAACAGGCCAGTTGGTCCGACCGATCCATTGGACCAACAGGCCAGTTGGTCCGACCGGTCCTTTGGACCAACAGGGTGTTGGTCCGACCGGTCCATTGGACCAACAGGCCAGTTGGTCCGACTGGTCCATTGGACCAACAGGCTAGTTGGTCTGACCGGTCCATTGGACTAGTAGGCTAGTTGGTCCGACCGGTCCATTGGACCAGAAGGCAAGTTGGTCTGACCGGTCCATTAGACCAATAGGCCTGTTGATCCAACCAGTCCATTGAACCAACAGTCCATGTTGGTCCGACCGGTCCATTGGACCAGTAGGCCAGTTGGTCCGACCGGTCCATTGGACCAGTAGGCCAGTTGGTCCGACCGGTCCATTGGACCAACGGGCCAGTTGGTCCGACCGGTCCATTGGACCAACAGGCCAGTTGGTCCGACCTGTCCATTGGACCAACAGGCCAGTTGGTCCGACCGGTCCATTGGACCAACAGGCCAGTTGGTCTGACCGGTCCATTGGACCAGTAGGCCAGTTGGTCTGACTGGTCCATTGGACCAACAGGGTGTTGGTCCGACCGGTCCATTGGACTAGTAGGCCAGTTGGTCCGACTGGTCCATTGGACCAACAGGGTGTTGGTCCGACCGGTCCATTGGACCAACAGGGTGTTGGTCCGACCGGTCCATTGAACCGACAGGCCAGTTGGTTCGACTGGTCCATTGGACTGGCAGGCCAGTTGGTCTGACGGTCCATTGGACCAGCAGGCTAGTTGGTCCGACCGGTCCATTGGACCAACAGACCAGTTGGTCCGACCGGTCCATTGGACCAATAGGCCAGTTGGTCCGACCGGTCCATTGGACCAACAGGCCAGTTGGTCTGACCGGTCCATTGGACCAGTAGGCCAGTTGGTCTGACTGGTCCATTGGACCAACAGGGTGTTGGTCGGACCGGTCCATTGGACCAACAGGCCAGGTCGTTCGACCGGTCTATTGGACCAACAGGCCAATTGGTTTGACCGGTCCATTGGACAACCAAGCCAGTTGGTTGGACTGGTCCATAGGACCAATAGGCCTGTTGGTCCGACCGGTCCATTGGACCAAGAGGCCAGTTGGTCTGACCGGTCCATTGGACCAACAGGCCTGTTGGTCCGACCGGTCCATTGGACCAAGAGGTCAGTTGGTTCGACCGGTCCATTGGACCAACAGGCCAGTTGGTCCGACCGGTCCATTTGACCAACAGGCCAGTTGGTCCGACCGGTCCATTGGACCAGCAGGCCAGTTGGTCCGACCGGTCCATTGGACCAACAGGCCAGTTGGTCCGACCGGTCCATTGGACCAGCAGGCCAGTTGGTCCGACCGGTCCATTGGACCAACAGGCCAGTTGGTCCGACCGGTCCATTGGACCAGCAGGCCAGTTGGTCCGACCGGTCCATTGGACCAGCAGGCCAGTTGGTCCGACCGGTCCATTGGACCAGCAGGCCAGTTGGTCCGACCGGTCCATTGGACCAGCAGGCCAGTTGGTCCGACCGGTCCATTGGACCAGCAGGCCAGTTGGTCCGACCGGTCCATTGGACCCACAGGCCAGTTGGTCCGACCGGTCCATTGGACCAGCAGGCCAGTTGGTCCGACCGGTCCATTGGACCGACAGGCCAGTTGGTCCGACCGGTCCATTGGACCAATAGGCCAGTTGGTCCGACCGGTCCATTGGACCGACAGGCTAGTTGGTCCGACCGGTCCATTGGACCAACGGGCCAGTTGGTCCGACCGGTCCATTGGACCGACAGGCCTTTTGGTCTGACCGGCTCATTGGACCAACAGGCCAGTTGGTTCGACTGGTCCATTGGACCAACAGGCCAATTGGTTCGACCGGTTCATTGAAACAACAGGCGCGTTGGTTCGACCGGTCCATTGGACCAACAGGCCAGTTGGTTCGACCGGTCCATTGGACCAACAGGCCAGTTGGTTCGACCGGTCCATTGGACCAACAGTCCAGTTGGTTCGATCGGTCCATTGGACAACAGGCCAGTTGGTCCGACCGGTCCATTTGGACCACAGGCCAGTTGGTCCGACCGGTCCATTGGACCAGCAGGCCAGTTGGTCCGACCAGTCCATTGGACCAGCAGGCCAGTTGGTCCGACCGGTCCATTGGACCAGCAGGCTAGTTGGTCCGACCGGTCCATTGGACCAGCAGGTGAGTTGGTCCGACTGGTCCATTGGACCAGCAGGCCAGTTGGTCCGACCGGTCCATTGGACCAGCAGGCCAGTTGGTCCGACCGGTCCATTCGACCAGCAGGCGAGTTGGTCCGACCGGTCCATTGGACAAGCAAGCAAGTTGGTACGACCGCTCCATTAGACCAGCAGGCGAGTTGGTCCGACCGGTCCATTGGACCAGCAGGCCAGTTGGTCCAACCGGTCCACTGGACCAGCAGGCCAGTTGGTCCAACCGGTCCATTGGACCAGCAGGCCAGTTGGTCTGACCGGTCCATTGGACCAACAGGCCAGCTGGTCTGACCGGTCCATTGGACTAGTAGGCCAGTTGGTCCGACTGGTCCATTGGACCAACAGGGTGTTGGTCCGACCGGTCCATTGGACCAGAAGGCAAGTTGGTCTGACCGGTCAATTGGACCGACAGGCCAATTCGTCCGACCGGTCCATTGGACCAATAGGCCTGTTGGTCCGACGGGTCCACTGGACCAACAGGCCAGTTGGTCCGACCGGTCCATTGGACCAACAGGCCAGTTGGTCCGACCGGTCCATTGGACCAGTAGGCTAGTTGGTCCGACCGGTCCATTGGACCAACAGGCCAGTTGGCCCGACCGGTCCATTGGACCAACAAGCCAGTTGGTCCGATGGTCCATTGGACTGGCAGGCCAGTTGGTCTGACTGGTCCATTGGACCAACAGGCCAGTTGGTCCGACCGGTCCATTGGACCGACAGGCCACGACCGGTCCATTGGACCAACTGGCCAGTTGGTCCGACCGGTCCATTGGACCAACAGGCCAGTTGGTCCGACTGGTCCATTGGACCAACAGGCCAGTTGGTCCGACCGGTCCATTGGACCAACAGGCCAGTTGGTCTGACCGGTCCATTGGACCGACAGGCCAGTTGGTCTAATGGTCCATTGGACCAACAGGGTGTTGGTCCGACCGGTCCATTGGACTAGTAGGCCAGTTGGTCCGACTGGTCCATTGGACCAACAGGGTGTTGGTCCGACCGGTCCCATTGGACCAATAGGGGCCAGTTGGTCCGACCGGTCCATTGGACCGACAGGCCAGTTGGTTCGACTGGTCCATTGGACTGGCAGGCCAGTTGGTCTGACCGGTCCATTGGACCAGCAGGCCAGTTGGTCCGACCGGTCCATTCGACCAACAAACAGGCCAGTTGGTCCGACCGGTCTATTGGACCAATAGGCCAGTTGGTCCGACCGGTCCATTGGACCAACAGGCCAGTTGGTCTGACCGGTCCATTGGACCAGTAGGCCAGTTGGTCTGACTGGTCCATTGGACCAACAGGGTGTTGGTCGGACCGGTCCATTGGACCAACAGGCCAGGTCGTTCGACCGGTCTATTGGACCAACAGGCCAATTGGTTTGACCGGTCCATTGGACAACCAAGCCAGTTGGTTGGACCGGTCCATAGGACCAATAGGCCTGTTGGTCCGACCGGTCCATTGGACCAAGAGACCAGTTGGTCCGACTGGTCCATTGAACCAACAGGCCTGTTGGTTCGACCCGGTCCATTGGACCAAGAGGTCAGTTGGTTCGACCGGTCCATTGGACCAACAGGCCAGTTGGTCCGACCGGTCCATTTGACCAACAGGCCAGTTGGTCCGACCGGTCCATTGGACCAGCAGGCCAGTTGGTCCGACCGGTCCATTGGACCAACAGGCCAGTTGGTCCGACCGGTCCATTGGACCAGCAGGCCAGTTGGTCCGACCGGTCCATTGGACCCACAGGCCAGTTGGTCCGACCGGTCCATTGGACCAGCAGGCCAGTTGGTCCGACCGGTCCATTGGACCAGCAGGCCAGTTGGTCCGACCGGTCCATTGGACCAGCAGGCCAGTTGGTCCGACCGGTCCATTGGACCAGCAGGCCAGTTGGTCCGACCGGTCCATTGGACCAGCAGGCCAGTTGGTCCGACCGGTCCATTGGACCCACAGGCCAGTTGGTCCGACCGGTCCATTGGACCAGCAGGCCAGTTGGTCCGACCGGTCCATTGGACCGACAGGCCAGTTGGTCCGACCGGTCCATTGGACCAATAGGCCAGTTGTCCGACCGGTCCATTGGACCAACAGGCTAGTTGGTCCGACCGGTCCATTGGACCAACGGGCCAGTTGGTCCGACCGGTCCATTGGACCGACAGGCCTTTTGGTCTGACCGGCTCATTGGACCAACAGGCCAGTTGGTTCGACTGGTCCATTGGACCAACAGGCCAGTTGGTTCGACCGGTTCATTGAAACAACAGGCGCGTTGGTTCGACCGTCCATTGGACCAACAGGCCAGTTGGTCCGACCGATCCATTGGACCAACAGGCCAGTTGGTTCGACGGTCCATTGGACAACAGTCCAGTTGGTTCGATCGGTCCATTGGACAACAGGCCAGTTGGTCCGACCGGTCCATTTGGACCACAGGCCAGTTGGTCCGACCGGTCCATTGGACCAGCAGGCCAGTTGGTCCGACCAGTCCATTGGACCAGCAGGCCAGTTGGTCCGACCGGTCCATTGGACCAGCAGGCTAGTTGGTCCGACCGGTCCATTGGACCAGCAGGTGAGTTGGTCCGACTGGTCCATTGGACCAGCAGGCCAGTTGGTCCGACCGGTCCATTGGACCAGCAGGCCAGTTGGTCCGACCGGTCCATTCGACCAGAGGCGAGTTGGTCCGACCGGTCCATTGGACAAGCAAGCAAGTTGGTACGACCGCTCCATTAGACCAGCAGGCGAGTTGGTCCGACCGGTCCATTGGACCAGCAGGCCAGTTGGTCCAACCGGTCCACTGGACCAGCAGGCCAGTTGGTCCAACCGGTCCATTGGACCAGCAGGCCAGTTGGTCTGACCGGTCCATTGGACCAACAGGCCAGCTGGTCTGACCGGTCCATTGGACTAGTAGGCCAGTTGGTCCGACTGGTCCATTGGACCAACAGGGTGTTGGTCCGACCGGTCCATTGGACCAGAAGGCAAGTTGGTCTGACCGGTCAATTGGACCGACAGGCCAATTCGTCCGACCGGTCCATTGGACCAATAGGCCTGTTGGTCCGACGGGTCCACTGGACCAACAGGCCAGTTGGTCCGACCGATCCATTGGACCAATAGGCCAGTTGGTCCGACCGGTCCATTGGACCAACAGACCAGTTGGTCCGACCGGTCCATTGGACCAACAGGCCAGTTGGTCCGACCGGTCCATTGGACCAGTAGGCTAGTTGGTCCGACCGGTCCATTGGACCAACAAGCCAGTTGGTCCGACCGGTCCATTGGACCAACAAGCCAGTTGGTCCGATGGTCCATTGGACTGGCAGGCCAATTGTCTGACTGGTCCATTGGACCAACAGGCCAGTTGGTCCGACCGGTCCATTGGACCGACAGGCCAGTTGGTCCGACCGATCCATTGGACCAACTGGCAAGTTGGTTCGACAGTCCATTGGACCGACAGGCCAGTTGGTCCGATGGTCCATTGGACTCGCAAGCCAGTTGGTCCGACCGATCCATTGGACCAACAGGCCAGTTGGTCCGACCAGTCCATTGGACCAACAGGCCAGTTGGTCCGACCGGTCCATTGGATCAACAGGCCAGTTGGTATGACCGATCCATTGGACCAGTAAGCCAGTTGGTCCGACTGGTCCATTGGACCAACAGGGTGTTGGTCCGACCGGTCCATTGGACCAACAGGCCAGGTCGTTCGACCGGTCTATTGGACCAACAGGCCAATTGGTTGACCGGTCCATTGGACAACCAAGCCAGTTGGTTGGACCGGTCCATAGGACCAATAGGCCTATTGGTCCGACCGGTCCATTGGATAAAGAGACCAGTTGGTCCAACCGGTCCATTGAACCAACAGGCCAGTTGGTTCGACCGGTCCATTGGACCTAGAGGTCAGTTGGTTCGACCGGTCCATTGGACCAACAGGCCAATTGGTCCGACCGGTCCATTGGACCAGTAGGCCAGTTGGTCCGACCGGTCCATTGGACCAACAAGCTAGTTGGTCCGACCGGTCCATTGGACCGACAGGCCAGTTGGTTCGACCGGTCCATTGGACCGACAGGCCAGTTGGTCCGATGGTCCATTGGACTGGCAGGCCAGTTGGTCCGACCGATCCATTGGACCAACAGGCTAGTTGGTCCGACCGGTCCATTGGACCAAGAGGCCAGTTGGTCCGACCGGTCCATTGGACCGACAGGCCAGTTGGTTCGACCGGTCCATTGGACCAACAGGCCAATTGGTCCGACCGGTCCATTGGACCGACAGGCCAGTTGGTTCGACCGGTCCATTGGACCGACAGGCCCAGTTGGACCGATGTCCATTGGACTGGCAGGCCAGTTGGTCCGACCGATCCATTGGACCAACAGGCGAGTTGGTCCGACCGGTCCATTGGACCAACAAGCCAGTTGGTCCGACCAGTCCATTGGACCAACAGGCCAGTTGGTCTGACCGGTCCATTGGACCAGTAGGCCAGTTGGTCCGACTGGTCCATTGGACCAACAGGGTGTTGGTCCGACCGGTCCATTGGACCAACAGGCCAGGTCGTTAGACCGGTCTATTGGACCAACAAGCCAATTGGTTGGACCGGTCCATTGGACAACCAAGCCAGTTGGTTGGACCGGTCCATAGGACCAATAGGCCTGTTGGTCCGACCGGTCCATTGGACCAAGAGACCAGTTGGTCCGACTGGTCCATTGAACCAACAGGCCAGTTGGTTCGACCGGTCTATTGGACCAAGAGGTCAGTTGGTTCGACCGGTACATTCGACCAACAGGCCAATTGGTCCGACCGGTCCATTGGACCAACAGGCCAGTTGGCCCGACCGGTCCATTGGACCAACAGGCAAGTTGGTCCGACCGGTCCATTGGACCGACAGGCCAGTTGGTTCGACCGGTCCATTGGACCGACAGGCCAGTTGGTCCGATGGTCCATTGGACTGGCAGGCCAGTTGGTCCGACCGATCCATTGGACCAACAGGCCAGTTGGTCCGACCGTCCATTGGACCAACAGGCCAGTTGGTCCGACCGGTCCATTGGACCAACAGGCCAGTTGGTCTGACCGGTCCATTGGACTAGTAGGCCAGTTGGTCCGACCAGTTTATTGGACCAGCAGGCCAGTTGGTCCGACCGGTCCATTGGACCAGCAGGCCAGTTGGTCCGACCGGTCCATTGGACCAACAGGCCTGTTGGTCCGACCGGTCCATTGGACCAACTGGCCAGTTGGTCCGACCGGTCCATTTGGACCAACAGGCTAGCTGGTCCGACCGGTCCTTTGAACTAACAGGCCAGTTGGTCCGACCGGTCCATTAGACCAACAGGCCAGTTGGTCCGACCGGTCCATTGGACCAGCAGGCGAGTTGATCCGACCGGTCCATTGGACCGACGGGTCAGTTGGTCCGACCGGTCCATTGGACCGACAGGCCAGTTGGTCCGACCGGCCCATTGGACCAACAGGCCAGTTGGTTCGACTGGTCCATTGGACCAACAGGCCAGTTGGTTCGACCGGTCCATTGGACCAACAGGCCAGTTGGTCTGACCAGTCCATTGGACCAACAGGAGCGTTGGTCTGACCGGTCCATTGGACCAACAGGCCAGTTGGTTCGACCGGTCCATTGGACCAACAGGCCAGTTGGTTCGACCGGTCCATTGGACCAACAGTCCAGTTGGTCCGACCGGTCCTTTGGACCAACAGGCCAGTTGGTCCGACCGGTCCATTGGACCAGCAGGCCAGTTGGTCCGACCGGTCCATTAGACCAGCAGGCCAGTTGGTCCGTCCGGTCCACTGGACCAGCAGGCGAGTTGGTCCGACCGGTCCATTGGACCAGCAGGCCAGTTGGTCCGACCGGTCCATTGGACCGGCAGGCGAGTTGGTCCGACCCGGTCCATTGGACCGGCAGGCGAGTTGGTCCGACCGGTCCATTGGACCAACAAGCGAGTTGGTCCGACCGGTCCATTGGACCAGCAGGCGAGTTGGTCCGAACGGTCCATTGGACCCGCAGGCCAGTTGGTACGACCGGTCCATTGCACCAGCAGTCCAATTGGTCCGACCGGTCCATTGGACCAGCAGGCCAGTTGGTCTGACCAGTCCATTGGACCAATAGGCCAGTTGGTCCGACCAGTCCATTGGACCAGCAGGCCAGTTGGTCCGTTCGGTCCATTGGACTTGCAGGCCAGTTGGTCCGACCAATCCATTAAACCAGGCAATTGTTGTCCGGTCGACTGCGGTCCATTGGACCAGCAGGCCAGTTGGTCCGACCGATCCATTGGACCAACAGGCCAGTTGGTCCGACTGGTCCATTCGACCAGCAGGCCAGGTGGTCCGACCGGTCCATTGGACCAACAGGCCAGTTGGTCCGCCCGGTCCATTGACCACAGGCCGGTTGGTTCGACCGATCCATTGGACCGACAGGCCAGTTGGTCTGACCGGTCCATTGGACCAACAGGCCAGTTGGTCTGACTGGTCCATTGGACCAATAGGCCAGTTGGTCTGACCATTGGACTAGCATTTTGGGTTAGTTGGCCAATTGGAACCCGACTGGTTCCATTGGACACACAAGGGTGTTGGTCCGACCGGTCCATTGGACCAGAAGGCAAGTTGGTCTGACCGGTCCAATTGGATTGACAGGCCAATTCGTCCGACCCTCCATTGGACCATCGGCCTGTTGGTCCGACCGGTCCATTGGACCAACAGGCCAGTTGGTCCGACCGGTCCATTGGACCAGTAGGCCAGTTGGTCCGACCGGTCCATTGGACCAACAGGCAAGTTGGTCCGACCGGTCAACTGGACCGACAGGCCAGTTGGTCCGATGGTCCATTGGACCGACAGGCCAGTTGGTCCGACCAGTCCATTGGACCGACAGGCCAATTCGTCCGACCGGTCCATTGAACCAATAGGCCTGTTGGTCCGACCGGTCCATTGGACCAAAAGGCCAGTTGGTCCGACCGGTCCATTGGACCAGTAGGCCAGTTGGTCCGACCGGTCCATTGGACCAACAGGCAAGTTGGTCCGACCGGTCCATTGGACAAACAGGCCAGTTGGTCCGACCGGTCCATTGGACCAACAGACCAGTTGGTCCGACGGTCCGTTGGATCAACAGGCCAGTTGGTCCGACCGGTCCATTGGACCAGTAGGCCAGTTGGTCCGACCGGTCCATTAGACCAACAGGCTTGTTGGCCCGACCGGTCCATTGGACTTACAAGTCAGTTGGTCCGATGGTCCATTGGACTGGCAGGCCAATTGGTCTGACTGGTCCATTAGACCAACAGGCCCTGTTGGTCCGACCGGTCCATAGGACCAACAGGCCAGTTGGTCCGACCGGTCATTGGACCGACAGGCTAATGGTTCGACTGGTCCATTGGACCGACAGGCCAGTTGGTCCGTTAGGTTCATTGGACTGGCAAGCTAGTTGGTCCGACCAGTCCATTGGACCAACAGGCCAATTGGTCCGACCGGTCCATTGGACCAGTAGGCAAGTTGGTTCGACCGGTCCATTGGACCGACAGGCCAGTTGGTCCGATGGTCCATTGGACTGGCAGGCCAGTTGGTCCGACCGATCCATTGGACCAACAGGCCAGTTGGTCTGACCGGTCCATTGGACCAACAGGCCAGTTGGTCTGACCGGTCCATTGGACCAGTAGGCCAGTTGGTCCGACTGGTCCATTGGACCAACAGGGTGTTGGTCCAACCGGTCCATTGGACCAACAGGCCAGGTCGTTCGACCGGTCTATTGGACCAACAGGCCAATTGGTTGGACCGGTCCATTGGACAACCAAGCCAGTTTGGTTGGACCGGTCCATAAAACCAATAGGCCTATTGGTCCGACCGGTCCATTGGATAAAGGGACCAGTTGGTCCGACCGGTCCATTGGACCAACGGGCCAGTTGGTCCGACCGGTCCATTGGACCAAGAGGTCAGTTGGTTCGACCGGTCCATTGGACCAACAGGCCAGTTGGTCCGACCGGTCCATTGGACCAGTAGGCCAGTTGGTCCGACCGGTCCATTGGACCAAAAGGCCAGTTGGTTCGAACGGTTTTAGACCGACAGGCCAGTTGGTTCGACCGGTCCATTGGACCGACAGGCCAGTTGGTCCGATGGTCCATTGGACTGGCAGGCCAGTTGGTCCGACCGGTCCATTGGACCTACAGGCCAGTTGGTCCGACCGGTCCATTAGACCAACAGGCCAGTTGGTCCGACCGGTTCATTGGACCAACAGGCCAGTTGGTCTGACCGGTCCATTGGACCAACAGGGTGTTGGTCCGACCGGTCCATTGGATCAGAAGGCAAGTTGGTCTGACTGTCAATTGGACCGACAGGCCAATTCGTCCGACCGGTCCATTGGACCAATAGGCCAGTTGGTCCGACCGGTCCATGTTGGTCCGACTGGTCCATTGGACCAACAGGCCAGTTGGTCCGACCGGTCCATTGGACCAACTGGCCAGTTGGTCCGACCGGTCCATTGGACCGACAGGCCAGTTGGTCCGACCGGTCCATTGGACCAACAGGTCAGTTGGTCCGACCGGTCCTTTGGACCAACAGGCCAGTTGGTCCAACCCGTCCATTGGACCAACAGGCCAGTTGTCCGCCCGGTCCATTGGACCGACAGGCCAGTTGGTACGACGGTCCATTGGACCGACAGGCCTTTTGGTCTGACCGGCTCATTGGACCAACAGGCCAGTTGGTCCAACTGGGTCCATTGGACCAACAGGCCAGTTGGTTCGACCGGTCCATTGGACCAACAGGCGCGTTGGTCGACCGGTCCATTGGACCAACAGGCCAGTTGGTTCGACCGGTCCATTGGACCAACAGGCCAGTTGGTTCGACCGGTCCATTGGACCAACAGTCCAGTTGGTCCGACCGGTCCATTGGACCAACAGGCCAGCTGGTCCGACCGGTCCATTGGACCAGCAGGCCAGTTGGTCCGACCGGTCCATTGGACCAGCAGGCCAGTTGGTCCGACCGGTCCATTGGACCAGCAGGTGAGTTGGTCCGAGTTGGTCCATTGGACCAGCAGGCCAGTTGGTCCGACCGGTCCATTGGACCAGCAGGCGAGTTGGTCCGACGGTCCATTGGACCCGCAGGCCAGTTGGTCAGACCGGTCCACTGGACCAGCAGGCCAGTTGGTCCAACCGGTCCATTGGACCAGCAGGCCAGTTGGTCTGACCGGTCCATTGGACCAACAGGCCCGCTAGTCTGACCGGTCCATTGGACTAGTAGGCCAGTTGGTCCGACTGGTCCATTGGACCAACAGGGTGTTGGTCCGACCGATCCATTGGACCAGAGAGCAAGTTGGTCTGACCGGTCAATTGGACCGACAGGCCAATTCGTCCGACCGGTCCATTGGACCAATAGGCCTGTTGGTCCGACGGGTCCACTGGACCAACAGGCCAGTTGGTCCGACCGATCCATTGGACCAATAGCCAGTTGGTCCGACCGGTCCATTGGACCAACAGACCAGTTGGTCCGACCGGTCCATTGGACCAGTAGGCTAGTTGGTCCGACCGGTCCATTGGACCAACAGGCCAGTTGGCCCGACCGGTCCATTGGACCAACAAGTCAGTTGGTCCGATGGTCCATTGGACTGGCAGGCCAGTTGGTCTGACTGGTCCATTGGACCAACAGGCCAGTTGGTCCGACCGGTCCATTGGACCGACAGGCCAATTGGTCCGACCGGTCCATTGGACCGACAGGCCAGTTGGTCCGATAGGTCATTAGTTTGGCAGGCTAGTTGGTCCGACCGATCCATTGGACCAACTGGCAAGTTGGTTCGACCGGTCCATTGGACCGACAGGCCAGTTGGTCCGACCGGTCCATTGGACCGACAGGCCAGTTGGTCCGATAGGTTCATTAGTTTGGCAGGCTAGTTGGTCCGACCGATCCATTGGACCAACTGGCAAGTTGGTTCGACTGGTCCATTGGACCAACAGGCCAGTTGGTCCGACCAGTCCATTGGACCAACAGGCCAGTTGGTCCGACCGGTCCATTGGACCGACAGGCCAGTTGGTCCGACCGGGTCCATTGGACCAGTAGGCCAGTTGGTCCGACCGGTCCATTGGACCAATAGGCCAGTTGGTCCGATGGTCCATTGGACTGGCAGGCCAGTTGGTCAGACCGATCCATTGGACCAAAAGGCGAGTTGGTCGGGACCGGTTCATTGGACCAACAGGCCAGTTGGTCCGACCAGTCCATTGGACCAACAGGCCAGTTGGTCTGACCGGTCCATTGGACCAGTAGGCCAGTTGGTCCGACTGGTCCATTGGAACAACAGGCCAGGTTGTTCGACCGGTCTATGGACCAACAAGCCAATTGGTTGGACCGGTCCATTGGACAACCAAGCCAGTTGGTTGGACCGGTCCATAGGACCAATAGGCCTGTGGTCCGACCGGTCCATTGGACCAAGAGACCAGTTGGTCCGACTGGTCCATTGAACCAACAGGCCAGTTGGTTCGACCGGTCCATTGGTCCAAGAGGTCAGTTGGTTCGACCGGTCCATTGGACCCACAGGCCAAATTCATCGACAGTTCATTGGACCAGTAGGTCAGTTGGTCCGACCGGTCCATTGGACCAACAGGCCAGTTGGTCCGACCGGTCCATTGGACCGACAGGCCAGTTGGTTCGACCGGTCCATTGGACGACAGGCCAGAGTTGGTCCGATGGTCCATTGGATGGCGTTGGTCCGACCGATCCATTGGACCAACAGGCCAGTTGGTCCGACCAGTCCATTTGACCAACAGGCCAGTTGGTCCGACCGGTCCATTGGACCAACACGCCAGTTGGTGTGACCGGTCTATTGGACTAGTAGGGTGTTGGTCCGACCGGTCCATTGGACCAGAAGGCAAGTTGGTCTGACCGGTCAATTGGACCGACAGGCCAATTCGTCCGACCGGTCCATTGGACCAATAGGCCTGTTGGTCCGACTGGTCCATTGGACCAACAGGCCAGTTGGTCCGACCGGTCCATTGGACCAGTAGGCCAGTTGGTCCAACCGGTCCATTGGACCAACGGGCCAGTTGGTCCGACCGGTCCATTGGACCAACAGGCTAGTTGGTCCGACCGGTCCATTGGACTAGTAGGCCAGTTGGTCCGACCGGTCCATTGGACCAACAAGCCAGTTGGTCCGACCGGTCCATTGGACCAACAAGTCAGTTGGTCAAATGTCTTGGACTGGCAGGCCAAATGGTCTGACTAGTCCATTGGACCAACACGCCAGTTGGTCCGACCGGTCCATTGGACCAACAGGCCAGGTTGCTCGACCGGTCCATTGGACCAAGAGGCCAGTTGGTCCGACCGGTCCATTGGACCAACAGGCCAGTTGGTTCGACCGGTCCATTGGACCAAGAGGTCAGTTGGTTCGACCGGTCCATTGGACCAACAGGCCAATTGGTCCGACCGGTCCATTGGACCAGTAGGCCAGTTGGTCCGACCGGTCCATTGGACCAACAGGCCTGTTGGTCCGACCGGTCCATTGGACCGACAGGCCAGTTGGTTCGACCGGTCCATTGGACCGACAGGCCAGTTGGTCCGATGGTCCATTGGACTGGCAGGCCAGTTGGTCCGACCGATCCATTGGACCAACAGGCCAGTTGGTCCGACCAGTCCATTGGACCAACAGGCTAGTTGGTCCGACCGGTCCATTGGACCAATACGCCAGTTGGTGTGTGACCGGTCCATTGGACTAGTAGGCCAGTTGGTCCGACTGGTCCATTGGACCAACAGGGTGTTGGTCCGACCGGTCCATTGGACCAGAAGGCAAGTTGGTCTGACCGGTCAATTGGACCGACAGGCCAATTCGTCCGACCGGTCCATTGGACCAACAGGCCTGTTGGTCCGACCGGTCCATTGACCAATTGGTCAGTGGTCCGACCGGTCCATTGGACCAACAGGCCAGTTGGTCCGACCGGTCTATTGGACCAACAGGCCAGTTGGTCTGACCGGTCCATTGGACCAATAGGCCAGTTGGTCCGACCGGTCCGTTGGACTCACAGGCTAGTTGGTCCGACCGGTCCATTGGACCGACAGGCCAGTTGGTCCGACCGGTCCATTGGACCAACAGGCCAGTTGGTCCGACCGGTCCATTGGACCGACAAGCCAGTTGGTTTGACCAGTCATTGGACCGACGGAGGCCAGTTGGTCCGACCGGTCCATTGGACCAGTAGGCCAGTTGGTCTGACCGGTCCATTGGACCAACAGGGTGTTGGTCCGACCGGTCCATTGGACCAGAAGGCAAGTTGGTCCGACCGGTCAACTGGACCGACAGGCCAATTCGTCCGACCGGTCCATTGAACCAATGGGCCTGTTTGGTCCGACCGGTCCATTGGACCAACAGGCCAGTTGGTCCGACCGGTCCATTGGACCAGTAGGCCAGTTGGTCCGACCGGTCCATTGGACCGACAGGCCAGTTTGGTTCGACCGGTCTAATGGGACCGACAGGCCAGTTGGTCCGACCGATCCATTGGACCGACAGGCCAGTTGTTCCGACCGGTCCATTGGACCAACAGGCCAGTTTGTCCGACCGGTCCATTGGACCAACAAGGCCAGTTTGCCCGACCGTCCTTGGACCAACAAGTCCTTGGTCCAATGGTCCTTGGACTGGCAGGCCATTGGTCTGACTAGTCCATTAGAACCACACGCCAGTTGGTCTGACCGGTCCATTGGACCAACAGGCCAGGTTGCTCGACCGGTCTATTGGACCAAGAGCCTGTTGGTCCGACCGGTCCATTGGACCAACAGGCCAGTTGGTTCGACCGGTCCATTGGAACAAGAGGTCAGTTGGTCCGACCGGTCCATTGGACCAGTAGGCCAGTTGGTCCGACCGGTCCATTGGACCAACAGGCCAGTTGGTCCGACCGTCCATGTTGGTCCGACTGGTCCATTGGACCAACAGGCCATTTGGTCCGACCGGTCCATTGGACCAACAGGCCAGTTGGTCCGACCGGTCCATTGGACCAGTAGGCCAGTTGGTCCGACCGGTCCATTCGACTAGTAGGGCCAGTTGGTCCGACCGGTCCATTGGACCAATAGGCCAGTTGGTCCTATGGTTCATTGGACTGGCAGCCAGTTGGTCAGACCGATCCATTGGACCAAAAGCGAGTTGGTCTGACCAGTCCATTGGACCAGTAGGCCAGTTGGTCCGACTGGTCCATTGGACCAACAGGCCAGGTTGTTCGACCGGTCTATTGGACAACAAGCCAATTGGTTGGACCGGTCCATTGGACAACCAAGCCAGTTGGTTGGACCGGTCCATAGGACCAATAGGCGGTTGGTCCGACTGGTCCATTGAACCAACAGGCCAGTTGGTTTTCGACCGGTCCATGGGACCAAGAGGTCAGTTGGTTCGACCGGTCCATTGGACCAACAGGCCAATTCATCCCGACCGTCCATTGGACCAGTAGGCCAGTTGGTCCGACCGGTCCATTGGACCAACAGGCCAGTTGGTCCGACCGGTCCATTGGACCGACAGGCCAGTTGGTTCGACCGGTCCATTGGACCGACAGCCAGGAGTTGGTCCGATGGTCCATTGGACCTGGCAGGCAAGTTGGTCTGACCGATCCATTGGACCCAATAGGCCAGTTGGTCCGACCAGTCCATTGGGCAACAGACTAGTTTGGTCCGACCGGTCCATTGGACCAACACGCCAGTTGGTGTGACCGTCTATTGACTAGTAGGCCAGTTGGTCCGACTGGTCCATTGGACCAACAGGGTGTTGGTCCGACCGGTCCATTGGACCAGAAGGCAAGTTGGTCTGACCGGTCAATTGGACCGACAGGCCAATTCGTCCGACCGGTCCATTGGACCAATAGGCCTGTTGGTCCCGCTGGTCCATTGGACCAACAGGCCAGTTGGTCCGACCGGTCCATTGGACCAGTAGGCCAGTGATCCAGCCGGTCCATTGGACCAACAGGCCAGTTGGTCCGACCGGTCCATTGGACCAGCAGGCTAGTTGGTCCGACCGGTCCATTGGACTAGTAGGCCAGTTGGTCCCGACCGTCCATTGGACCAACAGGCCAGTTGGCCCGACCGGTCCATTGGACCAACAAGTCAGTTGGTCCAATAGTTAAGTAAACTGGCAGGCCAATTGGTCTGACTAGTCCATTAGACCAACAGGCCAGTTGGTCCAACCAGTCCATTGGACCAACAGGCTAGTTGGTCCGACCAGTCCATTGGACCAACAGGCCTGTTGGTCCGACCGGTCCATTGGACCAATAGGCCAGTTGGTCCGACTGGTCCATTGGACCAACAGGCCAGTTTGTCCGACCGGTCCATTGGACCAACAGGCCATTTGGTCCGACCGGTCCATTGGACCACAGGCCAGTTGGTCCGACCGGTCTGTTGGACTCACAAGCTAGTTGGTCCGACCGGTCCATTGGACCAACAGGCCAGTTGGTCCGACCGGTCCGTTGGACTGACAGGAGGCCAGTTGGTCCGACCGGTCCATTGGACCGACAAGCCAGTTGTTTTGACCGGTCCATTGGACCGACAGGCCAGTTGGTCCGACCGGTCCATTGGACCAGTAGGCCAGTTGGTCTGACCGGTCCATTGACCAACAGGGTGTTTGGTCCGACCGTCCATTGGACCAGAAGGCAAATGGTTCGACCGGTCAACTTGACCGACAGGACAATTCGTCCGACCAGTCCATTGAACCAATGGGCCTGTGGTCCGACCGGTCCATTGGACCACAGGCCAGTTGGTCCGACCGGTCCATTGGACCAGTAGGCCAGTTGGTCCGACCGGTCCATTGGACCAACAGGCCTGTTGGTCCGACCGGTCCATTGGACCGACAGGCCAGTTGGTTCGACCAGTCCCATTGGACCAACAGGCCAGTTGGTCCGACCGATCCATTGGACCGACAGGCCAGTTGTTCCGACCGGTCCATTGGACCAACAGGCCAGTTGGTCCGACCGGCCCATTGGACCAACAGGCCAGTTGGTCTGACCGGTCCATTGGACTAGTAGGCCAGTTGGTCCGACTGGTCCATTGGACCAACAGGGTGTTGGTCTGACTGGTCCATTGGACCAGAAGGCAGTTGGTTCGACCGGTCAATTGGACCGACAGGCCAATTCGTCCGACCGGTCCATTGGATCAATAGGCCTGTTGGTCCGACCAGTCCATTGGACCAGCAGGCCAGTTTGGTAACCGGTCCCATCGGACTAGTATGCCAGTTGGTCCGACCGGTCCATTGGACCAACAAGCCAGTTGGTCCGACCGGTCCATTGGACCAACAGGCCAATTGGTCCAACCGGTCCATTGGACCGACAGGCCAGTTGGTTCGACTGGTCCATTATCCCAAAAGGCCAGTTGGTCTGATGGTCCATTGGGACCAGTAGACCAGTTGGTCCGACCGATCCATTGGACCAACAGCGAGTTGGTCCGACCGGTCCTTTGGACCACAAGCCCGTTGGTCCTACCGGTCCATTGGACCAACAGGCCAGTTGGTCTGACCGGGCCAATTGGACCAGTAGCCATTTTTTGTCCGACTGGTCCATTCGACCACAAGGTGTTTGGTCCGACCGGTCCATTGGACCAACAGGCCAGGTCGTTCGACCGGTCTATTGGACCAACAAGCAATTGGTTGGACCGGTCCATTGGACAACCAAGCCAGTTGGTTGGACCGGTCCATAGGACCAATAGGCCTGTTGGTCCGACCGGTCCATTGGACCAAGAGACCAGTTGGTCCGACTGGTCCATTGAACCAACAGGCCTGTTGGTCCGACCGGTCCATTGGACCAAGAGGTCAGTTGGTTCGACCGGTCCATTAGACCACAGCAAATTCGTTCGACCGGTCCATTGGACCAGTACGCCAGTTGGTCCGACCGGTCCATTGGACCAACAGGCCAGTTGTCCGACCAGTCCGTTGAACCCGACAGGCCAGTTGGTCCGACTGGTCCAGTAGACCAACAGGCCAGCTGGTCTGACCGGTCCATTGGACTAGTAGGCCAGTTGGTCCGACTGGTCCATTGGACCAACAGGGTGTTGGTCCGACCGGTCCATTGGACCAGAAGGCAAGTTGGTCTGACCGGTCAATTGGACCGACAGGCCAATTGGTCCGACCAGTCCATTGGACGATAGGCCTGTTGGTCCGACCGGTCCATTGGACCAACAGGCCAGTTGGTCTGACCGGTCCATTGGACCAGTAGGCCAGTTGGTCTGACCGGTCCATTGGACCAACAGGCCAGTTGGTCCGACCGGTCCTTTGGACCAACAGACCAGTAGGCCAGTTGGTCTGACCGGTCCATTGGACCAACAGCCAGTTGGCCCGACCGTCCATTGGACTGGCAGGCCAGTTGGTTTGACCGGTCCATTGGACCAACAGGCCATTTGGTCCGACCGGTCCATTGGACCAACAGGCCAGTTGGTCCGACCGGTCCATTGGACCAACAGGCCAGTTGGTCCGACCGTCCATTGGACAACAGGCCAGTTGGTCCGACCGGTCCATTGGACCCACAGGCCAGTTGGTCCGACCGGTCCATTGGACCAATAGGCCAGTTGGTCCGACCGGTCCATTGGACCAACAGGCCAGTTGGTCCTACCGGTCCATTGGACCAACAGGCCAGTTGGTCGGACCGGTCCATTGGACCGACAAGCCAGTTGGTCCGACCGGTCCATTGGACCGACAGGCCAGTTGGTCCGACCGGTCCATTGGACCGACAGGCCAGTTGGTCCGACCGGTCCATTGGACCGACAGGCCAGTTGGTCCGACCGGTCCATTTGACCGACAGGGCCAGTTGGTCCGACCGGTCCATTGGACCAATAGGCCAGTTGGTCCGACCGGTCCATTGGACCGACAGGCCAGTTGGTCCGACCGGTCCATTGGACCAATAGGCCAGTTGGTCCGATGGTCCATTGGACCGACAGGCCAGTTGGTCCGATGGTCCATTGGACCCACAAGCCAGTGGTCCGATGGTCCATTGGACCAGAAGGCCAGTTGGACCGATGGTCCATTGGACCCACGGGCCCGTTGGTCCGATGGTCCATTGGCCCAGAAGGCCAGTTGGTCTGACCTGTCCATTGGACCAGTAGGCCAGATGTCTGACCGGTCCATTGGACCAACAGGCGAGTTGTCCGCGACTGGTCCATTGGACCAGCAGGCCAGTTGGTCCGACCGATCCATTGGACCAACACGAAAGTTGGTCCCGACCGGTCCTTTTACCGACAGGCCAGTTGGTCCGATGGTCCATTGGACCGACAGGCCAGTTGGTCCGATGGTCCATTGGACCCACAGGCTAGTTGGTCTGACCGGTCCATTGGACCATAGGCCATTGGTCCGACCGGTCCATTGGACCAGTAGGCCAGTTGGTCTGACCGGTCCATTGGACTATAGGCCAGTTTGTCTGACTGGTCCATTGGACGGGGACCAAGAGACCAGTTGGTCCGACTGGTCCATTGAACCAACAGCCAGTTGGTCCGACCGGTCCATTGGACCAAGAGGTCAGTTGGTTCGACCGGTCCATTGGACCAACAGGCCAATTCGTCCGACCGGTCCATTGGACCAATAGGCCAGTTGGTCCGACCAGTCCATTGGACCAAGAGGCCAGTTGGTCCGACCGTCCAATTGGACCGACAGGCCGGTTTGTTCGACCGGTCCATTGGACCGACAGACCAGTTGGTCTGACCGGTCCATTTGACCAACCGGCCAGTTGGTCTGACCGTCCAATGGACCAACAGGCCAGCTGGTCTGACCGGTCCATTGGACTAGTAGGCCAGTTGGTCCGACTGGTCCATTGGACCAACTGGCCAGTTGGTCCGACCGGTCCATTGGACCAGAAGGCAAGTTGGTCTGACCGGTCAATTGGACCGACAGGCCAATTCGTCCGACCAGTCCATTGGACCAATAGGCCGGTTGGTCCGACCGTCCATTGGACCAACAGGCCAGTTGGTCAGACCGGTCCATTGTAACAAGTAGACCAGTTGGTCCGAGACCGGTCCATTGGACCAACAGACCAGTTGGTCCGACCGGTCCATTGGACCAACAGCCAGTGGTCCGACCGGTCCATTGGACCAGTAGGCCAGTTGGTCCGACCGGTCCATTGGACCAACAAGCCAGTTGGTCCGATGGTCCATTGGACTGGCAGGCCAATTGGTCTGACTGGTCCATTAGACAACAGGCCAGTTGGTCCGACCGGTCCATTGGACCAACAGGCCAGTTGGTCCGACCGGTCCATTGGACCGACAGGCTAATTGGTCCGACTGTCTATTGGACCGACAGGCCAGTTGGTTCGATAGGTTCATTGGACTGGCAGGCTAGTTGGTCCGACCGGTCCATTGGACCAACTGGCCAGTTGGTCCGACCGGTCCATTGGACCAACAGGCAAGTTGGTTCGACCGGTCCATTGGACCAACAGGCCAGTTGGTGTGAACGGTCTATTGGACTAGTAGCCAGTTGGTCCGACTGGTCCATTGGTCCACAAGGGAGTTGGTCCGACCGGTCCATTGGACCAGAAGACAAGTTAGTCTGACCGGTCAATTGGACCAATAGGCCAATTCGTCCGTGCGGTCCATTGGACCAATAGGCCTGTTGGTCCGACCGGTCCATTGGACCAACAGGCCGGTTGGTCCGAACCGTCCATTGGACCAGTAGGCCAGTTGGTCCGACCGGTCCATCGGACCAACAGGCCAGTTGGTCCGATCGGTCCATTGGACCAACAGGCCAGTTGGTCCGACCGGTCCATTGGACCAGTAGGCCAGTTGGTCCGACCGGTCCATTGGACCAACAGGCCAGTTGGCCCGACCGGTCCATTGGACCAACAAGCCAGTTGGTCCGATGGTCCATTGGACTGGCAAGGCCAATTGGGCTGACTGGTCTATTAGACCAAACACAGCATTTGGGCCGACGGTCCATGGACCAACAGGCCAGTTGGTCCGACCAGTCCATTGGACCAACAGGCCAGTTGGTCCGACCGGTCCATTGGACCAACATGCCAGTTGGTCCAACCGGTCCATTGGACCGACAGGCCAGTTGGTCCGACCGGGTCCATTGGACCAACAGGCCAGTTGGTCCGACCGGTCCATTGGACCAGAAGGCCAGTTGGTCCGACCGGTCCATAGGACCAACAGCCGTTGGTCTGACCGGTCCATTGGACTAGTAGGCCAGTTGGTCCGACTGGTCCATTGGACCAACAGGGTGTTGGTCCGACCGGTCCATTGGACCAACAGGCCAATTGGTCCGACCGGTCCATTGGACCAGTAGGCCAGTTGGTCCGACCGGGGGCCATTGGACCAACAGGCCAGTTGGTCCGACCGGTCCATTAGACCAACAGGCCAGTTGGTCTGACCGGTCCATTGGACCGACAGGCCAGTTGGTCCGATGGTCCATTGGACTGGCAGGCCAGTTGGTCCGACTGGTCCATTGGACCAACAGGCCAGTTTCTCCGACCGTCCATTGGACCAACAGGCCAGTTGGTCCGACCGGTCCATTGGACCAACGGGCCAGTTGGTCCGACCGGTCCATTGGACCAACAGGCCAGTTGGTCCGACCGGTCCATTGGACCAACAGGCCAGTTGGTCTGACCGGTCCATTGGACCAACAGGGTGTTGGTCCGACCGGTCCATTGGACTAGTAGGCCTGTTGGTCCGACTGGTCCATTGGACCAACAGGCCAGTTGGTCTGACCGGTCCATTCGACTAGTAGGCAAGTTGGTCCGAACGGTCCATTCGACTAGAAGGCAATTGGTCAAACCGTCAATTGTACCGACAGGCCAATTCGTCTGACCGGTCCATTGGACCAATAGGCCTGTTGGTCCGACCGGTCCATTGGACCAACAGTCCATGTTGGTCCGACCGGTCCATTGGACCAGTAGGCTAGTTGGTCCGACCGGTCCATAAACAAGTAGTCCAGTTGGTCCGACCGGTCCATTGGACCAACAGGCCAGTTGGTCCGACCGGTCCATTGGACCGACAGGCCAGTTGGTCCAACCAGTCCATTGGACCAACAGGCCAGTTGGTTCGACCGTCCATTAGACTGGCAGGCCAGTTGGTCCGTAGGTCTATTGGAGTGGCAGGCCAGGTGGTCCGACCGGTCCATTGGACCAACAGGCCAGTTGGTCCGACCTGTCCATTGGACCAACAGGCCAGTTGGTCCGACCGGTACATTGGACCAACAGGCCAGTTGGTCTGACCGGTCCATTGGACTATAGGCCAGTTGGTCCGACTGGTCCATTGGACCAACAGGGTGTTGGTCCGACCGGTCTATTGGACCAACAGGCCAGTTGGTCCGACTGGTCCATTGGACCAACAGGGTGTTGGTCCGACCGGTCCATTGGACAAACAGGCCAGTTGGTCCGACCGGTCCATTGGACCAACAGGCCAGTTGGTCTGACCGGTCCATTGGACTAGTAGGCCAG
Organism: Closterium sp. Yama58-4; assembly: GCA_947470075.1. Lineage (NCBI taxonomy): Eukaryota > Viridiplantae > Streptophyta > Zygnematophyceae > Desmidiales > Closteriaceae > Closterium > Closterium sp. Yama58-4. Next base: position 61,950 of record CANIUD010000110.1, on the reverse strand, counting down.
TTGGTCCGACCGGTCCATTGGACCAGAAGGCAAGTTGGTCTGACCGGTCAATTGGACCGACAGGCCAATTCGTCCGACCGGTCCATTGGACCAATAGGCCTGTTGGTCCAACCGGTCCATTGGACGAACAGTCAATGTTGGTCCGACCGGTCCATTGGACCAGTAGGCCAGTTGGTCCGACCGGTCCATTGGAACAGTAGGCCAGTTTGTCCGACCGGTCCATTGGACCAACAGGCTAGATTGGTCCGACCGGTCCATTGGACCAACAGGCCAATTGGTCCGACCGGTCCATTGGACCTACAGGCCAGTTGGTCCGACCGGTCCCATGGACCGACAGGCCAGTTGGTTTCGACCGGTCCATTGGACTGGCAGGCCAGTTGGTCCGATGGTCCATTGGACTGGCAGGCCAGTTGGTCTGACCGGTCCATTGGACCAACAGGCCAGTTTGGTCCGACCGGTCCATTATGTCAGAAATAGGCTTAGAAGCGATGCATTAGTAATGAGCTTGAAGCTCTTTAAGTACATCCAAGAGGGGTAGGAAAAGGATGGGGAAGGGAATCGGGGGCAATCTCTAGGGATTGGGGGTAATCCCAAGGCAATCTCCATGGGTGGGTTGGAGATTGGTTGGAGATTACATTTGGGTTTGGTTGGGATGTAGGTGTACACCCAACCAAACACAATGTGCAAACTACACTACTCTAGGATATAGAAAATACAAAGTACAAATTGTGAGATTGAAGACTAACACTAAACATTGGACCAACAGGCCAGTTGGTCCAATTGGTCCATTGGACCAACAGGCCAGTTGGTCTGACCGGTCCATTGGACCAGTAGGCCAGTTGGTCCGACTGGTCCATTGGACCAACAGGGTGTTGGTCCGACCGGTCCATTGGACCAACAGGCCAGTCGTTCGACGGTCTATTGGACCAAGAAGCCAATTGGTTCGACCGCGGTCCATTGGACAACCAAGCCAATTGGTTGGACCGGTCCATAGGATGAAGGGCCTGTTGGTCCGACCGGTCCATTGGACCAAGAGACCAGTTGGTCCGACTGGTCCATTGAACCAACAGGCCAGTTGGTTCGACCGGTCCATTGACCAAGAGGTCAGTTGGTTCGACCGGTCCATTGGACCAACAGGCCTGTTGGTCCGACCGGTCCATTGGACCAACAGGCCAGTTGGTCTGACCGGTCCATTGGACCAGCAGGCCAGTTGGTCCGACCGGTCCATTGGACCAACAGGCCAGTTGGTCCGACCGGTCCATTGGACCAGCAGGCGAGTTGGTCCGACCGGTCCATTGGACCAACAGGCCAGTTGGTCCGACCAGTCCATTGGACCAACAGGCCAGTTGGTCCAATGGTCCATTGGACTGGCAGGTCAGTTGGTCCGACCGGTCCATTGGACCGACAGGCCAGTTGGTCCGACCGGTCCATTGGACCAACAGGCCAGTTGGTGTGACCGTCTATTGGACTAGTAGGCCAGTTGGTCCGACTGGTCCATTGGACAAAAGGGTGTTGGTCCGACCGGTCCATTGGACCAGAAGGCCAGTTTGTCTGGACCGGTCCATTGGACCAGAAGGCCAGTTGGTCCGACCGGTCCATTGGACCAACAGGCCAGTTGGTCCGACCAGTCCATTGGACCAACAGGCCAGTTGGTCTGACCGGTCCATTGGACCAATAGGCCTGTTGGTCCGACTGGTCCATTGGACCAACAGGGTGTTGGTCCGACCGGTCCATTGGACCAACAGGCCAGGTCGTTCGACCGGTCTAGGACCAACAAGCCAATTGGTTGGACTGGTCCATTGGACAACCAAGCCAGTTGGTTGGACCGGTCCATAGGACCAATAGGCCTATTGGTCCGACCGGTTTATTGGACCAAGAGACCAGTTGGTCCGACTGGTCCATTGAACCAACAGGCCAGTTTGGTTCGACGACCGGTCCATTGGACCAAGAGGTCAGTTGGTTCGACCGGTCCATTGGACCAACAGGCCAATTGGTCCGACCGGTCCATTGGACCAGTAGCCAGTTGGTCCGACCGTTCCACTGACCAACAGGCCAGTTGGTCCGACCGGTCCATTGGACCGACAGGCCAGTTGGTTCGACCGGTCCATTGGACCGACAGGCCAGTTGGTCCGATGGTCCATTGGACTGGCAGGCCTGTTGGTCCGACCGATCCATTGGACCAACAGGCCAGTTGGTCCGACCGGTCCATTGGACCATCAGGCCAGTTTAGGGTGACCGGTCTATTGGACTAGTAGCCAGTTGGTCCGACTGGTCCATTGGACCAACAGGGTGTTGGTGCAACCGGTCCATTGGACCAGAAGGCAAGTTGGTCTGACCGGTCAATTGGACCGACAGGCCAATTCGTCCGACCGGTCCATTGGACCAATAGGCCTGTTGGTCCGACCGATCCATTGGACCAACAGGCCAGTTGGTCCGACCGGTCCATGGACCCATCAGGCCATTAGTGTGACCGGTCCATTGGACTAGTAGGCCAGTTGGTCCGACTGGTCCATTGGACCCACAGGGTGTTGGTGCAACCGGTCCATTGGACCAGAAGGCCAGTTTGTCTGACCGGTCTTGGATGGACCGACAGGCCAATTCGTCCGACCGGTCCATTGGACCAATAGGCCTGTTGGTCCGACCGGTCCATTGGACCAACAGGCCAGTAGGTCCGACCGGTCCATTGGACCAACAGGCCAGTTGGTCCGACCGGTCCAATGGACCAACAGGCCAGTTGGTCCGACCGGTCCATTGGACCAACAGGCCAGTTGGCCCGACCGGTCCATTGGACCAACAGGCCAGTTGGCCCGACCGGTCCATTGGACCAACAGGCCAGTTGGTCGGACCGGTCCATTGGACCAACAGGCCAGTTGGTCCGACCGGTCCATTAGACCAACAGGCCAGTTGGTCCGACCGGTCCATTGGACCGACAGGCCAGTTGGTCCGACCGGTCCATTGGACCGACAGGCCAGTTGGTCCGACCGGTCCATTGGACCGACAGGCCAGTTGGTCCGACCGGTCCATTGGACCGACAGGCCAGTTGGTCGACCGGTCCATTGGACAGACAGGCCAGTTGTCCGACCGTCCATAGGACCTACAGGCCAGTTGGTCCGACTGGACCGACAGGCCAGTTGGTCCGACCGGTCCATTGGACCGACAGGCCAGTTGGTCCGACCGGTCCATTGGACCGACAGGCCAGTTGGTCCGACCGGTCCATTGGACCGACAGGCCAGTTGGTCCGACCGGTCCATTGGACCGACAGGCCAGTTGGTCCGACCGGTCCATTGGACCAGTAGGCCAGTTGGTCCGACCGGTCCATTGGACCAGAAGGCCAGTTGGTCCGACCGGTCCATTGGACCAACAAGCCAGTTGGTCCAATCGGTCCATTGGACCAACAGGCCAGTTGGTCTGACCGGTCCATTGGACCAGTAGGCCAGTTGGTCCGACTGGTCCATTGGACCAACAGGGTGATGGTCCGACCGGTCCATTGGACCAACAGGCCAGGTCGTTCGACCGGTCTATTGGACCAACAGCCAATTGGTTGGACCGGTCCATTGGACAACCAAGCCAGTTGGTTGGACCGTCCATAGGACAAAGGCCTATTGGTCCGACCGGTTATTGGACCAAAAGACCTGTTTGGTCCGACTGGTCCATTGAACCAACAGGCCAGTTGGTCCGACCGGTCCATTGGACCAAGAGGTCAGTTGGTTCGACCGGTCCATTGGACCAACAGCCAATTCATCCGACCAGTCCATTGACCAGTAAGGCCAGTTGGTCCAACCCGGTCCATTGGACCAACAGGCCAGTTGGTCTGACCGGTCAATTGGACCGACAGGCCTTTGGGTTCGACCGGTCCATTGGACCGACACCCAGTTGGTCCGATGGTCCATTGGACTGGCAGGCAGTTTGGTCCGACCGATCCATTGGACCAACAGGCCAGTTGGTCCAGCCGGTCCATTGGACCAACAGGCCAGTTGGTCCGACCGGTCCATTGGACCAACAGGCCAGTTAGTGTGACCGGTCCATTGGACTAGTAGGCCAGTTGGTCCGACTGGTCCATTGGACCAACAGGGTGTTGGTCCGACCGGTCCATTGGACCAGAAGGCAAGTTGGTCTGACCGGTCAATTGGACCGACAGGCCAATTCGTCCGACCGGTCCATTGGACCAATAGGCCTGTTGGTCCGACCGGTCCATTGGACCAACAGGCCATTTGGTCCGACCGGTCCATTGGACCAGTAGGCCAGTTGGTCCAACCGGTCCGTTGGACCAACAGGCCAATTGGTCCGACCGGTCCATTGGACCAGTAGGCCAGTTGGCCCGACCGGTCCATTGGACCAACAGGCCAGTTGGCCCGACCGGTCCATTGGACCAACAGGCCAGTTGGTCCGACCGGTCCATTGGACCGACAGGCCAGTTGGTCCGACCGGGTCCATTGGACCAACAGGCCTGTTGGTCCGACCGGTCCATTGGACCGACAGGCCAGTTGGTCCGACCGGTCCATTGGACCGACAGGCCAGTTGGTCCGACCGGTCCATTGGACCGACAGGCCAGTTGGTCCGACCGGTCCATTGGACCGACAGGCCAGTTGGTCCGACCGGTCCATTGGACCAGTAGGCCAGTTGGTCTGACTGGTCCATGAGACCGACAGGTGTTGGTCCGACCGGTCCATTGGACCAGAAGCAAGTTGGTCCGACGACGGTCAACTGGAACGACGGCCAATTCGTCCGACCGGTCCATTGAACCAATGGGCCTGTTGGTCCGACCAGTCCATTGGACCAACAGGCCAGTTGGTCCGACCGGTCCATTGGACTAGTAGGCGAGTTGGTCCGACCGGTCCATTGGACCAAGAGGCCAGTTGGTCCGACCGGTCCATTGGACCGACAGGCCAGTTGGTTCGACCGGTCCATTGGACCAACAGGCCCAGTTGGTCGATAGTCCATGGACCAACAGGCCAGTTGGTCCGACCGGTCCATTGGACCGTAGGTCCCAGTTGGTCCGACCGGTCCATTGGACCAACAGGCCAGTTGGTCCGACCGGTCCATTGGACCAACAGGCCAGTTGGTCCGACCGGTCCATTGGACAAACAGGCCAGTTGGTCCGATCGGTCCATTGGACCAACAGGCCAGTTGGTCCGACCGGTCCATTGGACCAAAAGGCCAGTTGGTCCGACCGGTCCATTGGACCAGTAGGCCAGTTGGTCCGACCGGTCCATTGGACCAACAGGCCAGTTGGTCCGACCGGTCCATTGGACCAACAGGCCTGTTGGTCCGACCGGTCCATTGGACCAACAGGCCAGTTGGTCCGACCGGTCCATTGGACCAACAGGCCAGTTGGTCCGACCGGTCCGTTGGACCAACAGGCCAGTTGGTCCGACTGGTCCATTGGACCAGTAGGCCAGTGGTCCGACCGGTCCATTGGACCAATAGGCCAGTTGGTCCGACCGGTCCTTTGGACCAACAAGCCAGTTGGTCCGACCGGTCCATTGGACCAAGAGGCCAGTTGGTCCGACCGGTCCATTGGACCGACAGGCCAGTTGGTTTGACCGATCCATTGGACCGACAGGGTGTTGGTCCGACTGGTCCATTGGACCAACAGGGTGTTGGTCCGACGGTCCATTGGACCAGAAGCCATGTTGGTCTGACCGGTCAATTGGACCAACAGACCAATTCGTCCGACCGGTCCATTGGATCAATAGGCCTGTGTGTCCGACCGGTCCGTTGGACCAACTGGCCAGTTGGTCCGACCGGTCCATTGGACTAGTAGGCCATTTGGTCCAACCGGTCCATTGGACCAACAGGCCAGTTGGTCCGACTGGTCCATTGGACCAACAGGCCAGTTGGTCCGACCGGTCCATTGGACCAGTAGGCCAGTTGGTCCGACCGGTCCATTGGACCAATAGGCCAGTTGGTCCGACTGGTCCATTGGACCAACAGGGTGTTGGTCTGACCGGTCAATTGGACCGACAGGCCAATTCGTCCGACCGGTCCATTGGACCAATAGGCCTGTTGGTCCGACCGGTCCATTGGACCAGTAGGCCAGTTGGTCCGACCGGTCCATTGGACCAATAGGCCAGTTGGTCCGACTGGTCCATTGGACCAACAGGGTGTTGGTCTGACCGGTCAATTGGACCGACAGGCCAATTCGTCCTACCGGTCCATTGGACCAACAGGCCAGTTGGTCCGATCGGTCCATTGGACCAGTAGGCCAGTTGGTCCGACCGGTCCATTGGACCAATAGGCCAGTTGGTCCGACTGGTCCATTGGACCAACAGGGTGTTGGTCCGACCGGTCCATTGGACCAGAAGGCAAGTTGGTCTGACCGGTCAATTGGACCGACAGGCCAATTCGTCCGACCGGTCCATTGGACCAATAGGCCTGTTGGTCCGACCGGTCCATTGGACCAACAGGCCAGTTGGTCCGACCGGTCCATTGGACCAGTAGGCCAGTTGGTCCGACCGGTCCATTGGACCAATAGGCCAGTTGGTCCGACTGGTCTATTGGACCAACAGGGTGTCGGTCCGACCGGTCCATTGGACCAGAAGGCAAGTTGGTCTGACCGGTCAATTGGACCGACAGGCCAATTCGTCCGACCGGTCCATTGGACCAACAGGCCAATTGGTCCGACCGGTCCATTGGACCAACTGGCCAGTTGGTCCGACCGGTCCATTGGACCAACAGGCCAGTTGGACCAACCGGTCCATTGGACCAACAGGCCAGTTGGTCCGACTGGTCCATTGGACCAACAGGCCAGTTGGTCCGACCGGTCCATTGGACCAGTAGGCCAGTTGGTCCGACCGGTCCATTGGACCAATAGGCCAGTTGGTCCGACTGGTCCATTGGACCAACAGGGTGTTGGTCCGACCGGTCCATTGGACCAGAAGGCAAGTTGGTCTGACCGGTCAATTGGACCGACAGGCCAATTCGTCCGACCGGTCCATTGGACCAATAGGCCTGTTGGTCCGACCGGTCCATTGGACCAACAGGCCAGTTGGTCCGACCGGTCCATTGGACCAGTAGGCCAGTTGGTCCGACCGGTCCATTGGACCAATAGGCCAGTTGGTCCGACTGGTCCATTGGACCAACAGGGTGTTGGTCCGACCGGTCCATTGGACCAACAGGCCAGTTGGTCCGACCGGTCCATTGGGCCAGTAGGCCAATTGGTCCGACCGGTCCATTGGACCAACAGGCCAGTTGGTCCGACCGGTCCATTGGACCAACAGGCCAGTTGGTCCGACCGGTCCATTGGACAAGTAGGCCAGTTGGTCCGACCAGTCCATTGGACCAACAGGCCAGTTGGTCCGACTGGTCCACTAGACCAACAGGATGTTGGTCCGACCAGTCCATTAGACTAATAGGCCAGTTGGTCCGACTGGTCCATTGGACCAACAGGGTGTTGGTCCGACCGGTCCATTGGACCAACAGGCCAGTTGGTCCGACCGGTCCATTGGACCAGCAGGCCAGTTGGTCCGACCGGTCCATTGGACCAACAGGCCAGTTGGTCCGACCGGTCCATTGGACCAACAGGCCAGTTGGTCCGACCGGTCCATTGGACCAGTAGGCCAGTTGGTCCGACCGGTCCATTGGACCAACAGGCCAGTTGGTCCGACTGGTCCATTGGACCAACAGGGTGTTGGTCCGACCGGTCCATTGGACCAGAAGGCAAGTTGGTCTGACCGGTCCATTGGACTAGTAGGCCAGTTGGTCCGACTGGTCCATTGGACCAACAGGGTGTTGGTCCGACCGGTCCATTGGACCAGTAGGCCAGTTGGTCCGACCGGTCCATTGGACCAATAGGCCAGTTGGTCCGACTGGTCCATTGGACCAACAGGGTGTTGGTCTGACCGGTCAATTGGACCGACAGGCCAATTCGTCCGACCGGTCCATTGGACCAATAGGCCTGTTGGTCCGACCGGTCCATTGGACCAGTAGGCCAGTTGGTCCGACCGGTCCATTGGACCAATAGGCCAGTTGGTCCGACTGGTCCATTGGACCAACAGGGTGTTGGTCTGACCGGTCAATTGGACCGACAGGCCAATTCGTCCTACCGGTCCATTGGACCAACAGGCCAGTTGGTCCGATCGGTCCATTGGACCAGTAGGCCAGTTGGTCCGACCGGTCCATTGGACCAATAGGCCAGTTGGTCCGACTGGTCCATTGGACCAACAGGGTGTTGGTCCGACCGGTCCATTGGACCAGAAGGCAAGTTGGTCTGACCGGTCAATTGGACCGACAGGCCAATTCGTCCGACCGGTCCATTGGACCAATAGGCCTGTTGGTCCGACCGGTCCATTGGACCAACAGGCCAGTTGGTCCGACCGGTCCATTGGACCAGTAGGCCAGTTGGTCCGACCGGTCCATTGGACCAATAGGCCAGTTGGTCCGACTGGTCTATTGGACCAACAGGGGTGTCGGTCCGACCGGTCCATTGGACCAGAAGGCAAGTTGGTCTGACCGGTCAATTGGACCGACAGGCCAATTCGTCCGACCGGTCCATTGGACCAACAGGCCAATTGGTCCGACCGGTCCATTGGACCAACTGGCCAGTTGGTCCGACCGGTCCATTGGACCAACAGGCCAGTTGGACCAACCGGTCCATTGGACCAACAGGCCAGTTGGTCCGACTGGTCCATTGGACCAACAGGCCAGTTGGTCCGACCGGTCCATTGGACCAGTAGGCCAGTTGGTCCGACCGGTCCATTGGACCAATAGGCCAGTTGGTCCGACTGGTCCATTGGACCAACAGGGTGTTGGTCCGACCGGTCCATTGGACCAGAAGGCAAGTTGGTCTGACCGGTCAATTGGACCGACAGGCCAATTCGTCCGACCGGTCCATTGGACCAATAGGCCTGTTGGTCCGACCGGTCCATTGGACCAACAGGCCAGTTGGTCCGACCGGTCCATTGGACCAGTAGGCCAGTTGGTCCGACCGGTCCATTGGACCAATAGGCCAGTTGGTCCGACTGGTCCATTGGACCAACAGGGTGTTGGTCCGACCGGTCCATTGGACCAACAGGCCAGTTGGTCCGACCGGTCCATTGGGCCAGTAGGCCAATTGGTCCGACCGGTCCATTGGACCAACAGGCCAGTTGGTCCGACCGGTCCATTGGACCAACAGGCCAGTTGGTCCGACCGGTCCATTGGACAAGTAGGCCAGTTGGTCCGACCAGTCCATTGGACCAACAGGCCAGTTGGTCCGACTGGTCCACTAGACCAACAGGATGTTGGTCCGACCAGTCCATTAGACTAATAGGCCAGTTGGTCCGACTGGTCCATTGGACCAACAGGGTGTTGGTCCGACCGGTCCATTGGACCAGTAGGCCAGTTGGTCCGACCGGTCCATTGGAGTAGTAGGCCAGTTGGTCCAACCGGTCCATTGGACCAACAGGCCAGTTGGTCCGACCGGTCCATTGGACCAACAGGCCAGTTGGTCCGACCGGTCCATTGGACCAGTAGGCCAGTTGGTCCGACCGGTCCATTGGACCAACAGGCCAGTTGGTCCGACCGGTCCATTGGACCGACAGGGTTTTGGTCCGACTGGTCCATTGGACCAACAGGGTGTTGGTCCGACCGGTCCATTGGACCAGAAGCCATGTTGGTCTGACCGGTCAATTGGACCGACAGGCCAATTCGTCCGACCGGTCCATTGGACCAATAGGCCTGTTGGTCCGACCGGTCCGTTGGACCAACTGGCCTGTCGGTCCAATGGACCATCGGACCAACTGGCCTGTCGGTCCAATGGACCGGTCGGACCAATTTGCCGGTTGATCCAATGGACCAGTCGGACCAACTGGCCTACTCGTCCAATGGACCGGTCGGACCAACTGGCCCGTTGGTCCAATGGACCAGTCGGACCAACAGGCCTATTGGTTCAATGGACCGGTCGGACGAATTGGCCTGTCGGTCCAGTTGACCGGTCGGACCAACCTGCCTGCTGGTCCAATGGACCGGTCAGACCAACTGGCCTGTTGGTCCAATGGACCATCGGACCAACTCGCCTGTCGGTCCAATGGATCATTGGACCAACTGGCCTGTCGGTCCAATGGACCGGTCGGACCAACTTGCCTGTTGGTCCAATGAACCGGTCGGACCAACTGGCCTACTGGTCCAATGGACCGGTCGGACGAATTGGCCTGTCGGTCCAGTTGACCGGTCGGACCAACTTGCCTTCTGGTCCAATGGACCAGTCAGACCAACTGGCCTACTGGTCCAATGGACCGGTCAGACCAACTGGCCTACTGGTCCAATGGACCATCGGACCAACTGGCCTGTGGGTCCAATGGACCATCGGACCAACTGGCCTGTCGGTCCAATGGACCATCGGACCAACTGGCCTGTCGGTCCAATGGACCAGTCGGACCAACTGGCCTACTAGTCCAATGGTCCGGTCGGACCAACTGGCCTGTTGGTCCAATGGACCGGTCGGACCAACAGGCCTATTGGTTCAATGGACCGGTCGGACGAATTGGCCTGTCGGTCCAGTTGACCGGTCGGACCAACTTGCCTTCTGGTCCAATGAACAACTCAGACCAACAGGCCTACTGGTCCAATGAACCGGTCGGACCAACTGACCTGTTGGTCCAATGGACCGGTCGGACCAACTGGCCTGTTGGTCCAATGGACCGGTCGTACCAACTGGCCTGTTGGTCCAATGGACCATCGGACCAACTGGCCTGTTGGTCCAATGGACCGGTCGGACCAACTGGCCTACTGGTCCAATGGACCGGTCGGACCAACTAGCCTGTTGGTCCAATGGACCGGTCGGACCAACAGGCCTATTGGTTCAATGGACCGGTCGGACGAATTGGCCTGTCGGTCCAATTGACCGGTCAGACCAACTTGCCTTCTGGTCCAATGGACCAGTCAGACCAACTGGCCTACTGGTCCAATGGACCGGTCAGACCAACTGGCCTACTAGTCCAATGGACCGGTCGGACCAACTGGCCTGTGGGTCCAATGGACCATCGGACCAACAAGCCTGTCGGTCCAATGGACCATCGGACCAACTGGCCTGCTGGTCCAATGGACCGGTCGGACCAACTTGCCTGTTGGTCCAATGGACCGGTCGGACCAACTGGCCCACTGGTCCAATGGACCTGTCGGACCAACTGGCCTGTTGGTCCAATGGACCGGTCGGACCAACAGGCCTATTGGTTCAATGGACCGGTCGGACGAATTGGCCTATTGGTCTAGTTAACCGGTCGGACCAACTTGCCTTCTGGTCCAATGGACCAGTCAGACCAACTGGCCTGTTGGTCCAATGGACCGGTCGGACCAACTGGCCTACTGGTCCAATGGACCGGTCGGACCAACTGGCCTGTTGGTCCAACGGACCAATCGGACCAACTGGCCTATTGGTTCAATGGACCGGTCGGACGAATTGGCCTGTAGATCCAGTTGACCGGTCGGACCAACTTGCCTTCTGGTCCAATGGACCGGTCGGACCAACTGGCCTATTGGTTCAATGGACCGGTCGGACGAATTGGCCTGTCGGTCCAATGGACCGGTCGGACCAACTGGCCTGTTGGTCCAATGGACCATCGGACCAACTGGCCTACTGGTCCAATGGACCGGTCGGACCACCTGGCCTGTTGGTCCAATGGACCGGTCGGACCAACAGGCCTATTGGTTCAATGGACCGGTCGGACGAATTGGCCTGTCGGTCCAATGGACCGGTCGGACCAACTGGCCTGTGGGTCCAATGGACCATCGGACCAACTGGCCTACTGGTCCAATGGACCGGTCGGACCACCTGGCCTGTTGGTCCAATGGACCGGTCGGACCAACAGGCCTATTGGTTCAATGGACCGGTCGGACGAATTGGCCTGTCGGTCTAGCTGACCGGTCAGACCAACTGGCCTACTGGTCCAATGGACCGGTCAGACCAACTGGCCTGTGGGTCCAATGGACCATCGGACCAACTGGCCTGTCGGTCCAATGGACCATCGGACCAACTGGCCTGTCGGTCCAATGGACCGGTTGGACCAACTTGCCTGTTGGTCCAATGGACCGGTCGGACCAACTGGCCTACTGGTCCAATGGACTGGTCGGACCAACTGGCCTGTTGGTCCAATGGACCGGTCGGACCAACAGGCCTATTGGTTCAATGGACCGGTCGGACGAATTGGTCCAATGAACCGGTCGGACCAACAAGCCTTTTGGTTCAATGGACCGGTCGGACGAATTGGCCTGTCGGTCCAGTTGACCGGTCGGACCAACTTGCCTTCTGGTCCAATGGACCAGTCAGACCAACTGGCCTACTGGTCCAATGGACCGGTCAGACAAACTGGTCTACTAGTCCAATGGACCGGTCAGACCAACTGGCCTGTGGGTCCAATGGACCATCGGACCAACTGGCCTGTCGGTCCAATGGACCATCGGACCAACTGGCCTGTCGGTCCAATGGATCGGTCGGACCAACTTGCCTGTTGGTCCAATGGATCGGTTGGACCAACTGGCCTACTGGTCCAATGGACCGGTCAGACCAACTGGCCTGTTGGTCCAATGGACCGGTCGGACCAACAGGCCTATTGGTTCAATGGACCGGTCGGACGAATTGGCCTGTCGGTCCAGTTGACCGGTCGGACCAACTTGCCTTCTGGTCCAATGGACCAGTCAGACCAACTGGCCTACTGGTCCAATGGACCGGTCAGACCAACTGGCCTACTGGTCCAATGGACCATCGGACCAACTGGCCTGTGGGTCCAATGGACCATCGGACCAACTGGCCAGTCGATCCAATGGACCGGTCGGACCAACTGGCCTGTTGGTCCAATGGACCGGTCGGACCAACAGGCCTATTGGTTCAATGGACCGGTCGGACGAATTGGCCTGTCGGTCCAGTTGACCGGTCGGACCAACTTGCCTTCTGGTCCAATGGACCAGTCAGACCAACTGGCCTACTGGTCCAATGGACCGATCGGACCAACTGGCCTGTTGGTCCAATGGACCATCGGACCAACTGGCCTGTGGGTCCAATGGACCATCGGACCAACTGGCCTGTCGGTCCAATGGACCATCGGACCAACTGGCCTGTCGGTCCAATGGATCGGTCGGACCAACTTGCCTGTTGGTCCAATGGATCGGTTGGACCAACTGGCCTACTGGTCCAATGGACCGGTCAGACCAACTGGCCTGTTGGTCCAATAGACCGGTCGGACCAACTGGCCTGTGGGTCCAATGGACCATCGGACCAACTGGCCTGTCGGTCCAATGGACCATCGGACCAACTGGCCTGTCGGTCCAATGGACCGGTCGGACCAACTTGCCTGTTGGTCCAATGGACCGGTCGGACCAACTAGCCTACTGGTCCAATGGACCGATCGCACCAACTGGCCTGTTGGTCCAATGGACCGGTCGGACCAACAGGCCTATTGGTTCAATGGACCGGTCGAACGAATTGACCAGTCGGTCCAGTTGACCGGTCGGACCAACTTGCCTTCTGGTCCAATGGACCAGTCAGACCAACTGGCCTACTGGTCCAATGGACCGGTCAGACCAACTGGCCTGCCAGTCCAATGGACCATCGGACCAACTGGCCTGTGGGTCCAATGGACCATCGGACCAACTGGCCTGTCGGTCCAATGGACCATCGGACCAACTGGCCTGTCGGTCCAATGGACCGGTCGGACCAACTTGCCTGTTGGTCCAATGGACCGGTCGGACCAACTGGCCTACTGGTCCAATGGACCGGTCGGACCAACTGGCCTATTGGTTCAATGGACCGGTCGGACGAATTGGCCTGTCGGTCCAGTTGACCGGTCGGACCAACTTGCCTTCTGGTCCAATGGACAACTCAGACCAACTGGCCTACTGGTCCAATGGACCGGTCAGACCAACTGGCCTGTTGGTCCAATAGACCGGTCGGACCAACTGGCCTGTGGGTCCAATGGACCATCGGACCAACTGGCCTGTCGGTCCAATGGACCATCGGACCAACTGGCCTGTCGGTCCAATGGACCGGTCGGACCAATTTGCCGGTTGATCCAATGGACCAGTCGGACCAACTGGCCTACTCGTCCAATGGACCGGTCGGACCAACTGGCCCGTTGGTCCAATGGACCAGTCGGACCAACAGGCCTATTGGTTCAATGGACCGGTCGGACGAATTGGCCTGTCGGTCCAGTTGACCGGTCGGACCAACCTGCCTGCTGGTCCAATGGACCGGTCAGACCAACTGGCCTGTTGGTCCAATGGACCATCGGACCAACTCGCCTGTCGGTCCAATGGATCATTGGACCAACTGGCCTGTCGGTCCAATGGACCGGTCGGACCAACTTGCCTGTTGGTCCAATGGACTGGTCGGACCAACTGGCCTACTGGTCAAATGGACCGGTCGGACCAACTGGCCTGTTGGTCCAATGGACCGGTCGGACCAACAGGCCTATTGGTTCAATGGACCGGTCGGACGAATTGGCCTGTCGGTCCAGTTGACCGGTCGGACCAACTTGCCTTCTGGTCCAATGGACCAGTCAGACCAACTGGCCTACTGGTCCAATGGACCGGTCAGACCAACTGGCCTACTGGTCCAATGGACCATCGGACCAACTGGCCTGTGGGTCCAATGGACCATCGGACCAACTGGCCTGTCGGTCCAATGGACCATCGGACCAACTGGCCTGTCGGTCCAATGGACCAGTCGGACCAACTGGCCTACTAGTCCAATGGTCCGGTCGGACCAACTGGCCTGTTGGTCCAATGGACCGGTCGGACCAACAGGCCTATTGGTTCAATGGACCGGTCGGACGAATTGGCCTGTCGGTCCAGTTGACCGGTCGGACCAACTTGCCTTCTGGTCCAATGGACAACTCAGACCAACAGGCCTACTGGTCCAATGAACCGGTCGGACCAACTGACCTGTTGGTCCAATGGACCGGTCGGACCAACTGGCCTGTTGGTCCAATGGACCGGTCGTACCAACTGGCCTGTTGGTCCAATGGACCATCGGACCAACTGGCCTGTTGGTCCAATGGACCGGTCGGACCAACTGGCCTACTGGTCCAATGGACCGGTCGGACCAACTAGCCTGTTGGTCCAATGGACCGGTCGGACCAACAGGCCTATTGGTTCAATGGACCGGTCGGACGAATTGGCCTGTCGGTCCAATTGACCGGTCAGACCAACTTGCCTTCTGGTCCAATGGACCAGTCAGACCAACTGGCCTACTGGTCCAATGGACCGGTCAGACCAACTGGCCTACTAGTCCAATGGACCGGTCGGACCAACTGGCCTGTGGGTCCAATGGACCATCGGACCAACAAGCCTGTCGGTCCAATGGACCATCGGACCAACTGGCCTGCTGGTCCAATGGACCGGTCGGACCAACTTGCCTGTTGGTCCAATGGACCGGTCGGACCAACAGGCCTATTGGTTCAATGGACCGGTCGGACGAATTGGCCTATTGGTCTAGTTAACCGGTCGGACCAACTTGCCTTCTGGTCCAATGGACCAGTCAGACCAACTGGCCTGTTGGTCCAATGGACCGGTCGGACCAACTGGCCTACTGGTCCAATGGACCGGTCGGACCAACTGGCCTGTTGGTCCAACGGACCAATCGGACCAACTGGCCTATTGGTTCAATGGACCGGTCGGACGAATTGGCCTGTAGATCCAGTTGACCGGTCGGACCAACTTGCCTTCTGGTCCAATGGACCGGTCGGACCAACTGGCCTATTGGTTCAATGGACCGGTCGGACGAATTGGCCTGTCGGTCCAATGGACCGGTCGGACCAACTGGCCTGTTGGTCCAATGGACCATCGGACCAACTGGCCTACTGGTCCAATGGACCGGTCGGACCACCTGGCCTGTTGGTCCAATGGACCGGTCGGACCAACAGGCCTATTGGTTCAATGGACCGGTCGGACGAATTGGCCTGTCGGTCCAATGGACCGGTCGGACCAACTGGCCTGTGGGTCCAATGGACCATCGGACCAACTGGCCTACTGGTCCAATGGACCGGTCGGACCACCTGGCCTGTTGGTCCAATGGACCGGTCGGACCAACAGGCCTATTGGTTCAATGGACCGGTCGGACGAATTGGCCTGTTGGTCTAGTGGACCGGTCGGACCAACTGGCCTGTGGGTCCAATGGACCATCGGACCAACTGGCCTGTCGGTCCAATGGACCATCGGACCAACTGGCCTGTCGGTCCAATGGACCGGTTGGACCAACTTGCCTGTTGGTCCAATGGACCGGTCGGACCAACTGGCCTACTGGTCCAATGGACTGGTCGGACCAACTGGCCTGTTGGTCCAATGGACTGGTCGGACCAACAGGCCTATTGGTTCAATGGACCGGTCGGACGAATTGGTCCAATGAACCGGTCGGACCAACAAGCCTTTTGGTTCAATGGACCGGTCGGACGAATTGGCCTGTCGGTCCAGTTGACCGGTCGGACCAACTTGCCTTCTGGTCCAATGGACCAGTCAGACCAACTGGCCTACTGGTCCAATGGACCGGTCAGACCAACTGGCCTACTAGTCCAATGGACCGGTCGGACCAGCTGGCCTGTGGGTCCAATGGACCATCGGACCAACTGGCCTGTCGGTCCAATGGACCATCGGACCAACTGGCCTGTCGGTCCAATGGATCGGTCGGACCAACTTGCCTGTTGGTCCAATGGATCGGTTGGACCAACTGGCCTACTGGTCCAATGGACCGGTCAGACCAACTGGCCTGTTGGTCCAATGGACCGGTCAGACCAACAGGCCTATTGGTTCAATGGACCGGTCGGACGAATTGGCCTGTCGGTCCAGTTGACCGGTCGGACCAACTTGCCTTCTGGTCCAATGGACCAGTCAGACCAACTGGCCTACTGGTCCAATGGACCGGTCAGACCAACTGGCCTACTGGTCCAATGGACCATCGGACCAACTGGCCTGTGGGTCCAATGGACCATCGGACCAACTGGCCTGTTGATCCAATGGACCGGTCGGACCAACTGGCCTGTTGGTCCAATGGACCGGTCGGACCAACAGGCCTATTGGTTCAATGGACCGGTCGGACGAATTGGCCTGTCGGTCCAGTTGACCGGTCGGACCAACTTGCCTTCTGGTCCAATGGACCAGTCAGACCAACTGGCCTACTGGTCCAATGGACCGATCGGACCAACTGGCCTGTTGGTCCAATGGACCATCGGACCAACTGGCCTGTGGGTCCAATGGACCATCGGACCAACTGGCCTGTCGGTCCAATGGACCATCGGACCAACTGGCCTGTCGGTCCAATGGATCGGTCGGACCAACTTGCCTGTTGGTCCAATGGATCGGTTGGACCAACTGGCCTACTGGTCCAATGGACCGGTCAGACCAACTGGCCTGTTTGTCCAATGGACCGGTCGGACCAACAGGCCTATTGGTTCAATGGACCGGTCGGACGAATTGGCCTGTCGGTCCAGTTGACCGGTCGGACCAACTTGCCTTCTGGTCCAATGGACCAGTCAGACCAACTGGCCTACTGGTCCAATGGACCGGTCAGATCAACTGGCCTACTCGTCCAATGGACCATCGGACCAACTGGCCTGTGGGTCCAATGGACCATCGGACCAACTGGCCTGTCGGTCCAATGGACCATCGGACCAACTGGCCTGTTGATCCAATGGACCGGTCGGACCAACTGGCCTGTTGGTCCAATGGACCGGTCAGACCAACAGGCCTATTGGTTCAATGGACCGGTCGGACGAATTGGCCTGTCGGTCCAGTTGACCGGTCGGACCAACTTGCCTTCTGGTCCAATGGACCAGTCAGACCAACTGGCCTATTGGTTCAATGGACCGGTCGGACCAACTGGCCAGTTGGTCCAATGGACCATCGGACCAACTGGCCTGTGGGTCCAATGGACCATCGGACCAACTGGCCTGTCGGTCCAATGGACCATCGGACCAACTGGCCTGTCGGTCCAATGGACCGGTCGGACCAACTTGCCTGTTGGTCCAATGGACCGGTCGGACCAACTGGCCTACTGGTCCAATGGACCGGTCGGACCAACTGGCCTGTTGGTCCAATGGACCGGTCGGACCAACAGGCCTATTGGTTCAATGGACCGGTCGGACGAATTGGCCTGTCGGTCCAGTTGACCGGTCGGACCAACTTGCCTTCTGGTCCAATGGACCAGTCGGACCAACTAGCCTACTGGTCCAATGGACCGGTCAGACCAACTGGCCTACTGGTCCAATGGACCGGTCGGACCAACTGGCCTGTGGGTCCAATGGACCATCGGACCAACTGGCCTGTCGGTCCAATGGACCATCGGACCAACTGGCCTACTGGTCCAATGGATCGGTCGGACCAACTGGCCTGTTGGTCCAATGGATCGGTCGGACCAACAGGCCTATTGGTTCAATGGACCGGTCGGACGAATTGGCCTGTCGGTCCAGTTGACCGGTCGGACCAACTTGCCTTCTGGTCCAATGGACCAGTCAGAACAACTGGCCTACTTGTCGAATGGACCGGTCGGACCAACTGGCCTGTGGGTCCAATGGACCATCGGACCAACTGGCCTGTCGGTCCAATGGACCATCGGACCAACTGGCCTGTCGGTCCAATGGACCGGTCGGACCAACTTGCCTGTTGGTCCAATGGACCGGTCGGACCAACTGGCCTACTGGTCCAATGGACCGGTCGGACCAACTGGCATGTTGGTCCAATGGACCGGTCGGACCAACATGCCTATCGGTTCAATGGACCGGTCGGACGAATTGGCCTGTCGGTCCAGTTGACCGGTCGGACCAACTTGCCTTCTGGTCCAATGGACCAGTCAGACCAACTGGCCTACTGGTCCAATGGACCGGTCGGACCAACTAGCCTACTGGTCCAATGGACCGGTCGGACCAACTGGCCTGTGGGTCCAATGGACCATCGGACCAACTGGCCTGTCGGTCCAATGGACCAGTCGGACCAACTGGCCTGTTGATCCAATGGACCGGTCGGACCAACTGGCTTGTTGGTCCAATGGACCGGTCGGACCAACTGGCCTACTGGTCCAATGGACCGGTCGGACCAACTGGCCTGTTGGTCCAAAGGACCGGTCGGACCAACAGGCCTATTGGTTCAATGGACCGGTCGGACGAATTGGCCTGTCGGTCCAGTTGACCGGTCGGACCAACTTGCCTTCTGGTCCAATGGACCAGTCAGACCAACTGGCCTACTGGTCCAATGGACCGGTCAGACCAACTGGCCTACTGGTCCAATGGACCATCGGACCAACTGGCCTGTGGGTCCAATGGACCATCGGACCAACTGGCCTGTCGGTCCAATGGACCATCGGACCAACTGGCCTGTCGGTCCAATGGACCGGTCGGACCAACTTGCCTGTTGGTCCAATGGACCGGTCGGACCAACTGGCCTACTGGTCCAATGGACCGGTCGGACCAACTGGCCTGTTGGTCCAATGGACCGGTCGGACCAACAGGCCTATTAGTTCAATGGACGAATTGGCCTGTCGGTCCAGTTGACCGGTCGGACCAACTTGCCTTCTGGTCCAATGGACCAGTCAGACCAACTGGCCTACTGGTCCAATGGACCGGTCAGACCAACTGGCCTGTCGGTCCAATGGACCATCGGACCAACTGGCCTGTTGGTCCAATGGACCGATCGGACCAACTGGCCTGTTGGTCCAATGGACCGGTCGGACCAACTGGCCTACTGGTCCAATGGACCGGTCGGACCAACTAGCCTGTTGGTCCAATGGACCGGTCGGACCAACAGGCCTATTGGTTCAATGGACCGGTCGGACGAATTGGCCTGTCGGTCCAATTGACCGGTCAGACCAACTTGCCTTCTGGTCCAATGGACCAGTCAGACCAACTGGCCTACTGGTCCAATGGACCGGTCAGACCAACTGGCCTACTAGTCCAATGGACCGGTCGGACCAACTGGCCTGTGGGTCCAATGGACCATCGGACCAACAAGCCTGTCGGTCCAATGGACCATCGGACCAACTGGCCTGCTGGTCCAATGGACCGGTCGGACCAACTTGCCTGTTGGTCCAATGGACCGGTCGGACCAACAGGCCTATTGGTTCAATGGACCGGTCGGACGAATTGGCCTATTGGTCTAGTTAACCGGTCGGACCAACTTGCCTTCTGGTCCAATGGACCAGTCAGACCAACTGGCCTGTTGGTCCAATGGACCGGTCGGACCAACTGGCCTACTGGTCCAATGGACCGGTCGGACCAACTGGCCTGTTGGTCCAACGGACCAATCGGACCAACTGGCCTATTGGTTCAATGGACCGGTCGGACGAATTGGCCTGTAGATCCAGTTGACCGGTCGGACCAACTTGCCTTCTGGTCCAATGGACCGGTCGGACCAACTGGCCTATTGGTTCAATGGACCGGTCGGACGAATTGGCCTGTCGGTCCAATGGACCGGTCGGACCAACTGGCCTGTTGGTCCAATGGACCATCGGACCAACTGGCCTACTGGTCCAATGGACCGGTCGGACCACCTGGCCTGTTGGTCCAATGGACCGGTCGGACCAACAGGCCTATTGGTTCAATGGACCGGTCGGACGAATTGGCCTGTCGGTCCAATGGACCGGTCGGACCAACTGGCCTGTGGGTCCAATGGACCATCGGACCAACTGGCCTACTGGTCCAATGGACCGGTCGGACCACCTGGCCTGTTGGTCCAATGGACCGGTCGGACCAACAGGCCTATTGGTTCAATGGACCGGTCGGACGAATTGGCCTGTCGGTCTAGTTGACCGGTCAGACCAACTGGCCTACTGGTCCAATGGACCGGTCAGACCAACTGGCCTGTGGGTCCAATGGACCATCGGACCAACTGGCCTGTCGGTCCAATGGACCATCGGACCAACTGGCCTGTCGGTCCAATGGACCGGTTGGACCAACTTGCCTGTTGGTCCAATGGACCGGTCGGACCAACTGGCCTACTGGTCCAATGGACTGGTCGGACCAACTGGCCTGTTGGTCCAATGGACCGGTCGGACCAACAGGCCTATTGGTTCAATGGACCGGTCGGACGAATTGGTCCAATGAACCGGTCGGACCAACAAGCCTTTTGGTTCAATGGACCGGTCGGACGAATTGGCCTGTCGGTCCAGTTGACCGGTCGGACCAACTTGCCTTCTGGTCCAATGGACCAGTCAGACCAACTGGCCTACTGGTCCAATGGACCGGTCAGACCAACTGGCCTACTAGTCCAATGGACCGGTCGGACCAGCTGGCCTGTGGGTCCAATGGACCATCGGACCAACTGGCCTGTCGGTCCAATGGACCATCGGACCAACTGGCCTGTCGGTCCAATGGATCGGTCGGACCAACTTGCCTGTTGGTCCAATGGATCGGTTGGACCAACTGGCCTACTGGTCCAATGGACCGGTCAGACCAACTGGCCTGTTGGTCCAATGGACCGGTCGGACCAACAGGCCTATTGGTTCAATGGACCGGTCGGACGAATTGGCCTGTCGGTCCAGTTGACCGGTCGGACCAACTTGCCTTCTGGTCCAATGGACCAGTCAGACCAGTTGGCCTACTGGTCCAATGGACCGGTCAGACCAACTGGCCTACTGGTCCAATGGACCATCGGACCAACTGGCCTGTGGGTCCAATGGACCATCGGACCAACTGGCCTGTTGATCCAATGGACCGGTCGGACCAACTGGCCTGTTGGTCCAATGGACCGGTCGGACCAACAGGCCTATTGGTTCAATGGACCGGTCGGACGAATTGGCCTGTCGGTCCAGTTGACCGGTCGGACCAACTTGCCTTCTGGTCCAATGGACCAGTCAGACCAACTGGCCTACTGGTCCAATGGACCGATCGGACCAACTGGCCTGTTGGTCCAATGGACCATCGGACCAACTGGCCTGTGGGTCCAATGGACCATCGGACCAACTGGCCTGTCGGTCCAATGGACCATCGGACCAACTGGCCTGTCGGTCCAATGGATCGGTCGGACCAACTTGCCTGTTGGTCCAATGGATCGGTTGGACCAACTGGCCTACTGGTCCAATGGACCGGTCAGACCAACTGGCCTGTTTGTCCAATGGACCGGTCGGACCAACAGGCCTATTGGTTCAATGGACCGGTCGGACGAATTGGCCTGTCGGTCCAGTTGACCGGTCGGACCAACTTGCCTTCTGGTCCAATGGACCAGTCAGACCAACTGGCCTACTGGTCCAATGGACCGGTCAGATCAACTGGCCTACTCGTCCAATGGACCATCGGACCAACTGGCCTGTGGGTCCAATGGACCATCGGACCAACTGGCCTGTCGGTCCAATGGACCATCGGACCAACTGGCCTGTTGATCCAATGGACCGGTCGGACCAACTGGCCTGTTGGTCCAATGGACCGGTCAGACCAACAGGCCTATTGGTTCAATGGACCGGTCGGACGAATTGGCCTGTCGGTCCAGTTGACCGGTCGGACCAACTTGCCTTCTGGTCCAATGGACCAGTCAGACCAACTGGCCTATTGGTTCAATGGACCGGTCGGACCAACTGGCCAGTTGGTCCAATGGACCATCGGACCAACTGGCCTGTGGGTCCAATGGACCATCGGACCAACTGGCCTGTCGGTCCAATGGACCATCGGACCAACTGGCCTGTCGGTCCAATGGACCGGTCGGACCAACTTGCCTGTTGGTCCAATGGACCGGTCGGACCAACTGGCCTACTGGTCCAATGGACCGGTCGGACCAACTGGCCTGTTGGTCCAATGGACCGGTCGGACCAACAGGCCTATTGGTTCAATGGACCGGTCGGACGAATTGGCCTGTCGGTCCAGTTGACCGGTCGGACCAACTTGCCTTCTGGTCCAATGGACCAGTCGGACCAACTAGCCTACTGGTCCAATGGACCGGTCAGACCAACTGGCCTACTGGTCCAATGGACCGGTCGGACCAACTGGCCTGTGGGTCCAATGGACCATCGGACCAACTGGCCTGTCGGTCCAATGGACCATCGGACCAACTGGCCTACTGGTCCAATGGATCGGTCGGACCAACTGGCCTGTTGGTCCAATGGATCGGTCGGACCAACAGGCCTATTGGTTCAATGGACCGGTCGGACGAATTGGCCTGTCGGTCCAGTTGACCGGTCGGACCAACTTGCCTTCTGGTCCAATGGACCAGTCAGAACAACTGGCCTACTTGTCGAATGGACCGGTCGGACCAACTGGCCTGTGGGTCCAATGGACCATCGGACCAACTGGCCTGTCGGTCCAATGGACCATCGGACCAACTGGCCTGTCGGTCCAATGGACCGGTCGGACCAACTTGCCTGTTGGTCCAATGGACCGGTCGGACCAACTGGCCTACTGGTCCAATGGACCGGTCGGACCAACTGGCATGTTGGTCCAATGGACCGGTCGGACCAACATGCCTATCGGTTCAATGGACCGGTCGGACGAATTGGCCTGTCGGTCCAGTTGACCGGTCGGACCAACTTGCCTTCTGGTCCAATGGACCAGTCAGACCAACTGGCCTACTGGTCCAATGGACCGGTCGGACCAACTAGCCTACTGGTCCAATGGACCGGTCGGACCAACTGGCCTGTGGGTCCAATGGACCATCGGACCAACTGGCCTGTCGGTCCAATGGACCAGTCGGACCAACTGGCCTGTTGATCCAATGGACCGGTCGGACCAACTGGCTTGTTGGTCCAATGGACCGGTCGGACCAACTGGCCTACTGGTCCAATGGACCGGTCGGACCAACTGGCCTGTTGGTCCAAAGGACCGGTCGGACCAACAGGCCTATTGGTTCAATGGACCGGTCGGACGAATTGGCCTGTCGGTCCAGTTGACCGGTCGGACCAACTTGCCTTCTGGTCCAATGGACCAGTCAGACCAACTGGCCTACTGGTCCAATGGACCGGTCAGACCAACTGGCCTACTGGTCCAATGGACCATCGGACCAACTGGCCTGTGGGTCCAATGGACCATCGGACCAACTGGCCTGTCGGTCCAATGGACCATCGGACCAACTGGCCTGTCGGTCCAATGGACCGGTCGGACCAACTTGCCTGTTGGTCCAATGGACCGGTCGGACCAACTGGCCTACTGGTCCAATGGACCGGTCGGACCAACTGGCCTGTTGGTCCAATGGACCGGTCGGACCAACAGGCCTATTAGTTCAATGGACGAATTGGCCTGTCGGTCCAGTTGACCGGTCGGACCAACTTGCCTTCTGGTCCAATGGACCAGTCAGACCAACTGGCCTACTGGTCCAATGGACCGGTCAGACCAACTGGCCTGTCGGTCCAATGGACCATCGGACCAACTGGCCTGTTGGTCCAATGGACCGATCGGACCAACTGGCCTGTTGGTCCAATGGACCGGTCGGACCAACTGGCCTACTGGTCCAATGGACCGGTCGGACCAACTAGCCTGTTGGTCCAATGGACCGGTCGGACCAACAGGCCTATTGGTTCAATGGACCGGTCGGACGAATTGGCCTGTCGGTCCAATTGACCGGTCAGACCAACTTGCCTTCTGGTCCAATGGACCAGTCAGACCAACTGGCCTACTGGTCCAATGGACCGGTCAGACCAACTGGCCTACTAGTCCAATGGACCGGTCGGACCAACTGGCCTGTGGGTCCAATGGACCATCGGACCAACAAGCCTGTCGGTCCAATGGACCATCGGACCAACTGGCCTGCTGGTCCAATGGACCGGTCGGACCAACTTGCCTGTTGGTCCAATGGACCGGTCGGACCAACAGGCCTATTGGTTCAATGGACCGGTCGGACGAATTGGCCTATTGGTCTAGTTAACCGGTCGGACCAACTTGCCTTCTGGTCCAATGGACCAGTCAGACCAACTGGCCTGTTGGTCCAATGGACCGGTCGGACCAACTGGCCTACTGGTCCAATGGACCGGTCGGACCAACTGGCCTGTTGGTCCAACCGACCAATCGGACCAACTGGCCTATTGGTTCAATGGACCGGTCGGACGAATTGGCCTGTAGATCCAGTTGACCGGTCGGACCAACTTGCCTTCTGGTCCAATGGACCGGTCGGACCAACTGGCCTATTGGTTCAATGGACCGGTCGGACGAATTGGCCTGTCGGTCCAATGGACCGGTCGGACCAACTGGCCTGTTGGTCCAATGGACCATCGGACCAACTGGCCTACTGGTCCAATGGACCGGTCGGACCACCTGGCCTGTTGGTCCAATGGACCGGTCGGACCAACAGGCCTATTGGTTCAATGGACCGGTCGGACGAATTGGCCTGTCGGTCCAATGGACCGGTCGGACCAACTGGCCTGTGGGTCCAATGGACCATCGGACCAACTGGCCTACTGGTCCAATGGACCGGTCGGACCACCTGGCCTGTTGGTCCAATGGACCGGTCGGACCAACAGGCCTATTGGTTCAATGGACCGGTCGGACGAATTGGCCTGTCGGTCTAGTTGACCGGTCAGACCAACTGGCCTACTGGTCCAATGGACCGGTCAGACCAACTGGCCTGTGGGTCCAATGGACCATCGGACCAACTGGCCTGTCGGTCCAATGGACCATCGGACCAACTGGCCTGTCGGTCCAATGGACCGGTTGGACCAACTTGCCTGTTGGTCCAATGGACCGGTCGGACCAACTGGCCTACTGGTCCAATGGACTGGTCGGACCAACTGGCCTGTTGGTCCAATGGACCGGTCGGACCAACAGGCCTATTGGTTCAATGGACCGGTCGGACGAATTGGTCCAATGAACCGGTCGGACCAACAAGCCTTTTGGTTCAATGGACCGGTCGGACGAATTGGCCTGTCGGTCCAGTTGACCGGTCGGACCAACTTGCCTTCTGGTCCAATGGACCAGTCAGACCAACTGGCCTACTGGTCCAATGGACCGGTCAGACCAACTGGCCTACTAGTCCAATGGACCGGTCGGACCAGCTGGCCTGTGGGTCCAATGGACCATCGGACCAACTGGCCTGTCGGTCCAATGGACCATCGGACCAACTGGCCTGTCGGTCCAATGGATCGGTCGGACCAACTTGCCTGTTGGTCCAATGGATCGGTTGGACCAACTGGCCTACTGGTCCAATGGACCGGTCAGACCAACTGGCCTGTTGGTCCAATGGACCGGTCGGACCAACAGGCCTATTGGTTCAATGGACCGGTCGGACGAATTGGCCTGTCGGTCCAGTTGACCGGTCGGACCAACTTGCCTTCTGGTCCAATGGACCAGTCAGACCAGTTGGCCTACTGGTCCAATGGACCGGTCAGACCAACTGGCCTACTGGTCCAATGGACCATCGGACCAACTGGCCTGTGGGTCCAATGGACCATCGGACCAACTGGCCTGTTGATCCAATGGACCGGTCGGACCAACTGGCCTGTTGGTCCAATGGACCGGTCGGACCAACAGGCCTATTGGTTCAATGGACCGGTCGGACGAATTGGCCTGTCGGTCCAGTTGACCGGTCGGACCAACTTGCCTTCTGGTCCAATGGACCAGTCAGACCAACTGGCCTACTGGTCCAATGGACCGATCGGACCAACTGGCCTGTTGGTCCAATGGACCATCGGACCAACTGGCCTGTGGGTCCAATGGACCATCGGACCAACTGGCCTGTCGGTCCAATGGACCATCGGACCAACTGGCCTGTCGGTCCAATGGATCGGTCGGACCAACTTGCCTGTTGGTCCAATGGATCGGTTGGACCAACTGGCCTACTGGTCCAATGGACCGGTCAGACCAACTGGCCTGTTTGTCCAATGGACCGGTCGGACCAACAGGCCTATTGGTTCAATGGACCGGTCGGACGAATTGGCCTGTCGGTCCAGTTGACCGGTCGGACCAACTTGCCTTCTGGTCCAATGGACCAGTCAGACCAACTGGCCTACTGGTCCAATGGACCGGTCAGATCAACTGGCCTACTCGTCCAATGGACCATCGGACCAACTGGCCTGTGGGTCCAATGGACCATCGGACCAACTGGCCTGTCGGTCCAATGGACCATCGGACCAACTGGCCTGTTGATCCAATGGACCGGTCGGACCAACTGGCCTGTTGGTCCAATGGACCGGTCAGACCAACAGGCCTATTGGTTCAATGGACCGGTCGGACGAATTGGCCTGTCGGTCCAGTTGACCGGTCGGACCAACTTGCCTTCTGGTCCAATGGACCAGTCAGACCAACTGGCCTATTGGTTCAATGGACCGGTCGGACCAACTGGCCAGTTGGTCCAATGGACCATCGGACCAACTGGCCTGTGGGTCCAATGGACCATCGGACCAACTGGCCTGTCGGTCCAATGGACCATCGGACCAACTGGCCTGTCGGTCCAATGGACCGGTCGGACCAACTTGCCTGTTGGTCCAATGGACCGGTCGGACCAACTGGCCTACTGGTCCAATGGACCGGTCGGACCAACTGGCCTGTTGGTCCAATGGACCGGTCGGACCAACAGGCCTATTGGTTCAATGGACCGGTCGGACGAATTGGCCTGTCGGTCCAGTTGACCGGTCGGACCAACTTGCCTTCTGGTCCAATGGACCAGTCGGACCAACTAGCCTACTGGTCCAATGGACCGGTCAGACCAACTGGCCTACTGGTCCAATGGACCGGTCGGACCAACTGGCCTGTGGGTCCAATGGACCATCGGACCAACTGGCCTGTCGGTCCAATGGACCATCGGACCAACTGGCCTACTGGTCCAATGGATCGGTCGGACCAACTGGCCTGTTGGTCCAATGGATCGGTCGGACCAACAGGCCTATTGGTTCAATGGACCGGTCGGACGAATTGGCCTGTCGGTCCAGTTGACCGGTCGGACCAACTTGCCTTCTGGTCCAATGGACCAGTCAGAACAACTGGCCTACTTGTCGAATGGACCGGTCGGACCAACTGGCCTGTGGGTCCAATGGACCATCGGACCAACTGGCCTGTCGGTCCAATGGACCATCGGACCAACTGGCCTGTCGGTCCAATGGACCGGTCGGACCAACTTGCCTGTTGGTCCAATGGACCGGTCGGACCAACTGGCCTACTGGTCCAATGGACCGGTCGGACCAACTAGCCTGTTGGTCCAATGGACCGGTCGGACCAACATGCCTATCGGTTCAATGGACCGGTCGGACGAATTGGCCTGTCGGTCCAGTTGACCGGTCGGACCAACTTGCCTTCTGGTCCAATGGACCAGTCAGACCAACTGGCCTACTGGTCCAATGGACCGGTCGGACCAACTAGCCTACTGGTCCAATGGACCGGTCGGACCAACTGGCCTGTGGGTCCAATGGACCATCGGACCAACTGGCCTGTCGGTCCAATGGACCAGTCGGACCAACTGGCCTGTTGATCCAATGGACCGGTCGGACCAACTGGCTTGTTGGTCCAATGGACCGGTCGGACCAACTGGCCTACTGGTCCAATGGACCGGTCGGACCAACTGGCCTGTTGGTCCAAAGGACCGGTCGGACCAACAGGCCTATTGGTTCAATGGACCGGTCGGACGAATTGGCCTGTCGGTCCAGTTGACCGGTCGGACCAACTTGCCTTCTGGTCCAATGGACCAGTCAGACCAACTGGCCTACTGGTCCAATGGACCGGTCAGACCAACTGGCCTACTGGTCCAATGGACCATCGGACCAACTGGCCTGTGGGTCCAATGGACCATCGGACCAACTGGCCTGTCGGTCCAATGGACCATCGGACCAACTGGCCTGTCGGTCCAATGGACCGGTCGGAAAACTTGCCTGTTGGTCCAATGGACCGGTCGGACCAACTGGCCTACTGGTCCAATGGACCGGTCGGACCAACTGGCCTGTTGGTCCAATGGACCGGTCGGACCAACAGGCCTATTAGTTCAATGGACGAATTGGCCTGTCGGTCCAGTTGACCGGTCGGACCAACTTGCCTTCTGGTCCAATGGACCAGTCAGACCAACTGGCCTACTGGTCCAATGGACCGGTCAGACCAACTGGCCTGTCGGTCCAATGGACCATCGGACCAACTGGCCTGTTGGTCCAATGGACCGATCGGACCAACTGGCCTGTTGGTCCAATGGACCGGTCGGACCAACTGGCCTACTGGTCCAATGGACCGGTCGGACCAACTAGCCTGTTGGTCCAATGGACCGGTCGGACCAACAGGCCTATTGGTTCAATGGACCGGTCGGACGAATTGGCCTGTCGGTCCAATTGACCGGTCAGACCAACTTGCCTTCTGGTCCAATGGACCAGTCAGACCAACTGGCCTACTGGTCCAATGGACCGGTCAGACCAACTGGCCTACTAGTCCAATGGACCGGTCGGACCAACTGGCCTGTGGGTCCAATGGACCATCGGACCAACAAGCCTGTCGGTCCAATGGACCATCGGACCAACTGGCCTGCTGGTCCAATGGACCGGTCGGACCAACTTGCCTGTTGGTCCAATGGACCGGTCGGACCAACAGGCCTATTGGTTCAATGGACCGGTCGGACGAATTGGCCTATTGGTCTAGTTAACCGGTCGGACCAACTTGCCTTCTGGTCCAATGGACCAGTCAGACCAACTGGCCTGTTGGTCCAATGGACCGGTCGGACCAACTGGCCTACTGGTCCAATGGACCGGTCGGACCAACTGGCCTGTTGGTCCAACGGACCAATCGGACCAACTGGCCTATTGGTTCAATGGACCGGTCGGACGAATTGGCCTGTAGATCCAGTTGACCGGTCGGACCAACTTGCCTTCTGGTCCAATGGACCGGTCGGACCAACTGGCCTATTGGTTCAATGGACCGGTCGGACGAATTGGCCTGTCGGTCCAATGGACCGGTCGGACCAACTGGCCTGTTGGTCCAATGGACCATCGGACCAACTGGCCTACTGGTCCAATGGACCGGTCGGACCACCTGGCCTGTTGGTCCAATGGACCGGTCGGACCAACAGGCCTATTGGTTCAATGGACCGGTCGGACGAATTGGCCTGTCGGTCCAATGGACCGGTCGGACCAACTGGCCTGTGGGTCCAATGGACCATCGGACCAACTGGCCTACTGGTCCAATGGACCGGTCGGACCACCTGGCCTGTTGGTCCAATGGACCGGTCGGACCAACAGGCCTATTGGTTCAATGGACCGGTCGGACGAATTGGCCTGTCGGTCTAGTTGACCGGTCAGACCAACTGGCCTACTGGTCCAATGGACCGGTCAGACCAACTGGCCTGTGGGTCCAATGGACCATCGGACCAACTGGCCTGTCGGTCCAATGGACCATCGGACCAACTGGCCTGTCGGTCCAATGGACCGGTTGGACCAACTTGCCTGTTGGTCCAATGGACCGGTCGGACCAACTGGCCTACTGGTCCAATGGACTGGTCGGACCAACTGGCCTGTTGGTCCAATGGACCGGTCGGACCAACAGGCCTATTGGTTCAATGGACCGGTCGGACGAATTGGTCCAATGAACCGGTCGGACCAACAAGCCTTTTGGTTCAATGGACCGGTCGGACGAATTGGCCTGTCGGTCCAGTTGACCGGTCGGACCAACTTGCCTTCTGGTCCAATGGACCAGTCAGACCAACTGGCCTACTGGTCCAATGGACCGGTCAGACCAACTGGCCTACTAGTCCAATGGACCGGTCGGACCAGCTGGCCTGTGGGTCCAATGGACCATCGGACCAACTGGCCTGTCGGTCCAATGGACCATCGGACCAACTGGCCTGTCGGTCCAATGGATCGGTCGGACCAACTTGCCTGTTGGTCCAATGGATCGGTTGGACCAACTGGCCTACTGGTCCAATGGACCGGTCAGACCAACTGGCCTGTTGGTCCAATGGACCGGTCGGACCAACAGGCCTATTGGTTCAATGGACCGGTCGGACGAATTGGCCTGTCGGTCCAGTTGACCGGTCGGACCAACTTGCCTTCTGGTCCAATGGACCAGTCAGACCAGTTGGCCTACTGGTCCAATGGACCGGTCAGACCAACTGGCCTACTGGTCCAATGGACCATCGGACCAACTGGCCTGTGGGTCCAATGGACCATCGGACCAACTGGCCTGTTGATCCAATGGACCGGTCGGACCAACTGGCCTGTTGGTCCAATGGACCGGTCGGACCAACAGGCCTATTGGTTCAATGGACCGGTCGGACGAATTGGCCTGTCGGTCCAGTTGACCGGTCGGACCAACTTGCCTTCTGGTCCAATGGACCAGTCAGACCAACTGGCCTACTGGTCCAATGGACCGATCGGACCAACTGGCCTGTTGGTCCAATGGACCATCGGACCAACTGGCCTGTGGGTCCAATGGACCATCGGACCAACTGGCCTGTCGGTCCAATGGACCATCGGACCAACTGGCCTGTCGGTCCAATGGATCGGTCGGACCAACTTGCCTGTTGGTCCAATGGATCGGTTGGACCAACTGGCCTACTGGTCCAATGGACCGGTCAGACCAACTGGCCTGTTTGTCCAATGGACCGGTCGGACCAACAGGCCTATTGGTTCAATGGACCGGTCGGACGAATTGGCCTGTCGGTCCAGTTGACCGGTCGGACCAACTTGCCTTCTGGTCCAATGGACCAGTCAGACCAACTGGCCTACTGGTCCAATGGACCGGTCAGATCAACTGGCCTACTCGTCCAATGGACCATCGGACCAACTGGCCTGTGGGTCCAATGGACCATCGGACCAACTGGCCTGTCGGTCCAATGGACCATCGGACCAACTGGCCTGTTGATCCAATGGACCGGTCGGACCAACTGGCCTGTTGGTCCAATGGACCGGTCGGACCAACAGGCCTATTGGTTCAATGGACCGGTCGGACGAATTGGCCTGTCGGTCCAGTTGACCGGTCGGACCAACTTGCCTTCTGGTCCAATGGACCAGTCAGACCAACTGGCCTATTGGTTCAATGGACCGGTCGGACCAACTGGCCAGTTGGTCCAATGGACCATCGGACCAACTGGCCTGTGGGTCCAATGGACCATCGGACCAACTGGCCTGTCGGTCCAATGGACCATCGGACCAACTGGCCTGTCGGTCCAATGGACCGGTCGGACCAACTTGCCTGTTGGTCCAATGGACCGGTCGGACCAACTGGCCTACTGGTCCAATGGACCGGTCGGACCAACTGGCCTGTTGGTCCAATGGACCGGTCGGACCAACAGGCCTATTGGTTCAATGGACCGGTCGGACGAATTGGCCTGTCGGTCCAGTTGACCGGTCGGACCAACTTGCCTTCTGGTCCAATGGACCAGTCGGACCAACTAGCCTACTGGTCCAATGGACCGGTCAGACCAACTGGCCTACTGGTCCAATGGACCGGTCGGACCAACTGGCCTGTGGGTCCAATGGACCATCGGACCAACTGGCCTGTCGGTCCAATGGACCATCGGACCAACTGGCCTACTGGTCCAATGGATCGGTCGGACCAACTGGCCTGTTGGTCCAATGGATCGGTCGGACCAACAGGCCTATTGGTTCAATGGACCGGTCGGACGAATTGGCCTGTCGGTCCAGTTGACCGGTCGGACCAACTTGCCTTCTGGTCCAATGGACCAGTCAGAACAACTGGCCTACTTGTCGAATGGACCGGTCGGACCAACTGGCCTGTGGGTCCAATGGACCATCGGACCAACTGGCCTGTCGGTCCAATGGACCATCGGACCAACTGGCCTGTCGGTCCAATGGACCGGTCGGACCAACTTGCCTGTTGGTCCAATGGACCGGTCGGACCAACTGGCCTACTGGTCCAATGGACCGGTCGGACCAACTAGCCTGTTGGTCCAATGGACCGGTCGGACCAACATGCCTATCGGTTCAATGGACCGGTCGGACGAATTGGCCTGTCGGTCCAGTTGACCGGTCGGACCAACTTGCCTTCTGGTCCAATGGACCAGTCAGACCAACTGGCCTACTGGTCCAATGGACCGGTCGGACCAACTAGCCTACTGGTCCAATGGACCGGTCGGACCAACTGGCCTGTGGGTCCAATGGACCATCGGACCAACTGGCCTGTCGGTCCAATGGACCATCGGACCAACTGGCCTGTCGGTCCAATGGACCGGTCGGACCAACTGGCTTGTTGGTCCAATGGACCGGTCGGACCAACTGGCCTACTGGTCCAATGGACCGGTCGGACCAACTGGCCTGTTGGTCCAAAGGACCGGTCGGACCAACAGGCCTATTGGTTCAATGGACCGGTCGGACGAATTGGCCTGTCGGTCCAGTTGACCGGTCGGACCAACTTGCCTTCTGGTCCAATGGACCAGTCAGACCAACT
Organism: Closterium sp. Yama58-4; assembly: GCA_947470075.1. Lineage (NCBI taxonomy): Eukaryota > Viridiplantae > Streptophyta > Zygnematophyceae > Desmidiales > Closteriaceae > Closterium > Closterium sp. Yama58-4. The sequence goes on along the minus strand of CANIUD010000110.1, from coordinate 28,774 downwards.
GGCCTACTGGTCCAATGGACCGGTCAGACCAACTGGCCTACTGGTCCAATGGACCATCGGACCAACTGGCCTGTGGGTCCAATGGACCATCGGACCAACTGGCCTGTCGGTCCAATGGACCATCGGACCAACTGGCCTGTCGGTCCAATGGACCGGTCGGACCAACTTGCCTGTTGGTCCAATGGACCGGTCGGACCAACTGGCCTACTGGTCCAATGGACCGGTCGGACCAACTGGCCTGTTGGTCCAATGGACCGGTCGGACCAACAGGCCTATTAGTTCAATGGACGAATTGGCCTGTCGGTCCAGTTGACCGGTCGGACCAACTTGCCTTCTGGTCCAATGGACCAATCAGACCAACTGGCCTACTAGTCCAATGGACCGGTCAGACCAACTGGCCTGTCGGTCCAATGGACCATCGGACCAACTGGCGTGTCGGTCCAATGGACCGGTCGTACCAACTTGCCTATTGGTCCAATGGACGGGTCGGACCAACTGGCCTGTTGGTCCAATGGACCAGTCGGACCAACTGGCCTATTGGTTCAATGGACCGGTCGGACGAATTGGCCTGTCGGTCCAGTTGACCGGTCGGACCAACTTGCCTTCTGGTCCAATGGACCAGTCAGACCAACTGGCCTACTGGTCCAATGGACCGGTCAGACCAACTGGCCTACTGGTCCAATGGACCGGTCGGACCAACTGGCCTGTGGGTCCAATGGACCATCGGACCAACTGGCCTGTCGGTCCAATGGACCATCGGACCAACTGGCCTGTCGGTCCAATGGACCGGTCGGAACCATTTGCCTGTTGGTTCAATGGACCGGTTGGACCAACTGGCCTACTGGTCCAATGGACCGGTCGGACCAACTGGCCTGTTGGTTCAATGGACCGGTCGGACCAACAGGCCTATTGGTTCAATGGACCGGTCGGACGAATTGGCCTGTCGGTCCAGTTGACCGGTCGGACCAACTTGCCTTCTGGTCCAATGGACCAGTCAGACCAACTGGCCTACTGGTCCAATGGACCGGTCGGACCAACTAGCCTACTGGTCCAATGGACCGGTCAGACCAACTGGCCTGTGGGTCCAATGGACCATCGGACCAACTAACCTGTCCGTCCAATGGACCGGTCGGACCAACTGGCCTACTGGTCCAATGGACCGGTCGGACCAACTGGCCTGTTGGTCCAATGGACCGGTCAAACCAACTGGCGTGTTGGTCCAAATGGACCGGTCGGACCAACTGGCCTGTTGGTCCAATGGACCGGTCAAACCAACTGGCCCGTTGGTCCAAATGGATTTGTCGGACCAACTGGCCCGTTGGTCCAATGGACCGGTCGGACCAACTGGCCTGTTGGTCCAAATGGACCGGTCGGACCAACTGGCCTGTCGGTCCAATGGACCGGTCGGACCAACTGGCGTGTTGGTCCAATGGACCGGTCGGACCAACTGGCCTTTTGGTCCAATGGACCGGTCGGACCAACTGGCGTGTTGGTCCAAATGGACCGGTCGGACCAACTGGCCTGTTGGTCCAATGGACTGGTCGGACCAACTGGCCTACTGGTCCAATGGACCGGTCGGACCAACTGGCCTGTTGGTCCAATGGACCGGTCAAACCAACTGGCCCGTTGGTCCAAATGGATCGGTCGGACCAATTGGCCCATTGGTCCAATGGACTTGTCGCACCAACTGGCCTACTGGTCCAATGGACCGGTCGGACCAACTGGCCTGTTGGTCCAATGGACCGGTCAAACCAACTGGCGTGTTGGTCCAAATGGACCGGTCGGACCAACTGGCCTGTTGGTCCAATGGACCGATCGGACCAACTGGCGTGTTGGTCCAATGGACCGGTCGGACCAACTGGCCTGTTGGTCCAATGGACCGGTCGGACCAACTGGCCTGTTGGTCCAATGGACCACTCAAACCAACTGGCGTGTTGGTCCAAATCGAACAGTCGGACCAACTGGCCTGTTGGTCCAATGGACAGGTCGGACCAACTGGCCTGTTGGTCCAATGGACCGGTCGAACCAACTGGCCTGTTGGTCTAATGGACCGGTCGGACCAACTGGCCTGTTGGTCCAATGGACCGGTCGGACCAACTGGCCTGTTGGTCCAATGGACCGGTCGGACCAACTGGCCTACTGGTCCAATGGACCGGTCGGACCAACTGGCTTGTTGGTCCAATGGACCGGTCAAACCAACTAACGTGCGGACCAACTGGCCTGTTGGTCCAATGGACTGGTCGGACCAACTGGCCTACTGGTCCAATGGACCGGTCGGACCAACTGGCCTGTTGGTCCAATGGACCGGTCAAACCAACTGGCGTGTTGGTCCAAATGGACCGGTCGGACCAACTGGCCTGTTGGTCCAATGGACCGGTCAAACCAACTGGCCCGTTGGTCCAATGGACCGGTCGGACCAACTGGCCCGTTGGTCCAATGGACTTGTCGCACCAACTGGCCTACTGGTCCAATGGACCGGTCGGACCAATTGGCCTGTTGGTCCAATGGACCGGTCAAACCAACTGGCGTGTTGGTCCAAATGGACCGGTCGGACCAACTGGCCTGTTGGTCCAATGGACCGGTCAAACCAACTGGCCCGTTGGTCCAAATGGATTGGTCGGACCAACTGGCCCGTTGGTCCAATGGACCGGTCGGACCAACTGGCGTGTTGGTCCAATGGACCGGTCGGACCAACTGGCCTGTTGGTCGAATGGACCGGTCGGACCAACTGGCGTGTTGGTCCAAATGGACCGGTCGGACCAACTGGCCCGTTGGTCCAATGGACCGGTCGGACCAACTGGCCTGTTGGTCCAATGGACCGGTCGGACCAACTGGCATGTTGGTCCAATGGACCGGTCGGACCAACTGGCCTGTTGGTCCAATGGACCGGTCGGACCAACTGGCCTGTTGGTCCAATGGACCGGTCGGACCAACTAGCCTGTTGGTCCAATGGACCGGTTGGACCGACTGGCCTGTTGGTCCAAATGGACCGGTCGGACCAACTGGCCTGTTGGTCCAATGGACCGGTCGGACCAACTGGCGTGTTGGTCAAAATGGACCGGTCGGACCGACTCGCGTGTTGGTCCAAATGGACCGGTCGGGCCGACTGGCCCGTCGGTCCAAAGGACCGGTCGGACCAACTGGCCTGTCGGTCCAATGGACCGGTCGGACCGACTGGCCTGTCGGTCCAAATGGACCGGTCGGACCAACTGGCCTGTCGGTCCAATGGACCGGTCGGACCGACTGGCCCGTCAGTCCAAATGGACCGGTCGGACCGACTGGCCTGTCGGTCCAAATGGACCGGTCGGACACCACTGGCCTGTTGGTCCAATGGACCGGTTGGACCGACTGGCCTGTTGGTCCAATGGACCGGTCGGACCGACTGGCCTGTCGGTCCAATGGACCGGTCGGACCAACTGGCCTGTCGGTCCAATGGACCGGTCGGACCGACTGGCCTGTTGGTCCAATGGACCGGTCGGACCGACTGGCCTGTCGGTCCAATGGACCGGTCGGACCGACTGGCCTGTCGGTCCAATGGACCGGTCGGACCAACTGGCGTACTGGTCCAAATGGACCGGTCGGACCAACTGGCCTGTTGGTCCAATGGACTGGTCGGACCAACTGGCCTACTGGTCCAATGGACCGGTCGGACCAACTGGTCTGTTGGTCCAAATGGACCGGTCGGACCAACTGGCCTGTTGGTCCAAATGGACCGGTCGGACCAACTGGCCCGTTGGTCCAATGGACTTGTCGCACCAACTGGCCTACTGGTCCAATGGACCGGTCGGACCAACTGGCCCGTTGGTCCAATGGACTTGTCGCACCAACTGGCCTACTGGTCCAATGGACCGTCGGACCAACTGCCTGTTGTCCAATGGACCGGTCGGACCAACTGGCCTGTTGGTCCAAATGGACCGGTCGGACCAACTGGCCCGTTGGTCCAATGGACCGGTCGGACCAATTGGCCCGTTGGTCCAAATGGATTGGTCGGACCAACTGGCCCGTTGGTCCAATGGACCGGTCGGACCAACTGGCGTGTGGACCAATGGACCGGTCGGACCAACTGGCCTGTTGGTCGAATGGACCGGTCGGACCAACTGGCCCGTTGGTCCAATGGACCGGTTGGACCGACTGGCCTGTTGGTCCAATGGACCGGTCGGACCAACTAGCCTGTTGGTCCAATGGACCGGTCGGACCAACTGGCGTGTTGGTCCAATGGACCGGTCGGACCAACTGGCCCGTTGGTCCAATGGACCGGTCGGACCAACTGGCGTGTTGGTCCAATGGACCGGTCGGACCAACTGGCGTGTTGGTCCAATGGACCGGTCGGACCAACTGGCGTGTTGGTCCAATGGACCGGTCGGACCGACTGGCCTGTTGGTCCAATGGACCGGTCAGACCAACTGGCCTGTTGGTCCAAAGGACCGGTCGGACCAACTGGCGTGTTGGTCCAATGGACCGGTTGGACCGACTGGCCTGTTGGTCCAATGGACCGGTCGAACCAACTGGCCTGTTGGTTCAATGGACCGGTCGGACCAACTGGCGTGTTGGTCCAATGGACCGGTCGGACCAACTGGCGTGTTGGTCCAATGGACCGGTCGGACCGACTGGCCTGTTGGTCCAATGGACCGGTCGAACCAACTGGCCTGTTGGTCCAATGGACCGGTCGGACCGACTGGCGTGTTCGTCCAACGGACCGGTCGAACCAACTGGCCTGTTGGTCCAATGGACCGGTCGAACCAACTGGCCTGTTGGTCCAAATCGTTAGACCGGTCGGACCAACTGGCCTGTTGGTCCAAATCGAACATTCGGTTTGTCGGACCAACTGGCCTGTTGGTCCAACGGACCGGTCGAACCAACTGGCGTGTTGTCCAATGGACCGGTCGGACCAACTGGCCTATTGGTCCAAATCGACAGGTCGGACCAACTGGCCTGTTGGTCCAACGGACAGTCCGGTCCAACTGGCCTGTTGGTCCAATGGACCGGTCGAACCAACTGTCATGTTGGTCCAAATGGACCGGTCGGACCAACTGGCCTGTTGGTCCAATGGACCGGTCGGACTTACTGGCCTACTGGTCCAATGGACCGGTCGGACCAACTGGCCTGTTGGTCCAGTGGACTGGTCAAACCAACCCGCGTGTTGGTCCAAATGGACCGGTCGGACCAACTGGCCTGTTGGTCCAATGGACCGGTCAAACCAACTGGCCTGTTGGTCCGATGGACCGGTCGGACCAACTGGCCTGTTGGTCCAATGGACCAGTCGGACCAACTGGCCTGTTGGTCCAATGGACCGGTCAAACCAACTGGCGTGTTGGTCCAATGGACTGGTTGGACCAACTGGCCTGTTGGTCTGATGGACAGGCCAACCAACTGGCGTGTTGGTCCAAATGGACCGGTCGGACCAACAGGCCTGTTGGTCCAATGGACCAGTCGGACCAACTGGCCTACTGGTCCAATGGACCGGTCGGACAACTTGCCTGTTGGTCTAATGGACCGGTCGGACCAACTGGCCTGTTGGTCCAATGGACCGGTCAAACCAACTGGCCTATTGGTCCAATGGACCGATCAGACCAACAGGCCTCTTGGACCAATGCCGGTCGGGTCAACCAGGCCTATTGGCCAATGGACCGGTCGGACCACTGGCCTCTTAGTCCAATGGTTCGGTCGGACCAACTGGCCTGTCGGTCCAATGGACCAGTCGGACCAACAAGGCCTATTGAACCAATGGACTGGTCGGACCAACTCGCCTATTGGTCCAATGGACCGGTCGGGCCAACTGGCCTGTTGGTCCAATGGACCGGTCGGACCAACTGGCCTACTGGTCCAATGGACCGGTCGGACCAACTAGCCTACTGGTCCAATGGACCGGTCGGACCAACTGGCCTGTTGGTCCAATCAACCGGTCAAACCAACTGGCCTGTTGGTCCAATGGACTGGTCGGACCAACTGGCCTGTTGGTCCAATGGACCGGTCGGACCAACTGGTCTTCTTGTCCAATGAACCGGTCGGACCAACTGGCCTGTTGGTCCAATGAACCGGTTAAACCAACTGGCCTGTTGGTCAAATGGACCGGTTGGACCAACTGGCCTGTTGGTCAAATGGACCGGTTGGACCAACTGGCCTGTTGGTCCGATGGACCGGCCAAACCACTTGCGTGTTGGTCCAAATGGACCGGTCGGACCAACTGGCCTGTTGGTCCAATGGACTGGTCGGACCAACTGGCCTACTGGTCCAATGGACCGGTCGGACCAACAGGCCTGTTGGTCCAATGGATCGGTCGGACCAACTGGCCTGTTGGTCCAATGGACCAGTTGGACCAACTGGCCTGTTGGTCCAATGGATCGGTCGGACCAAGTGGCCTTCCAGTCCAATGGACCATCAGACCAACTGGCCGTTGGTCCAATGGACTATCGGACCAACTCGCCTATCGTTCCAATGGACCGGTCGGACCAACTGGCCTGTCGGTCCAATGGACCGGTCAGACCAACAGGCCTATTGGTCCAATGGACCGGTCGGACCAACAGGCCTATTGGTTCAATGGACCGGTCGGACCAACTGGCCTGTTGGTCCAATGGACCGGTCGGGCCAACTGGCCTGTTGGTCCAATGGACCGGTCGGACCAACTGGCCTACTGGTCCAATGGACCGGTCGGACCAACTGGCCTGTTGGTCGAATGGACCGGTCGGACCACGGGCCCGCTGGTCCAATGGACCGGTCGGACCAACTGGCCTGCTGGTCCAATGGACCGGTCGGACCAACTGGCCTGCTGGTCCAATGGACCGGTCGGACCAACTGGCCTGTTGGTCCAATGGACCGGTCGAACCAACTTGCCGGTCGGTCCCAACGGCCGGTCGGACCAACTGGCTCTAAGTCCAATGGACCGGTCGGACCAACTGGCCTACTGGTCCAATGGACCGGTCGGACCAACTGGCCTGTTGGTCGAATGGACCGGTCAAACCAACTGGCCTCTTGGTCCAATGGACCGGTCGGACCAACTGGCCCGTTGGTCCAATGGACCCGGTCGGACCAACTGGCCCGTTGGTCCAATGGACCGTCGACGGACCGACTGGCCTGCTGGTCCAATGGACCGGTCGGACCAACTGGCCCGTTGGTCCAATGGACCGGTCGGACCAACTGGCCCGTTGGTCCAATGGACCGGTCGGACCAACTGGCGTGTTGGTCCAATGGACCGGTTGGACCAAGTGGCCTGTTGGTCCAATGGACCGGTCGGACCAACTGGCGTGTTGGTCCAATGGACCGGTCGGACCAACTGGCCCGTTGGTCCAATGGACCGGTCGGACCAACTGGCGTGTTGGTCCAATGGACCGGTCGGACCAACTGGCCTGTTGGTCCAATGGACCGGTCGGACCAACTGGCGTGTTGGTCCAATGGACCAGTCGGACCAACTGGCCTATTGGTCCAATGGACCGGTCGGACCGACTGGCCTGTTGGTCCAATGGACCGGTCGGACCGACTGGCCTGTTGGTCCAAATGACCGGTCGGACCGACTGGCGTGTGTGGTCCAAATGGACCGGTTGGACCGACTGGCCTGTTGGTCCAATGGACCGGTTGGACCGACTGGCCTGTTGGTCCAATGGACCGGTCGGACCAACTGGCGTGTTGGTCCAATGGACCGGTCGGACCAACTGGCGTGTTGGTCCAATGGACCGGTCGGACCAACTGGCCTGTTGGTCCAATGGACCGGTCGAACCAACTGGCCTGTTGGTCCAACGGACCGGTCGGACCAACTGGCGTGTTGGTCCAATGGACCGGTCGGACCAACTGGCCTATTGATCCATTAGACCGGTCGGACCAACTGGCCTGTTGGTCCAAATCGAACATTCGGTCCAACTGGCCTGTTGGTCCAATGGACCGGTCGGACCAACTGGCGTGTTGGTCCAATGGACCGGTCGGACCAACTGGCCTGTTGGTCCAAATGGACCGGTCGGACCAACTGGCCTGTTGGTCCAATGGACCCGGTCGAACCAACTGTCATGTTGGTCCAAATGGACCGTCGGACCAACTGGCCTGTGTTGTCCAATGGACCGGTCGGACTTACTGGCCTACTGGTCCAATGGACCGGTCGAACCAACTGGCCTGTTGGTCCAATGACTGGTCAAACCAACCCGCGTGTTGGTCCAAATGGACCGGTCGGACCAACTGGCCTGTTGGTCCAATGGACCGGTCAAACCAACTGGCCTGTTGGTCCGATGGACCGGTCGGACCAACTGGCCTGTTGGTCCAATGGACAGGTCGGACCAACTGGCCTGTTGGTCCAATGGACCGGTCAAACCAACTGGCGTGTTGGTCCAAATGGACCGGTTGGACCAACTGGCCTGTTGGTCCGATGGACCGGTCAAACCAACTGGCCTGTTGGTCCAGTGGACTGGTCAAACCAACCCGCGTGTTGGTCCAATGGACCGGTCGGACCAACAGGCCTGTTGGTCCAATGGACCAGTCGGACCAACTGGCCTACTGGTCCAATGGACCGGTCGGACCAACTTGCCTGTTGGTCTAATGGACCGGTCGGACCAACTGGCCTGTTGGTCCAATGGACCGGTCAAACCAACTGGCCTGTTGGTCCAATGGACCGATCGGACCACAGGCCTCTTGGACCAATGGACCGGTCGGACCAACTGGCCTATTCGCCCCAATGGACCAGTCGGACCAACTGGCCTCTTAGTCCAATGGTTCGGTCGGACCAACTCGCCTGCCAGTCCAATGGACCATCAGACCAACTCGCCTATCGGTCCAATGGACCGGTCGGACCAACTGGCCTGTCGGTCCAATGGACCAGTCGGACCAACAGGCCTATTGAACCAATGGATTGGTCGGACCAACTCGCCTATTGGTCCAATGGACCGGTCGGGCCAACTGGCCTGTTGGTCCAATGGACCGGTCGGACCAACTGGCCTACTGGTCCAATGGACCGGTCGGACCAACTAGCCTACTGGTCCAATGGACCGGTCGGACCAACTGGCCTGTTGGTCCAATGGACCGGTCAAACCAACTGGCGTGTTGGTCCAAATGGACTGGTAAGACCAACTGGCCTGTTGGTCCAATGGACCGGTCGGACCAACTGGCCTTTTGGTCCAATGAACCGGTCGGACCAACTGGCCTGTTGGTCCAATGAACCGGTTAAACCAACTGGCCTGTTGGTCAAATGGACCGGTTGGACCAACTGGCCTGTTGGTCAAATGGACCGGTTGGACCAACTGGCCTGTTGGTCCGATGGACCGGTCAAACCAACTGGCGTGTTGGTCCAAATGGACCGGTCGGACCAACTGGCCTGTTGGTCCAATGGACTGGTCGGACCAACTGGCCTACTGGTCCAATGGACCGGTCGGACCAACAGGCCTGTTGGTCCAATGGATCGGTCGGACCAACTGGCCTGTTGGTCCAATGGACCAGTTGGACCAACTGGCCTGTTGGTCCAATGGATCGGTCGGACCAAGTGGCCTTCCAGTCCAATGGACCATCAGACCAACTGGCCGGTTGGTCCAATGGACTATCGGACCAACTCGCCTATCGTTCCAATGGACCGGTCGGACCAACTGGCCTGTCGGTCCAATGGACCGGTCAGACCAACAGGCCTATTGGTCCAATGGACCGGTCGGACCAACAGGCCTATTGGTCCAATGGACCCGTCGGGGCAACTGGCCTGTTGGTCCAATGGACCGGTCGGGCCAACTGGCCTGTTGGTCCAATGGACCGGTCGGGCCAACTGGCCTGTTGGTCCAATGGACCGGTCGGACCAACTGGCCTGCTGGTCCAATGGACCGGTCGGACCAACTGGCCCGTTGGTCCTATGGACCGGTCGGACCAACTGGCCTGCTGGTCCAATGGACCGGTCGGACCAACTGGCCTGCTGGTCCAATGGACCGGTCGGACCAACTGGCGTGTTGGTCCAATGGACCGGTCGAACCAACTTGCCGGTCGGTCCAATGGACCGGTCGGACCAACTGGCCTACTGGTCCAATGGACCGGTCGGACCAACTGGCCTGTTGGTCCAATGGACCGGTCAAACCAACTGGCGTGTTGGTCCAAATGGACCGGTCGGACCAACTGGCCTGTTGGTCCAATGGACCGGTCGGACCAACTGGCCTTCTGGTCCAATGGAACGATCGGACCAATTGGCCTGTTGGTCCAATGGACCGGTCAAACCAACTGGCGTGTTGGTCCAAATGGACCGGTCGGACCAACTGGCCTGTTGGTCCAATGGACCGGTCAAACCAACTGGCGTGTTGGTCCAAATGGACCGGTCGGACCAACTGGCCTGTTGGTCCAATGTACCAGTCGAACCAACTGGCCTGTTGGTCCAATGGACCGGTCGGACCAACTGGCCTACTAGTCCAATGGACCGGTCGGACCAATTGGCCTGTTGGTCCAATGGACCGGTCGGACCAACAGGCCTATTGGTCCAATGGACCGGTTGGACCAACTGGCCTCTTGGTCCAATGGATCGGTCGGACCAACTGGCCTGCCAGTCCAATGGACCATCGGACCAACTCTCCTGTTGGTCCAATGGACTATCGGACCAACTCGCCTATCGTTCCAATGGACTGGTCGGACCAATTCGCCTGTCGGTCCAATGGACCGGTCAGACCAACAGGCCTATTGGTCCAATGGACCGGTCAGACCAACAGGCCTATTGGTCCAATGGACCGGTCGGACCAACTGGCCTGTCGGTCCAATGGACCGGTTGGACCAACTGGCCTGTCGGTCCAATGGACCAGTCGGACCAACTGGCCTGCTGGTCCAATGGACCGGTCAGACCAACTGGCCTGTTGGTCCAATGGACCGGTCAAACCAACTTGCCTACTGGTCCAATAAACCGGTCGGACCAACAGGCCTGTTGGTCCAATGGACCGGTCGGACCAACAGGCCTATTGGTTCAATGGACCGGTCGAACCAATTTGCCTGTCGGTCCAGTTGACCGGTCGGACCAACTTGCCTTCTGGTCCAATGGACCAGTCAGACCAACTGGCCTACTGGTCCAATGGACCGGTCGGACCAACTAGCCCACTGGTCCAATGGACCGCTCGGACCAACTAGCCTGTCGGTCCAATGGACCGGTCGAACCAACTGGCCTGTCGGTCCAATGGACCGGTTGGACCAACTGGCCTGTCGGTCCAATGGACCGGTCGGACCAACTGGCCTATCGGTCCAATGGACCGGACGAACCAATTGGCCTATTTGTCCAATGGACCGGTCGGACCAACTGGCTTGTCGGTCCAATGGACCGATCGGACCAACTGGCCTGTTGGTCCAATGGACCGGTCGGACCAACTGGCCTGTCGGTCCAATGGACCGGTCGAACCAACTGGCCTGTTGGTCCAATGGACCGGTCAGACCAACTGGCCTGTCGGTCCAATGGACCGGTTGGACCAACTGGCCTGTTGGTCCAATGGACCGGTCGGACCAACAGGCCTATTGGTTCAATGGACCAATCGGACGAATTGGCCTGTCGGTCCAGTTGACCGGTCGGACCAACTTGCCTTCTGGTCCAATGGACCAGTCAGACCAACTGGCCTACTGGTCCAATGGACCGGTCAGACCAACTGGCCTGTGGGTCCAATGGACCATCGGACCAACTGGCCTGTCGGTCCAATGGACCATCGGACCAACTGGCCTGTCGGTCCAATGGACCGGTCCGACCAACTGGCCTGTTGGTCCAATGGACTGGTCGGACCAACTGGCCTACTGGTCCAATGGACCGGTCGGACCAACTGGCCTGTTGGTCCAATGGACCGGTCGGACCAACAGGCCTATTGGTTCAATGGACCGGTCGGACGAATTGGCCTGTCGGTCCAGTTGACCGGTCGGACCAACTTGCCTTCTGGTCCAATGGACCAGTCAGACCAACTGGCCTACTGGTCCAATGGACCGGTCGGACCAACTAGCCTACTGGTCCAATGGACCGGTCGGACCAACTGATCAGTGGGTCCAATGGACCATCGGACCAACTAGCCTGTCGGTCCAATGGACCGGTCGGACCAACTAGCCTACTGGTCCAATGGACCGGTCGGACCAACTGGCCTGTTGGTCCAATGGACCGGTCGGACCAACAGGCCTATTGGTTCAATGGACCGGTCGGACGAATTGGCCTGTCGGTCCAGTTGACCGGTCGGACCAACTTGCCTTCTGGTCCAATGGACCAGTCAGACCAACTGGCCTACTGGTCCAATGGACCGGTCGGACCAACTGGCCTACTGGTCCAATGGATCGGTCGGACCAACTGGCCTGTGGGTCCAATGGACCATCGGACCAACTGGCCTGTCGGTCCAATGGACCATCGGACCAACTGGCCTGTCGGTCCAATGGACCGGTCGGACCAACTTGCCTGTTGGTCCAATGGACCGGTCGGACCAACTGGCCTACTAGTCCAATGGACCGGTCGGACCAACTGGCCTGTTGGTCCAATGGACCGGTCGGACCAACAGGCCTATTGGTTCAATGGACCGGTCGGACGAATTGGCCTGTCGGTCCAGTTGACCGGTCGGACCAACTTGCCTTCTGGTCCAATGGACCAGTCAGACCAACTGGCCTACTGGTCCAATGGACCGGTCGGACCAACTGGCCTGTGGGTCCAATGGACCATCAGACCAACTGGCCTGTCGGTCCAATGGACCATCGGACCAACTGGCCTGTCGGTCCAATGGACCGGTCGGACCAACTTGCCTGTTGGTCCAATGGACCGGTCGGACCAACTGGCCTGTGGGTCCAATGGACCATCGGACCAACTGGCCTGCTGGTCCAATGGACCAGTCGGACCAACAGGCCTATTGGTTCAATGGACAGGTCAGACGAATTGGCCTGTCGGTCCAGTTGACCGGTCGGACCAACTTGCCTTCTGGTCCAATGGACAAATCAGACTAACTAGCCTACTGGTCCAATGGACCATCGGACCAACTGGCCTGTGGGTCCAATGGACCATCGGACCAACTGGCCTGTCGGTCCAATGGACGGGTCGGACCAACTGGCCTGTTGGTCCAATGGACCGGTCGGACCAACTGGCCTGTTGGTCCAATGGACCGGTCGGACCAACAGGCCTATTGGTTCAATGGACCGGTCGCACAAATTGGCCTGTCGGTCCAATGGACCGGTCGGACCAACTTGCCTTCTGGTCCAATGGACCAGTCAGACCAACTGGCCTACTGGTCCAATGGACCGGTCGGACCAACTGGCCTGTGGGTCCAATGGACCATCGGACCAACTGGCCTGTCGGTCCAAAGGGCCATCGCACCAACTGGCCTACTGGTCCAATGGACCGGTCGGACCAACTTGCCTTCTGGTCCAATGGACCGGTCAGACCAACTTGCCTACTGTTCTAATGGACCATCGGACCAACTGGCCTGTGGGTCCAATAAACTATCGGACCAACTGGCCTGTCGGTCCAATGGACCGGTCGGACCAACTGGCCTGTTGGTCCAATGGACCGGTCGGACCAACTGGCCTACTGGTCCAATGGACCGGTCGGACCAACTGGCCTACTGGTCCAATGGACCGGTCGGACCAACAGGCCTGTTGGTCCAATGGACCAGTCGGACCAACTGGCCTACTGATCCAATGGACCGGTTGGACCAACTGGCCTGTTGGTCCTATGGACCGGTCGGACCAACTGGCCTGTTGGTCCAATTGTTCGGTCGGACCAACTGGCCTGTTGGTCCAATGGATCGGTCGGACCAACTGGCCTGTCGGTCCAATGGACCGGTCGGATCAACTTGCCTTCTGGTTCAATGGACATATCGAACCAACTGGCCTGTCGGTCCAATGGACCGGTCAGACCAATTGGTCTGTCAGTCCAATGGACCGGTCGGACCAACTGGCTTGTCGGTCCAATGGACCGGTCGGACCAACTGGCCTGTTGGTCCTATGGACCGGTCGGACCAACTGGCGTGTTGGTCCAAATGGACCGGTCGGACCAACTGGCCTGTCGGTCCAATGGACCGGTCAGACCAACTGGCCTGTTGGTCCAATGGACCACTCAAACCAACAGGCGTGTTGGTCCAACTCGACCGGTCGGACCAACTGGCCTGTTGGTCCAATGGACCAGTCGGACCAACTGGCCTGTTGGTCCAATGGACAGGTCGGACCAACTGGCCTGTCGGTCCAATGGACCGGTCGGACCAACTGGCCTGTTGGTCGAATGGACCGGTCGGACCAACTGGCCTGTTGGTCCAATGGATCGGTCGGACAAACTGGTCTGCCAGTTTTATGGACATATTGGACCTACTGGCCTGTTGGTCCAATGGACCGGTCGGACCTACTGGCCTGATCGTCCAATGGACCGGTCGGACCAACTGGCCAGCTGGTCCAAATGAACCGATCGGACCAACTGGCCTGTTGGTCCAATGGACCGGTCCGACCAACTGGCCTGTTGGTCCAATGGACCGGTCAAACCAACTGGCGTGTTGGTCCAAATGGACCGGTCGGACCAACTGGCCTGTTGGTCCAATGGACCGGTCGGACCAACTGGCCTACTGGTCCAATGGACCGGTCGAACCAACTGGCCTGTTGGTCCAATGGACCGGTCAAACCAACTGGCGTGTTGGTCCAAATGGACCGGTCGGACCAAGTGGCCTGTTGGTCAAATGGACTTGTCGGACCAACTGGCCTACTGGTCCAATGGACCGGTCGGACCAACTGGCCTGTTGGTCCAATGGACCGGTCAAACAAACAGGCCCGTTGGTCCAAATGGACCGGTCGGACCAACTGGCCCGTTGGTCCAATGGACCGGTCGGACCAACTGGCGTGTTGGTCCAAATGGACCGGTCGGACCAACTGGCCCGTTGGTCGAATGGAGCGATCAAACCAAATGGCGAGTTGGTCCGACCGGTCCATTGGACCGACAGGCCAGTTGGTCTGACCGGTCCATTTGGACCGATAGGCCAGTTGGTCTGACCGGTCCATTGGACCGACAGGCCAGTTGGTCTGATCGGTCCATTTGGACAGACAGGCCAGTTGGTCCGACCTGTCCATTGGACCGACACGCCAGTTGGTCTTACTAGTCCATTGGACCAACAGGCCAGTTTGTCCAACCGGTCCATTGGACCAACAGGTCAGTTGGTCCGACCGAGTCATTTGGGCCAGCAGGCCAATTGGTCCGACCGGTCCATTGGACCGACAGGCCAGTTGGTCTGACCGGTCCATTGGACCGACAAGCCAGTTGGTCCGACCGGTCCATTGGACCAACAAGCGAGTTGGTCCGACCGGTCCATTGGACCAACACGCCAATTGGTTCGACCGGTCCATTCAACCAACAAGCGAGTTGGTCCGACCGGTCCATTGGACCAACAGGCTAATTGGTCCGACCAGTCCATTGGTTCAATAGGCCTGTTGGCTCGACCGGTCCATTGGACCAACAAGCGAGTTGGTCCGACCGGTCCATTGGACCAACAGGCCAGTTTGTCCGACCGGTCCATTGGACCAACAAGCGAGTTGGTCCGACCGGTCCATTGGACCAACAGGCTAATTGGTCCGACCAGTCCATTGGTTGGACCAATAGGCCAGTTGGTCCGACCGGTCCATTGGACCAACAAGCGAGTTGGTCCGACCGGTCCATTGGACCAACAGGCCAGTTTGTCCGACCGGTCCATTGGACCAACAAGCGAGTTGGTCCGACCAGTCCATTGGTTCAACACGCCAGTTGGTTCGACCGGTCCATTGAACCAACAGCCCTGTCGGTCTGACCGGTCCATTGGACCAACAGGCCAGTTGGTTCGACCAGTCCATTGGACCAACAGGCCAGTTGGTCCGACCGGTGCTTTGGACCAACACGCCAGTTGGTCCGACCGGTGCATTGGACCAACAGGCCAGTTGGTCCGACCGGTTCATTGGACCAACAGTGAAGTTGGTTCGATTGGTCCATTGGACCAACAGGCCAGTTGGTCCGACCGGTCCATTGGACCAACAGGCCAGTTGGTCCGACCGGTCCATTTGACCAACAGGCGAGTTGGTCCGACCGGTCCATTGGACCAACAGGCCTGTTGGTCCGACCGGTCCATTGGACCAACAGGCCAGTTGGTTCGACCGGTCCATTGGACCAACAGGCCAGTTGGTCCGACCGGTCCACTGGACCAACAGGCCAGTTGGTCCGACCGGTCCATTGGACCAACAAGCCAGTTGGTCCGACCAGTCCATTGGACCAACAGTCTAGTTGGTTCGACCGGTCCATTGGACCAACAGGCAAGTTGGTCCAACCGGTCCATTGGACCAATAGGCCAGTTGGTCCGACCGGTCCATTGGACCAACAGGACAGTTGGTCTGACCGGTCCATTTGACCAATAGGCCAGTTGGTTCGACCTGTCCATTGGACTAGCAGGCTAGTTGGTCCAACCGGTCCACTAGACCAACAAGCCAGTTGGTCCAACCAGTCTATTAGTCTAATAGGCTAGTTGGTCCAACCATCCCATTGGACCAACAGGCCAGTTGGTCCAACCGGTCTATTGGACCACCAGGCCAAATGGTTCATTGGACCAACAGGCCAGTTGGTCGGACCGGTCCATTGGACCAACAGGCTAGTTGGTCCGATCGGTCCATTGGACCAACAGGCCAGTTGGTTCGACCGGTCCATTGGACCAACAGGCAAGTTGGTTCGACCGGTCCATTGGACCAACAGGCCAGTTGGTCCGACCGGTCCGTTGGACCAACAGGCCAGTTGGTCTGACCGGTCCGTTGGACCAACAAGCCAGTTGGTTCGACCGGTCCGGTCCATTGGATCAAAAGACCAGTTGGTCCGACCGGTCCATTGGACCAACAAGCCAGTTGGTCCGACCGGTCCATTGGACCAACAGGCTAGTTGGTCCGACCGGTCCATTGGACCAACACGCCAGTTGGTCCGACCGGTCCATTGGACCAACAACCCAGTTGGTCCAACCGCTGCATTGGACCAACAGGCCAGTTGGTCCGACCGGTCCATTGGACCAACAGGCCAGTTGGTTCGACCGGTCCATTGGACCAACAGGCAAGTTTGTTCGACCGGGTCCATTGGACCAACAGGCCAGTTGGTCCGACCGGTCCATTGGACCAACAAGCCAGTTGGTCCGACCGGTCCATTGGACCAACAGGCCACTTGGTTGAGCAGTCCATTGGACCAACAGGCCAGTTGGTCCGACCGGTCCATTGGACCAACAGGCCATTTGGTCCGACCGGTCCATCAGACCAACAGGCCAGTTGGTCCGACCAGTCCATTGGACCAACATGCTAGCTGGTTCAACCGATCCATTGGACCAACAGGGTAGCTGGTCCGACCGGTCCATTGGACCAACAGGCCAGCTGGTCCGACCGGTCCATTAAAGCAACAGGCTAGTTGGTCTCACCGGTCCATTGGACCAGCAGGTTAATTGGTTCGACCGGTCCATTGGACCAATTGCCCAGCTGGTCCTACCAGTCCATTTGACCAACTGGCCACTTGGTCCAACCAGTCCATTTGACCAACAGGCCAGTTGGTCCGACTGGTCCATTGGACCAACAGGCTAGTTGGTCCGACCGGTCCATTGGACCAATAGGCCAGTTGGTCCGACCGGTCCATTGGACCAACAGGCCTGTTGGTTCGACCGGTGCAAAAGATCAACAGCCCAGTTGGTTCGACCGGTCCATTGGACCAACAGGCCAATTGGTTCTACCGGTCCATTGGACCAACAGGCCAGTTGGTCCGACCGGTCCATTAGACCAACAGGCGAGTTGGTCCGTCCGGTCCATTGGACCGACATGCCAGTTGGTCTGACCAGTCCATTCAGACCGATAGGCCAGTTGGTCCGACCGGTCCATTGGACCGACAGGCTAGTTGGTCTGACCGGTCCATTGGACCGACAAGCCAGTTGGTCCGACCGGTCCATTGGACGGACATGCCAAATGGTTTGAGTGGTCCATTGGACCGACAGGCCAGTTGGTCCAACCGGTCCATTGGACCAACAGGTCAGTTGGTCCGACCGAGTCATTTAGGCCAGCAGGCCAGTTGGTCCGACCGGTCCATTGGACCAACAGGCCAGTTGGTCTGACCGGTCCATTGGACCGACAAGCCAGTTGGTCCGACCGGTCCATTGGACCAACAAGCGAGTTGGTCCGACCGGTCCATTGGACCAACAGGCCAATTGGTCCGACCGGTCCATTGGACCAACAAGCGAGTTGGTCCGACCGGTCCATTGGACCAACAGGCTAGTTGGTCCGACTAGTCCATTGGTTCAACAGGCCAGTTGGTTCGACCGGTCCATTGGACCAACAAGCGAGTTGGTCCGACCGGTCCATTGGACCAACAGGCCAGTTTGTCCGACCGGTCCATTGGACCAACAAGCGAGTTGGTCCGACCGGTCCATTGGACCAACAGGCTAGTTGGTCCGACCAGTCCATTGGTTCAAAAGGCCAGTTGGTTCGACCGGTCCATTGGACCAACAGGCCTGTTGGTCCGACCGGTCCATTGGACCAACATGCCAGTTGGTCCGACCGGTCCATTGGACCAACAAGCCATTTGGTCCGACCGGTGCTTTGGACCAACAGGCTAGTTGGTCCGACCGGTCCATTGGACCAACAGGCCATTTGGTCCGACCGGTCCATTGGACCAACAGTCTAGTTGGTTCGACCGGTCCATTGGACCAACAGGCAAGTTGGTCCGACCGGTCCATTGGACCAATAGGCCAGTTGGTCCGACCGGTCCATTGGACCAACAGGCCAGTTGGTCCGACCGGTCCATTTGGACCAACAGGCCAGTTGGTCCGACTGGTCCATTGGACCAACAGGCCAGTAGGTCCGACCGGTCCATTGGACCAACAGGCCAGTTGGTCCGACCGGTCCATTGGACCAACAGGCCAGTTGGTCCGACCGGTCCATTGGACCAACATGCCAGTTGGTCCGACCGGTCCATTGAACCAACAGGCCAGTTGGTCCGACCGGTCCATTGGACCAACGGGCCAGTTGGTCCGACCGGTCCATTTGGACCAACACGCCAGTTGGTCCGACCGGTCCATTGGACCAACGGGCCAGTTGGTCCGACCGGTCCATTTGGACCTAAACGCCAGTTGGTCCGACCGGTCCATTGGACCAACGGGCCAGTTGGTCCGACCAATCCATTTGGACCAACAGGCCAGTTGGTTTGACCGGTCCATTGGACCAACAGGCCAGTTGGTCCGACCGGTCCATTTGGACCAACACGCCAGTTGGTTTGACCGGTCCATTGGACCAACAGGCCAGTTGGTCCGACCGGTCCATTGGAGGAGTAGGCCAGTTGGTGCGACAAGTCCATTGGACCAACAGGCCAGTTGGTCCGACCGATCCATTGGACCAACAGGCCAGTTGGTTTGACCGGTCCATTGGACCAACAGGCCAGTTGGTCCGACCGGTCCATTTGGATCAACACGCTAGTTGGTTTGACCAGTCCATTGGACCAACAGGCCAGTTGGTCCGACCGGTCCATTGGACCAGTAGGCCAGTTGGTCCGACCAGTCCATTGGACCAACAGGCCAGTTGGTCCGCACGCCAGTTGGTTTGACCAGTCCATTGGACCAACAAGCCAGTTGGTCCGACCGGTCCATTGGACCAGTAGGCCAGTTGGTCCGACCGGTCCATTGGACCAACAGGCCAGTTGGTCCGACCGGTCCATTTGGACCAACAGGCCAGTTGGTCCGACCGGTCCATTAGACCAACAGGCCAGTTGGTTCGACCGGTCCATTGGACCAACAGGCCAGTTGGTCCGACCGATCCATTGGACCAACAGGCCAGTTGGTCCGACTGTTCGATTTGGACCAACACGCCAGTTGGTTTGAGTGGTCCATTGGACCAACAGGCCAGTTGGTCCGACCGGTCCATTGGACCAACAGGCCAGTTGGTCCGACCGGTCCATTGGACCAACACGCCAGTTGGTCCGATCGGTCCATTGGACCAACAGGCCAGTTGGTCCGACCGGTCCATTTGGACCAACACGCCAGTTGGTTTGACCGGTCCATTGGACCAACAGGCCAGTTGGTCCGACCGGTCCATTGGACCAGTAGGCCAGTTGGTGCGACAAGTCCATTGGACCAATGGGCCAATTGGTCCGACCGATCCATTGGACCAACAGGCCAGTTGGTTTGACCGGTCCATTGGACCAACAGGCCAGTTGGTCCGACCGGTCCATTGGACCAGTAGGCCAGTTGGTCCGACCAGTCCATTGGACCAACAGGCCAGTTGGTCCGACCGGTCCATTTGGACCAACACGCCAGTTGGTCCGACCGGTCCATTGGACCAAAAGGCCAGTTGGTCCGACCGGTCCATTGGACCGACAGGCCAGTTGGTCCGACCGGTCCATTGGACCAAAAGGCCAGTTGGTCCGACCGGTCCATTGGACCGACAGGCCAGTTGGTCCGACCGGTCCATTGGACCGACAGGCCAGTTGGTCCGACCGGTCCATTGGACCGACAGGCCAGTTGGTCCGACCGGTCCATTGGACCGACAGGCCAGTTGGTCCGACCGGTCCATCGGACCGACAGGCCAGTCGGTCCGTTGGTCCATTTGGACCAACAGGCCAGTTGGTCCAACCGGTCCGCTGGACCAACAGGCCAGTTGGTCCGACCGGTCCATTTGGACCAACACGCCAGTTGGTCCGACCGGTCCATTGGACCAACAGGCCAGTTGGTCCGACCTGTCCATTGGACCAACAGGCCAGTCGTTCCGACCGGTCCATTGGACCAACAGGCCAGTAGGTCCGACCGGTCCATTGGACCAACAGGCCAGTTGGTCCGACCGGTCCATTGGACCAACAGGCCAGTTGGTCCGACCGGTCCATTGGACCAACACGCCAGTTGGTCCGACCGGTCCATTGGACCAACAGGCCAGTTGGTCCGACCGGTCCATTGGACCAACGGGCCAGTTGGTCCGACCGGTCCATTTGGACCAACACGCCAGTTGGTCCGACCGGTCCATTGGACCAACGGGCCAGTTGGTCCGACCGGTCCATTTGGACCAACACGCCAGTTGCAAATTTACATTGCACGACATCCTGCCGTCTGTTTGTACGAGTATGCGTGTGCGAATGCATTTGGGTGTGAATGGAATGTTCGTGTGTTTGTTTGCTTTCGCAATTTTCGCTTGATGCATTTGCAGGTACTCGCGCAATGTGCGCTTCGGCACAACATTGTACACGCTATGAACAGTGCAAGCAGAAAGGACGAGCTCGCAAAGGAACCCAAGATGGAAGCTTTGCAGTTCGGTTGAGTTGATTGCGCAGATTCAGTTCTATCCAACTCGAAATTGTACTGTTTTGTTTGGTTAACTATAGTGTAGCAGGGAAGGCACTATAGGGGTACAATTTAGGTGAAGGTTGGATGTTGTTTGTCTGTATCTGCATGCTACAAGGCCAGGGGAAACCAGCGGAACCAGCATTTGGCTGGTTAGGCAAAGACAAAACAGGTTCTGTTTTTAGAACCTGAACCTGGTTGTTGTTTTCCCAGGTTGGAAAAACAGAACCAGAGGTTGTTTACCAACCTACCACCTGCTATTTTGTCCAGCCAGGTTGGTTCTGTTGCTTGGAATTATTTGGGATCATCCCTGGTTGTTCCCAGGTTGATTCCCAAGGTCCTTGCTAGCTAGAACTATTTAATCCTTCTCTGTTTGTACCTGAATATAGTCAAATTGATTCAAGCAAATTCCTTCCTCGCTGGAATTTCGTTTCTGCGCTATTCGACGGCGGAATGCTACCCGAGTCAACGCTAGTATGCTAGCACTCCAACGCTAGGCAAACGCTCTCCGAGCCATAACTTAGTAATGGCAGAACTTTTCGCGAGGCAACTTGGCTCATTTTAAAGCTCTTGGAGCGAGCTTCGATATAGCGAATTCTCAGCTTAATCCGACCGACGGTCTGCACGGCACGCTGCGCGACGTTCAAGGTACTCTTGCTGTTTTGACTAAGTCCTTCTTGATCCCTCTCTCTACAAACTCGGACCCGAGGATAGGGGCTGGTCTTGTACCAGACACCCAGGGACCCTTGGAGGTGACCCCGAGGAGAGGTTTTAAGTTTGATTAAGTCCTAATAGCTTGAGTTTATTAGGCCCTTACACCAACAAGCTGGTATCAGAGCTGCGTTATAGTGATCCTCGTTATAGGTAGCTATGGCGGGCAACACCTCGGCGGGAGCTGGTGAATCTTCAGCCCAAGATCGTAGCGGCAGCCAAGATTCTGGTCTTTCAGCGCCAAGGGGAGCGCGAACAAACCAGGGCTCGCTTGTCAAGGAGGTGCTGAAGAATTTCACCGTCGAGAAGTTCAATGGTGAGGGCTATGATGATTGGGCCTGGAAAATGCAATTATATTTCCGTCAGATCGGTTTGCTGAAACTAATGATTGGGGAGGAGCCTAGACCGAGTGACCCCACGCTGCAGGAAGATTGGGACGAGCGCTCCTCGGCTGGCTACTATTTGATGTCGCAGAGTTTGGAGCTGAACCAGCGTCACCATGTCATGCACCTGCTGCCGGAGGTTGAATGCGGTCCGAAGGCGTGGACCGTGTTGAAGGAGCTGCACGTGTTGGGTGCAAATGCACATTGCACGACATCCTGCCGTCTGTTTGTACGAGTATGCGTGTGCGAATGCATTTGTGTGTGAATGGTGTGTTCGTGTGTTTGTTTGCTTTCGCATTTTTCGCTTGATGCATTTGCAGGTACTCGCGCAATGTGCGCTTCGGCACAACATTGTACGCGCTATGAACAGTGCAAGCAGAAAGGACGAGCTCGCAAAGGAACCCAAGATGGAAGCTTTGCAGTTCGGTTGAGTTGATTGCGCAGATTCAGTTCTATCCAACTCGAAATTGTACTGTTTTATTTGGTTAACTATAGTGTAGCAGGGAAGGCACTATAGGGGTACAATTTAGGTGAAGGTTGGATGTTGTTTGTCTGTATCTGCATGCTACAAGGCCAGGGGAAACCAGCGGAACCAGCATTTGGCTGGTTGGGCAAAGACAAAACAGGTTCTGTTTTTAGAACCTGAACCTGGTTGTTGTTTTCCCAGGTTGGAAAAACAGAACCAGAGGTTGTTTACCAACCTACCACCTGCTATTTTGTCCAGCCAGGTTGGTTCTGTTGCTTGGAATTATTTGGGATCATCCCTGGTTGTTCCCAGGTTGATTCCCAAGGTCCTTGCTAGCTAGAACTATTTAATCCTTCTCTGTTTGTACCTGAATATAGTCAATTGATTCA
This sequence comes from Closterium sp. Yama58-4, assembly GCA_947470075.1. Taxonomy (NCBI): domain Eukaryota; kingdom Viridiplantae; phylum Streptophyta; class Zygnematophyceae; order Desmidiales; family Closteriaceae; genus Closterium; species Closterium sp. Yama58-4. Next base: position 5,616 of record CANIUD010000110.1, on the reverse strand, counting down.
TGCGAATTCCTTCCTCGCTGGAATTTCGTTTCTACGCGGTTCGTTGGCGGAATGCTACCCGAGTCAACGCTAGTACGCTAGCACTCTAATGCTAGGCAAACACCGTCTGAGCCATAACTTCATAATGGCAGAACTTTTCGCGAGGCAACTTGGCTCATTTTAAAGCTCTTGGAGCGAGCTTCGATATAGCGAATTCTCAGCTTAATCTGATCGACGGTCTGCACGGCACGCTGCGCGACGTTCAAGGTGCTCTTGCTGTTTTGACTAAGTCCTTGATCCCTCTCTCTACAAACTCGGACCCGAGGATAGGGGCTGGTCTTGTACCAGGCACCCAGGGACCCTTGGAGGTGACCCCGAGGAGAGGTTTTAAGTTTGATTAAGTCCTAATAGCTTGAGTTTATTAGGCCCTTACACCAACAAGCTGGTATCAGAGCTGCGTTATAGTGATCCTCGTTATAGGTAGCTATGGCGGGCAACACCTCGGCGGGAGCTGGTGAATCTTCAGCCCAAGATCGTAGCGGCAGCCAAGATTCTGGTCTTTCAGCGCCAAGGGGAGCGCGAACAAACCAGGGCTCGCTTGTCAAGGAGGTGCTGAAGAATTTCACCGTCGAGAAGTTCAATGGTGAGGGCTATGATGATTGGGCCTGGAAAATGCAATTATATTTCCGTCAGATCGGTTTGCTGAAACTAATGATTGGGGAGGAGCCTAGACCGAGTGACCCCACGCTGCAGGAAGATTGGGACGAGCGCTCCTCGGCTGGCTACTATTTGATGTCGCAGAGTTTGGAGCTGAACCAGCGTCACCACGTCATGCACCTGCTGCCGGAGGTTGAATGCGGTCCGAAGGCGTGGACCGTGTTGAAGGAGCTGCACGCCCCGACCTCCGTTGTCGCAACGTTGATGCTGGAGAGGGAGCTGTCCGCGTTGCGCCTGAGCGAGGGAGAGCCGGTGCAACCAGTCCTGGACAAGATGCGCGACCTCTACGCGAAGTTGGCGACCGCGGGAATCACCTACCCGGAGCAGACCAAGTGCTTGAAGATGCTCTCGCTGCTGCCGGAATCGTGGCTTCAATTTACGAGCGGATTGAGCCTGCCGCAGAACCAGAGCTTGTGGACGCTCGAGTGGGTGCGGACGAAGATTCTGGAGGAGGACTTCCGTCGCCGCCAACTGAGGGGTGGAGACGACGGCAGCAGCGGCTACGGGATGCAAGGGAGCCGACGTGGCAGAGGACGTGGCTTCGGTGGTGCTGGACGCGGTGCAAAGAAAGACGACGACTCCAACGACCAACAAGGAGGTACCGGTTGGGGTCGCGGTGCGAAATCTGGACGTGGGGGCAAGTCGGGTGCTGGTGGCAAAATGAAAGGGAGTTGCTGGTATTGTGAGAAGGAAGGGCACCCCTGGTTTTTGTGCTATAAGAAACCCGATGGATGGACCCCCCAGAATCGTCACCAGGATGGCGGCGCGCGGAGGAACCAGAAAAACGGCGCCAACATGGTCGCTGATTCGTCCGACAACAACCCGAAGGGCAACGGCGGTGCAGAGAAGAAGAAGGAGCGCACCGCGGGCCAATTCTTCCATGTGGGAGACAAGGGGGAGCAAGGAGACGCCTCTGCCAAAGTTGGAGCAGAGCTGCACCCCCTAGACTATTGGGTGTTGGACACAGGCGCTGCTTGGACGATGACGCCGCGCAAGGACCTGCTGGACGAAGTACGAGCTGCACCGATCAATGAAGTGTGCTCCGCCTCTGGACACATGTTGAAGGTGGCTGGTGCGGGACGAGCTGCGTTTAAGGGAGCGGATGGCAAGCCGGTGGTGCTGCACGACGTTCTCTTCGTCCCCGACCTGAAGGCCAACCTTATCTCCCTCCGTAAGCTTGGCAAGGCTTGGGGTGAACACCAACACGGATGGGGCACGCACTTATAAGGGGAAGCTGGGCAATCGGGTGCTTTGGGATCTGCACGAGAGCAAGGACGTGTACAGATCTATGTGGCAGCTGCCGGCCCTGGCGTGGCATGGTGGGGGGCAGGCTGGAGAGGGGTCTGCATCCCAGGGGGAGTGCAATGCCGTTGGAGGGGTTGGTGTGAAAGTGTCGGCCAGATCTGGGGAGACAGATTGGGCAACGGCACACCGGCGCTTAGGGCATGTGGCAATGCCTTTGCTGAAGCAGCTGGAGAAGGATGGAGCCGTTAAGGGTCTGAAGCTGAACGGACAGCCACCCGATGACAACTGTGAAATCTGTTTGCTTTCAAAGTTCACTCGTTTCCCTTTCCATAGTGTGGCTGGCAGGAGCAAGAAGCCTTTGGAGCTGGTCCACATGGACTTGGTGGGGCCGCTGCCGGTGCAAGGGCACAAGGGGGAGCGGTATTTTTTTACAATTGTGGATGACTGGAGCAGGCTGATATGTGGGCGTATCCGCTGAAGCAGAAGGACCACGCCGCCTCCACGATACGGGACGATTGGCTGCCATTCGTGGAGAAGCAGGCGGAGTGTGTAGTAAAGCGGATTAGGACAGACCGGGGTGGTGAGTTCCTTGGAGCTGAAATGACGGCCTGGCTCAAGAAGCAGGGCATCCAGAGAGAGCTGACCACGGCTTATACCCCACAGTCCAATGGTGTAGCAGAACGGGCAAACCGGACCATTCTGGAGACAGCTAGGGCGCTGCTCATAGAATCTGGGCTGAGCAATTCTATGTGGCCTCATGCTGTCCGGCACGCCACTGTCGCTAGGAACAGGGTGCTCACCAAGGTTGGGGATGACTCGTGGGTGCCGTTGGAGAGGTGGCTTGGGAGGAAGCCGCCGGTGGATATGCTGAGGGTGTTTGGCTGCATGGCAGTCGCCCACGTCCCCAAGACCTACCGCAGTAAGTTGGGGGCGAGTGCAATCTGGTGTGTGCATTTGGGGCTGGCTGCTGAGAGCAAAGGATGGCTGCTGTGGGAACCATCCAAGGGTGTGTTGTTTGACAGCAGGGATGTGAAATTCATTGAGGGCATGATGTATGGGAGCTGGGAGAAACAGCCGGAGGCAAGGGTGTCCCAGCAGATGGAGCAGATCACCATGCAGCTGGACCTGACTCCTAGTGTGTGGGAGGAGGGAGAGGAGGCAGCTGCTGGAAATGGTGATGGAGAGAAGGTACAGGAGGCATCTGCTGGTGGAGAAAATGGTGTGGAAACTGGCGGCAGCACTAGTGGAGCTGCTGGACCCGAGGGAGGAGAGAAGCAGCAGGGAAAAACTAAGAAGCCGAAGGGTGTCGTTATGAAGGGATGGGAGACACCCGTCTCCAGGCCAGGACGTACCCGTATGGCTACTAAGAAGCTGACTGCAGGAACTGATGCAGCAGAGCAGCAGCTAGGGACCGAAGAGGCATTGCTGATTCTACCTCATGGCTATGACCCGGATGAGGAGGATGAGCCTGCGTACTGTTTTCTTGCCCCTGCACCTGAGGAACCAGCTAGCATGGAGGAGGCATTAGCTGGACCAGATAGGGACAAGTGGCTGGCTTCTAGGGATGCTGAGTACCAGAGTCTGCTGGAGAATAGGACATGGGATCTGGTGGTGCTGCCTGATGGAAAGAAAGCGATACAATGCAAGTGGGTGCTGAGGATCAAGACCGATGACAAGGGGCAGGTCACCATCTACAAGAGTAGGCTGGTGGCGAAGGGGTTTATGCAGAAGGAGAAGCAGGACTTCAACGAGATCTTTGCTCCCACTGCCAAACCCCCTACCCTCCGTGTCTTGTTGGCAGATGCAGCTGTTAGTGGGAAATTCATCATTCAGATGGATATTTCAACGGCATTCCTGAATGGGATTTTAGAGGAGGATGTGTACATGACGCAGCCGCCTGGGTATGAGGATGGTACGGGCAGGGTGTGCAAGCTCAACAAGTCCATCTACGGCTTGAAGCAGGCGCCACGCTGCTGGTACCAGAAGTTGGCAGCTGTTTTAGAGGAGATGGGATTCAGGACCAGCAGCTGTGATGAGAGCCTCTTTCTCAAGGGCGAGGGGGAGAAGAGTGGTGCTGTTGTTTCTGGTCTATGTGGACGACATTCTTCTCTTCAGCAGTAGCATGAAGGAGATCCAGAAAGTGCAGCAGCAAACTGACTGATAATGGAAAACTTCAAGTGCAAGAACCTTGGGGAGGTAAAGTACTACCTCAGGATGCACGTGGAGAGGGATCCAGATCACAGGTGATTGAAGCTGCACCAGGAGAAGTTCATCAAGGAGCTGGAGGAGAAGTATGGGATTGAGAATGAGCGCAAGGTTGCAACTCCCCTGCCAGCAGAATTCAAGCTTGTGAAGGCTGCAGAGGATGAAGGGGTTGAAGCTGAAGAGCAGCAGCAATTTCAGTCCTGGTGTGGGCAGCCTCTTGTACGCAGCAGTTCACACGAGGCCCGACATCTCTTTCTCGGTTGGGCAGCTGGCTAGGGTGGTGCAGAATCCATCAGAGGAGCAGGTGGATGCAGCTGAGCGTGTGGTGAAGTACCTGAACTCTCACCCAAGCATTGGAGTTCAATACTCCGCATCTGCACAGGTGAAGCAGAAAGGGGTGGAGGTGCTGAAAGAGAAGGGGGAGAGGCTTGGAGAAGGCAAGCTATTTCTCACTTGCTTTACCGATGCTACATGGGCTTTCTGAGAAGGAGGCGCCTCATCTGTGGGAGGATACATCTGCGTAGTTGGGGGAGGACCTGTTAGTTGGAGGTCTAAGAAGCAGACGGAGACGGCACTCTCTTCCGTAGAATCAGAGTACATGGCGAGTTCCATGGGTGAAGGAGGTGATTTGGCTGAGGAGGCTGTTAGAGGAGATTGGCCAGGAGCAGAAAGTTGCTACGCCGCTGTTTTGTGATAGCAAGGGGGCTCTTGGGATGGCCAGAAACGCTGTGCTTCATGGGCTGAACAAGCACATGCGTATCAAGTGGCATGGCTGGCGTAAGGAGGTGAAGAGGGGGACGGTGCATCCGATCTACATCAAGACTCACCAGCAGCCAGCAGACTTTCTCACCAAGAGGCTTGCGGATGCGCCTCATGGCGTGTGTGCGCATGAGTGGAATGAGCATGAACTAGCATGGAATGACGGGGAGCAGCCGGCAGGCTGAGGGGGAGTGTGTTGGGTGCAAATGCACATTGCACGACATCCTGCCGTCTGTTTGTACGAGTATGCGTGTGCGAATGCATTTGGGTGTGAATGGAATGTTCGTGTGTTTGTTTGCTTTCGCATTTTTTCGCTTGATGCATTTGCAGGTACTCGCGCAATGTGCGCTTCGGCACAACATTGTATGCGCTATGAACAGTGCAAGCAGAAAGGACGAGCTCGCAAAGGAACCCAAGGTGGAAGCTTTGCAGTTCGGTTGAGTTGGTTGCGCAGATTCAGTTCTATCCAACTCGAAATTGTACTGTTTTGTTTGGTTAACTATAGTGTAGCAGGGAAGGCACTATAGGGGTACAATTTAGGTGAAGGTTGGATGTTGTTTGTTTGTATCTGCATGCTACAAGGCCAGGGGAAACCAGCGGAACCAGCATTTGGCTGGTTGGCAAAGACAAAACAGGTTCTGTTTTAGAACCTGAACCTGGTTGTTTTCCCAGGTTGGAAAAACAGAACCAGAGGTTGTTTACCACCTACAC
>CANIUD010000109.1:0-72141 GCA_947470075.1 Closterium sp. Yama58-4 | reverse complement strand
AGGCCAGGGAAACCAGCGGAACCAGCATTTGGCTGGTTGGGCAAAGACAAAACAGGTTCTGTTTTTAGAACCTGAACCTGGTTGTTGTTTTTCCCAGGTTGGAAAAACAGAACCAGAGGTTGTTTACCAACCTACCACCTGCTATTTTTTCCAGCCAGGTTGGTTCTGTTGCTTGGAATTATTTGGGATCATCCCTGGTTGTTCCCAGGTTGATTCCCAAGGTCCTTGCTAGCTAGAACTATTTAATCCTTCTCTGTTTGTACCTGAATATAGTCAAATTGATTCAAGCGAATTCCTTCCTCGCTGGAATTTCGTTTCTACGCGGTTCGTTGGCGGAATGCTACCCGAGTCAACGCTAGTACGCTAGCGCTCCAACGCTAGGCAAACGCTGTCCGAGCCATAACTTAGTAATGGCAGAACTTTTCGCGAGGCAACTTGGCTCATTTTAAAGCTCTTGGAGCGAGCTTCGATATAGCAAGTTCTCAGCTTAATCCGACCGACGGTCTGCACGGCACGCTGCGCGACGTTCAAGGTATTCTTGCTGTTTTGACTAAGTCCTTCTTGATCCCTCTCTCTACAAACTCGGACCCGAGGATAGGGGCTGGTCTTGTACCAGGCACCCAGGGACCCTTGGAAGTGACCCCGAGGAGAGGTTTTAAGTTTGATTAAGTCCTAATAGCTTGAGTTTATTAGGCCCTTACACACATCGGCATCCCCGCCCCACCACAGATCCATTCACCACCTTCCGTGGCAGCAGCTGCCTGTGAGGCAGCAGCGGTTTTCTCTGACATGAACGGGTGAGGCAAAAGGGGGGGCGTTAAGGAGCAGGGGGAAGGCGACGACGTGGGCGTCGGGGCGCATGAGGGAGAGCGGGAGGGCGTCCAGCAGGCGCAGCCACGGGATGATGGGCTGCCCCCAGTGGACTCATGCACGGCCGCGGCAGAGGGTGGGGCGCCAGGCATAGTGGCAGCAAGGTCATCAGAGGCGGCAGCTGTAGCAGCAGCAACAGCAGCGCTGGCAGTTGCTACAGCTTCCTCTGCAGCGGCATCACGGCAGTCGGGAGCATGTGCGCAGGCTGTGGCAGGTGAGAGGGGCTCGTGGAGGGAATGGGTCGCAGGGGAGGAGGGAGGGGGAGGGAGAGAAGTAAACATAAGATGCTGGGGGTGATGGGGAGCAGCATGTGCAGCACAGCACTACCAGCTGCTACAGCAGCTTGTGCTCATGCACATGCAGAAAGTGCACATCAACGTGCCTTAAACAAGCTGCATTGGCATGCAATGCTCTCTGCACTCACCGCATGCATTGCTCTCTGCTCACTACTCACCGCATGCATGTCACACAGCGCCACCGGATTGAAAGGTGCCGCCGGTGAAGTGGCTGGGTGAGGCGGAGCGCAGGAAGATGACGGGCGGAGCGGACAGCGGCGAGCGCCAGCGAGCGCATGACTGCCAGCAGTGCCTGCCTGCACAGACCGGCCATGAATGGCGTTGACTCCAGTTGACTCTCTCAGACGGCATGTACGGGCGCGCGGTGGGGGAGGTCTGCACAGCCTGCTGGTTGGCTCTGAAACTGTGTGGAGGGGGGAGGTGGGTGGAGCGATAGCGAGACAAAAGGATAGAGGAGTGGGAATGAGGAGTAGGAATGTGGGGCGGGCGGAACGAGGGGTGTGTGTTGATCGAAACACAAACCGAGGCTGGCTGCCCTACTGCGTGCGCGCCTCGCCTCATACGCCCTCGCTGAGCACCTGCTGGCAGTCCAGTGGTTGGCAGTGCTGAGCACGAGCACGTCCAGGGCGCCACAGGTGCTGCAGCAGCCACTCGTCCGCCTCATACACCCAACCACCCGCCGGTACTACTGGCCTCCTCCTCCCCGCCCCACCGCCCCCACTTGCCGCCGCCCCCCTGCCCGCCCTCCTCCCTCCCCTCCTCCACACTCTCCCCCTTACTCCCCCTTTCCTTCTCCATCCTCCCCCCCCCCCTCCCCCCCCCCTTCTCATCTCCCCCCCCCCCTCCTCCTCCTCTCCCTCTTCCTCCACGGGCACGGCAGCGGGCAGCACGTCCTCACGGCACAGCAGGTTGGAGGTGCGCTGCAGCACAGTGGTGTTGCTGCCAGGCAGCCACACAGCCGCGCCCCTGGCAGTGCCGCGCACAGGCGCGCCCCCGTGAGGTTGAAGCGCCACCCCACGTCCACCACCCCCGCCACGCCCTGCCCGCGCCCTGCCCTCGCTGCCTTCATTGACTGGGCGGGTGTGGTTGGGGGGCAGCACTCGGGGGCGCGGGGCGAGCAGGCAGAGCAGCGAGAGGAACTGCTGGCGGCTGAGCGAGTCGCCCACCAGCGCCACCACGTGCGGTGCTGCATCCTGCTCATGCATGGCGGGTGGAGAGGAGGAGGAAGAGGGGAAAGAGGGGAAAAAGAAGAGGAGCAGAGGAAGAGAGGAGGTGAGATGTTGCGTGGCGTGGCAAGTTAGAGAGTAAATGGCACCGCCAGTTGCCAGTGAAGGTTCTGTGCGTGGCATTGCAGCAGGGCGGGGATAGGGCAGGGGCGTTGAAAAATGAGGTGATGGCGCAGGGAGCGAGCAACAAGATCCGAGTGCCATGGCTTTGCTTGGCGCCTGGTGCGCTGCAGTGGGCGCCAGGTGGGGTGCGCGTGAGGGTTGTGGTGGGCAGCGTGAGGGTTGTGGTGGGCAGCGTGAGGGTTGTGGTGGGCAGCGTGAGGGTTTGGTGGGCAGCGTGCGTGCCTGAGGAGCAAGTCAGAGGCATTGAAAGCAGGCACGTCGCACCCATGGGGCCGCCACCGATACTCCTCAAACGCAAAGTCCCGACTCATGCCCTCCCCCTCCCCCTCCCCTTCCCCCTCCCCATCCTGTCCCCCCTCCTCCTTGCCTTGATCTCCCCCCTTTCTGCTTCTTCGCTCGATCTGCTCTCCCTGCTATGGCGTCCCTTCATTCGCCCCTGCATCACTCGTCTGCACCCACCTACTCGCCGACCTCCCTCTGCCTCCATCACAAAAATCATATGACCAGAAACCTGTTGTAAAGAGTTGTGTCGAATTATTTTCAAATGCTTTTAAACGTAGGGGCCAAAACTATTTTCGGTGAAAGTATAAACATTTTTCCGAATGCTTTGTCGAATGCTTTGCAGGTGTTGGCATGTTTCAATTACCTTCGGAATAACGTTGGTCCAAGTGTCTTTGGAGATGTATCACACTTGGTTCGGAGTGGTTAGGGAGATTAAATTCCACTCAATAATCTCTGGTGCAGAGCTTAGGACCAAAGTTAAAAAAAAAAAAGAAAAGAAACCTTCAACATGTGTTTCTCGTTGTTTCATGGAAGGTCTACGAGCCTTTATTAGGTGTATACGCACATCATGAAATGCATTGCTAAATGATCATTAATCTCATTACAGAGTTAGATTGGCACACAAAACAGCTTCCTAAACACGCTTTGCCACGTACCGCTAGGGTGGACTACTCAGCACCGTCCTCCTACCTTCCTCGCAAGCCACCATCGGATGTGTCCCCGGCCCATCGGGCTATTGGCCTAGAGAGTTATTGACTACAAACACTGCTCCACCTAATGCTAACCTGCACGGCTACACACTACATGTCTCCTGCTCCACCTAATGCTAACCTGCACGGCTACACACTACATGTCTCCTCTCATGCCTGCTCCTGCTGCTCCACATTGGCCTCTCCTGGAACTCCCCTGTTACCTCCCCTGCTACCCCCCCAGCTACTACTCATGCTGCCTCCACTACCGCCTCACATGCTGCTGCCTCCACTGCTCCTCCACTACCGCCTCACATGCTTCCTCCACTGCTCCTCCCACTACCGCCTCACATGCTGCCTCCACTGCTCCTCCACTACCGCCTCACATGCTGCCTCCACTGCTCCTCCACTACCGCCTCACATGCTGCCTCCACTGCTCCTCCACTACCGCCTCACATGCTGCCTCCACTGCTCCTCCACTACCGCCTCACATGCTGCCTCCACTGCTCCTCCACTACCGCGATCCAAAGACCCTCCACAACAGTCGCATACCAAAAAGCACTCCTCTCTCTTTGTTGCCTCCCCTGCTGCCTCTCTCTATTGCCTCCCACGCAGCTTCTCTGTGTTGCCTCTAATGCTGCCATTCTAGTCATGCCTCCCCTGCTGCCTCTCTCTGTTGCCTCCCCTGCTGCCATTCTGTTTTGCCTCCCCTGCTGCCTCCCTTTGTTGCCTCCCCTGCAGCCTCTCCCTGTTGCTTCCCTTGCTGCCATTCCATGTTGTCTCCAATGCTGGTTCCATTTGTTGCCTCCTCTGCTGCCATTCTATGTTGCCTCCCTTTGTTTCCTCCCCTGCTGCCTCCCTTTGTTGCCTCCCCTGCTGCCTCCTTTGTTGCCTCCCCTGCTGCCTCTCGTTGTTGCCTCCCCTACTGCCATTCTATGTTGCCTCCCTTTGTTGCCTCCCCTGCTGCCTCCCTTTGTTGCCTCCCCTGCTGCCTCTCGTTGTTGCCTCCCCTACTGCCATTCTATGTTGCCTCCCCTTCTGCCTCTCTCTGTTGCCTCCCCTGCTGGCATTCTGTGTTGCCTCCCCTGCTGCCATTCTGTGTTGCCTCCCCTGCTGCCATTCTGTCTGTGTTGGCTCCCCTGCTGCCTCCCTCTGTTGCCTCCCCTGCTGCCTTTCTATGTCGCCTCCATTGCTGCATTTCCTTGATGACTCACTGCTGCCTTTCGTTGTTGCCTACCACTCTGACTTTCCATGTTCCCTACCCTGCTGCCTTTCCTTGATCCCTACCCGCTGCAGACCCCAACTGGTTATACGCCCCTGCTCTCCCCGTTAACCGATACCCTCCTGCCTCACTCGATGCCTCTCCAACTGCCTCCAGTGCCACCCGCCCTGCTTGCCCCTTGTCTTTCTGGCCCATCACTTTCCCCTCCTGCCTCCCATGCTTTTCCCTCTTGTGCCTTCTGCTCTCTCTCCACCCCTTTTCCCCCCTCATCAACTTCCTCCTCTCCCCTTCCTCCTCCTCTTCATCTTCCTCTTTCATCCTCCTCCTCCTCCTCCTCCTCTTCCTCCTCCTCCTCCTCCTCTTCCTCCTCCTCCTCTTCCTCCTCCTCTTCCTCTTCCTCCTCCTCCTCCTCCTCGTTATCCGCCCGAGCTGTCCTCCGGAACGCCTCAAACCCGGACTCGTGTACATAGAGCCCACGCGTGCCCCACTTGAAGCCCTGCAGCTCTGCGTTGTACACGGGGGTGTGGCATCTAAAGTGATTCCTAACAATCCCCCGCACCCCCCGACTCAAACTCGCCATCCATCTAGTGTTTTTTTGAGAGGTGAGAGTTCGGGAGGTTCATGTCGGTCTTCTTTCTGCGCGCCAGGCCTTGGTCAATCTGAAATGGGTTTGGATTACAGGGATCAGCAACAAGGCAGAGTTGGGTGATTACGGTGTTAGCCCCCAAGGGTCCCACGTCGTTCACATGCAATAAAAAGGGTTGAGCATTAGTACAAGGGATTGAGTTTTACAAAAACAGCCTCACCACCATGAGGGACCAGGCTATGTGGTACGCTTTTAGGGCCAGCATGCACCCAACCGCGTAATCCCGAAATGATGCCTTCACTGCATTGACAAACCGGGCGTTGGCAAAAGGGAGCCCGGATCTGTCGTTCCCCCATGAGCTGACCCGCTCATTCCCTCCTACACGCATGCACGACCAGGTGGGGAAGCACGGGTATGTTTGATCATCAAGAAGTGGGGCAGGCAGGAGGTGGAGGTATGTTCTTGCATCCTGTGGAGGGGCATGCAGGGCGGACGGGTATGTTAGAGCGTCGTGAGAGGCTAGGCAGGGCAGACGGGTTTGTGTGAGGATCCTGAGGTGGGGGCAGGCAGGGCAGACGGGTTTGTGTGAGGATCCTGAGGTGGGGCAGGCAGGGCAGACGGGTTTGTGTGAGGATCTTGAGGTGGGGCAGGCAGGGCAGACGGGTTTGTGTGAGGATCCTGAGGTGGGGCAGGCAGGGCAGACGGGTTTGTGTGAGGATCCTGAGGTGGGGCAGGCAGGGCAGACGGGTTTGTGTGAGGATCTTGAGGTGGGGCAGGCAGGGCAGACGGGTTTGTGTGAGGATCCTGAGGTGGGGCAGGCAGGGCAGACGGGTTTGTGTGAGGATCCTGAGGTGGGGCAGGCAGAGCAGACGGGTTTGTGAGAGGATCCTGAGGTGGGGCAGGCAGGGCAGACGGGTTAGTGACCATGACAGGATGGGGCCGGGTTGAGGTTATGAAAGTGCGATCAGACAACACAAAGGGAATGAGCAAGGGGATGAAAACATCAAATTAGCAACGGGGTTGCTGACCATCAAGACTCACTCGGTTTGTATTTTCGCCACAGCCTCCTCTTTCTCTTCATGCTCAGCATGAGCTCAGCTGCACGCAGCCCATCCACCATCACTCCGAACTTCTCGAGCACACTGCGCTTGACTTGGAAGCCCCGTTCATTCTTCCAAGCTGTCCACACGCGCTTAAAGACGGCAACGACGTTCTGGTCTTTCTTTGTCTCTTTCAGCTGCATGTACGAAATGATGTGGGTCTCACTGATGACGCCATATAGAACCTGTAGTCGCTGATCAAAGGATGGGTACCAATCAATCGCATGGTCCGGCGCGTCCATGCACATCCGGTCCCGCGCCTCGACAAAATGAAGCTACATTGGGCGGGAGGCGGGGGCAAGAAGAAAACAGAGGCGAGGGGCAAGCATATGAAATGTGGGGCAGGCAGAGTGGGTTGCAATTAACGTCCATGACAAAGGGTGGCTGGCACGGGAGTTTATAATGAGCAGGAATAACAGACGTAGGGCAGGCAGAGGGTATTAGAAACGTAATGCAAGACGTTGTGGGTTAACATGAGCATGAATAAGATTGAGGCAGTGGGGTTACGAATGAGCATCAATAACCAAGGTGGGGCCAAGGGGGGCAGTCAAAGGGGGTTAATATGCGCACTCATATCACTGTTGGTATACATACCTTTGGTTTTGAAAGCCCCGCAGAGTGCCCCTCACACTCACCCTCAATTTCTCGAGGGTGGGCATTCCATGCCTGCGCCGAATGGGCTGGCCCTCTGTCGGTGTGCTCTCCTCAGCCACCCCGGGACTGAGGCCCCCAGATGATGGGTCGCTCGCCATAGGTGCCAGAGGAGGAACCCGGGAGGGAGGTCCGCGGTTTTTGCAAACTGGTTTTGCTTGAGGGCTGCTACTTTCGCCGTTTGCTAGCTCGAGCTCTCGCGTGAGCTGCTCCACCGTCTTGGGGCCAGCCGGATTGAGACGACCTGATGCACCAGGCGTGCCCATGCTCTCACCCCTCCCCTCCTTCGAGTGTGCATCCCTTTTCCAGGTGTAGTCGACGCCCCTTTCGTCACGTTCATCGTACGGAGACCCAGCCATAACTCCGCCACAATCACCCAAGGCATTTGCCCACATCCCACCAGCCACACCGTCGTTTGCTGCTGCGGCCGTTGCGTCACCGTATCGTTTTGGCACCGTCTCGCCTCTATCAAGATCCGGTGAACCCCGTGTCACGACAGGTTTCGTGGTTGGGTCTTCACCATCCTTGTTATGACGCCAGGACCCTGTAGGCAGCGGGTCTGCTCCTTTCCCAGCAGTTAGTGATGGCCCTCTGAGAGCAGCGTAAGGGTCCTCGCGATCGTCACGCCTCCATCGGGCCTGATCCTTACGATCAAGAGAGCTAGTGGGAGCAGCAGTTGCTTTCACTCCCATCTCCGCATAGAAATCAGGCTCGGGCTTCACTTTGGCGCGCACATGGACAACCTGGGCAACGCCACGCCGGCGACCATTGTTGTTATGCGATTTCCCACGACTGTCTCGCCCCTTGCGACCATTGTCACGACCCTTGTTACGGTTCCTCTTATCCTTGCCCTTCTTGGGCCGCCGATCACGCCCCTTTATCTTGGGACGCACCTCATCTGCCTCCTCGCTTTCGGGCTCCAGATCCTGATCCTCACTCTCCTCCTCCTCCTCCTCCTCCACGTCCCCATAGACCTCCTCGCTGCCAGATGAGCTACCAGATTCCTCGTCGCTGGATCCCTCCTCAGAACCAGACGAGGAGCTGGAAGCGTAGCGTTTCCGTCCCTGGCGAGCCTGCCTCATTTCTCTGTCGTGACTGCCCGTATCAACCACATTGCGCCGCTTGTACGTAACTTCATCCGCTCGTCCCTTATTCTCCCCGTTACTCTCGCCCTTAGCGACTTCAGTCCCTCGTCCCTTTCCCGCCCCATTCCTGTCGCCCTTAGCGACTCCAGTCCCTCGTCCCTTTCCCTCCCCATTCCTGTCGCCCTTAGCGACTCCAGTCCCTCGTCCCTTTCCCTCCCCATTCCTGTCGCCCTTAGCGACTTCAGTCCCTCGCCCCTTACGCTCCCCATTACTGTCGCCCTTAGCGACTTCATCCGCTCGTCCCTTAGCCTCCCCATTACTCTCGCCCTTAGCGACTTCAGTCCCTCGTCCCTTACCCTCGCCATCATTGTCGCCCTTAGCGACTTCAGTCCCTCGTCCCTTTCCCTCCCCATGCCTGTCGCCCTTAGCGACTTCATCCCTCGCCCCTTACGCTCCCCATTACTGTCGCCCTGAGCAACTTCAACCCATCGTCCCTTACCCTCCCCATCTTTGGCATGCCCAGACTGAAGCAGGTCGTCACCACCAGCCACTACCGCCTTCTCCTGCTGATGAAAAGAGCTGCCCCTCTCCACCGCTCCCCTCCCCTTCTTGCGCTTTGCTCTCGCACGGCAGTGACCCTTCTCTTCTGACTCGGCTGTGAAAAGCCACAACAGAGCGAAATGAAGTCACACGTGACGTTAGCGGGATTGGCAGTAACAACATATAGGCATCCCAGAAATTACGCAATGAGCGAGAGAATTACTGGTGGAATCTACACCACAGGTACCTTTCTGGCCTTTCTTGGAGTTTAGTTCTTCTAACTTATTCGTACGCGTTTCCCTCCGTTTCGGGGGCGAGGAAATAGCTTTGTTTGCGTATGGCTCCTCATCGCCGCCACGGCTTGAGTCGTCTTCAGATGAGGAATCGCCCCTTGACTCGCTATCGTCGCAGGCTTTGGATGGATGTCTCCTACGATACTCCTTGACGACTTGGGCAGTTTTCTCTGCTGTTACTACCTCCATATATCTCTTCTCATCTGGCGATTTGGTAGAACAAGGCAACTCTACAGCAGCAACCTGCGCATTAAGGGTTTGATCCAGAACTGTTGGCTCTAGGTTCTCACCCATGAGGGGCTACTAAGTGTACATAGGACTAAGATAGTGACTGGACTCAGCGGCTGATACTAGCATTAAGTATCAGTGGGTTGCTGAGGTCCGAGTACCAGAAAGTGTGGTGGAGCAGGTGTACGTGATCCAACCACTACGTATGAGCAGCACAGGCTGATGAGGGTTTCAACATGGGGTTGCAAGAAGCACGATGGTCCTCCCAGATCCTTTGCCTCTCTAGAGCACAGATCCATGGTTTGCTACTGTAGATGGGAGAAAGTAAGACGGACACGGTCAGAGGTGTTGATGCAGTGGCCCATCCGAGTGCATAAACTGCACCCGTGTTCACGCCACTGGTTGTTTAAAATGTTGGATTTCATGCGCGCGCTACTGACTGTTTTCCCTCTAAGCGCGACAAGAACGGTCTACAAGAATTATACCCGTGGCAGCGAGGTGAGAGTTTGCTCTGCCCGACTGCCTCGTATTGCTGATTTACAGGCGACGCGACAGACGCTGCACGTATATTATCACAATCGTCACGTACAATGTCCGATGAGCATCTGTGACAACTCAGTGACCTACGTGAGGGAGGGACGGAATCGAACCTGTGGTCGCACAAAGTCGTGCAGCCAAGGACGACAGGTCGACACCGCGTGACTGTGCGGGGGAACACCTGAAATCGCGGAGTTGAGAGTCGCTGGACAGCGATTGCGACTCGGTCGCTCATCTTGCTGGCATGATGAATGCAGGTGGCGTAGGCATTAGATGCGTGGCCCATCCAAAGTGGTGCACGTATATACGCCAAGTCCCGCTATGCAACTGTAGATGTATGTACTACCCTGATCGAATATAAACGGTAAGTATAATCGGTTTCAATATCCTATCATGTGGCTCATACATTCCAGACTAGCCTTTATATCACAAGGGACAGACAGGATAGTTACAAATTACCATCCAAGAAACATCAACATGATGCACACTGTGACAATCTGGTTACTCGTTTAAGGCCGCTACTCGAGGCAACGTGGCTTACATTTCGAAAATACGTGTGATTTTCTTACAATCAATAATATCATCAAGAAACCTTGATCACATCAAGTGAGACACTTGTTCTTCTTCACGATAAATGGAGACATACGGTAGCCAATAGCCTTTTGCAAAGCCTGTAGGTGAAGAGCCTTTTTTTTTTAACAACATACGGTAGAAGTTCAAGGGATGAGTGTGATGACCAGGTCCACTCTCCATTCACCGCACCTCTCCGTTCTTAGCACCTCGACGAGTTCTCAGAACCTCTCCGTTCTCTCCGCCTCTCCCCTCACATCACCTCTCCGTTCTCTGCAACGTAGCGTTCTCTACACATCTCCCGCCTTTGCACCTCTCCCTTCCCTGCACCTCTCCCTTCTCTGCACCTCTCCCTTATCTGCACCTCTCCATTCCCTGCACATGTCAATTCTCTGCACCTCTCCATTCTCACTGCATCTCCATTCACTGCCCCTCTCCGTTCTCAGCACCTCTCCATTCTCAGCCCCTCTCCGTTCTCAGCACCTCTCCATTCACCGCACCACTCCGCTCTCTGCGCCTCTCCATTCACTGCGTCACTCCGTTATCTGCACCTCTCCCTTCTCTGCACCCCTCCCTTCTCTGCACCCCTCATTTCTCTGCACCTCTCCCTTCTCTGCACCTCTCCCTTCTCTGCACCTCTCCGTTCTCTGCACCTCTCCCTTCTCTGCACCCCTCCCTTCTCTGCACCCCTCCCTTCTCTGCACCTCTCCCTTCTCTGCACCTCTCCCTTCTCTGCACCTCTCCCTTCTCTGCACCTCTCCCTTCACTGCGTCACTCCGTTCTCTGCACCCCTCCCTTCTCTGCACCCCTCACTTCTCTGCACCTCTCCCTTCTCTGCACCTCTCCCTTCTCTGCACCTCCCCCTTCACTGCTCCTCTTCTTTCTCAGCACCTCTCCCTTCTCTGCAACTCTCCGTTCTCTGCACCTCTCCCTTCTCTGCACCCCTCCCTTCTCTGCACCTCTCCCTTCTCTGCACCCCTCCCTTCTCTGCACCTCTCCCTTCTCTGCACCTCTCCCTTCTCTGCACCTCTCCCTTCACTGCACCTCTTCTTTCTCAGAACCACTCCGTTCTCTGCAACTCTCCGTTCTCTGCATCTCTCCCTTTTCTGCACCTCTCCATTCACCACACCTCTCCGCTCTATGCGCCTCTCCATTCACTGCGTCACTCCGTTCTCTGCAACTCTCCGTTCTCTGCACCTCTCCCTACTCTGCACCCCTCCCTTCTCTGCACCCCTCCCTTCTCTGCACCTCTCCCTTCTCTGCACCTCTCCCTTCTCTGCACCTGTCAATTCTCCGCGCCTCTGCATTCACTGCACCTCTCTGTTCTCAGCACCCGTCCGTTCTCAGCACCTCGACGTTCTCAGAACCTCTCCGTTCTCTCCGCCTCTCCTCTCTCAGCACCTCTCCACAGCAACTCTCTATTCTCTGCACCAGGGTTTCGTCTCTGCGTACGCCGTCTTTGCCCTGAAGCGTAACGCCTTAAGCGTGTGTGCAGGAAAGCGGAGCAGCACACAACAAGACAACCCACCGTAAGGGAATCCAGTACATAAAGTATGTTGCTTCACCACTCCACATTCGCCGGCCCATCATCTACCATATATGCTGCACATTTATCCATATTTCATCAACAGGTTCATCCCGCTGACTAGCAGGCAATGAAACCAAGGTGAATATCAAAGAGGAGTACTACATCGCAAAACAAGATGGATCATCATCAATGACACGGTGCCTCCTGAATCTCACGTGCCTAACATGCCTCACATGCCAGCACCATGCCTCACATGCCAGCACCATGCCTCACATGCCAGCACCATGCCTCACATGCCAGCACCATGCCTCACATGCCAGCACCATGCCTCACATGCCAGCACCACCTCTCACATGCAAGCACCATGCCTCACATGCAAGCACCATGCCTCACATGCGGGAACCATGCCTCACATGCCAGCACCATGCCTCACATGCCAGCACCATGCCTCAGATGCCAGCACGATTCCTCACATGCCAGCACCATGCCTCACATGCCAGCATGATTCCTCACATGCCAGCACCATGCCTCACATGCCAGCACGATTCCTCGCATGCCACTCAAGTCTCACGCAGGCTCACATGCCACACGCCTCACATGCCCCACGTGCCTCATGGGCCTCACATGAGCTCCGCCTCGCATGCCTCATGCGCCTCAAGCCGGACATGCCTGCCTGATGTATCAAATGCCTCACATCCCTCCCATGCTTCACACACCTCACATGCCCTTCAT
This sequence comes from Closterium sp. Yama58-4, assembly GCA_947470075.1. Lineage (NCBI taxonomy): Eukaryota > Viridiplantae > Streptophyta > Zygnematophyceae > Desmidiales > Closteriaceae > Closterium > Closterium sp. Yama58-4. Next base: position 59,583 of record CANIUD010000109.1, on the reverse strand, counting down.
GCCTCACGTGCTTCACATGCCTCCTCCTTCTCCTGGTTCAACTCCTCCTCCTCCTCCTCCTCCTCCTCCTCCTCCTCCTCCTTCTCCTCCTCCTCCTACTCAACTACCTCCTCCTACTCAACTACCTCCTCCTACTCAACTACCTCCTCCTACTCCACTACCTTCTCCTACTCCACTACAATGGACCAACAGGCCAGTTGGTCTAACCGGTCCAATTGACCAACAGGCCAGTATGTCTAACCGGTCCACTGGAACAACTGGCCAGTTGGTCCAACCAGTCTAGCGGACCAACACGCGAGTTGGTCCAACTGGCCTAGTGGACCTACACACGAATTGGTTCAACCGGTCAATTGGTCCAACAAACGAGTTGGTCCAACCGGTCCACTGGACCATCTGGCCTGTTGGTTTGTCCAACCGGTCCACTGGACCAACATGCCCATTGGTCCAACCAGTCCACTAGACCAACATGCCAGTTGGTCCAACCGGTCCACTGGACCAAAAGGCCAGTTGGTCCAACCGGTCCACTGAACCAACAGGCCAGTTGGTCCAACTGGTCCACTGGACCAACAGGTGAGTTGGTCCAACCGGTCCAGTAGATCTGCAGGCGAGTTGGTCCAACCTCTACCTTCTCCTACTCCACTACCTCCTCCTTCTCCGCTACCTCCTCCTTCTCCTCCTGTTCCTCCTCCGCCACCTCCTCCTCCTCCTGATTCAAATGTTGGTTCAAAGCATTTTCGAGGAAAAATACAGACCACTTCTTCAAGTCGCGAAGGTACTGACGGCGCCACTTACTTGGTGTACCAACAAGCTTACACGCACCGAGATTATGGAACTTGTTTTCAACAAGTGTATGCATCACGCGCATCGTGAACACGCCGCAATCATTCTCATTAGCCTGCGACGGAATCTGACACAACACAGCGCACAAACACATGGCTGGTCAAGGTGGGACGTTGGTAAGTGAGAATGCATTCAAACAAAAGGGATCACTGGTCACCTTGACGACGCGCAGAGGGATACTTGCGGCCCAAGCATCTGCGTCCGATTCAATGATCCAGGTTGATACTCTCATCACCTCGTTTCTTAAGTACCTGAAGGACGGAGCACAAAGGTACGATTTAAAAACACGAATCCAACGACAAAAACCACGCCATGACGTACTCTGACGGTACCTTCGCAGTGGGGCGTCCACGGATTCGTGTGATCCGTACGAATCCGCGTGCCAGAGAATGCAGGACATGGGTATGTTGTCATCTGGTTTGGGAATTATCTCGATGACGACCAAGCTCCAATGATTCCTACGACAAAGTGACGAGAGTGATTCTGTTAGTAATAGACGTTGCTAGGTTATTTAAATATGGCTTGAATTCACGCTACTGAAACCCACTCGCTGTTGATAGGGACTAGAATGTATGTGAAGTCGAAAATCCCCAGCCCAAATGTATATGCGTTTTCGAGCTTCGAAGTGACCCTTCCAGCATAGTTCCAAAAGTAGGATCCACTGTAAAGCCACATTTTGTTGTCGCGACCGTGCTCGTACTGAAGCATCCTGCGGATGGTGAGACACAACGCATTAGACGAGGAGTAGGACCTCCAGATTATCCTCCTTTGACTTCTCCTGAAAAAAAACTCTATACTCACACTCCCAGCCAGTCGATGACGACTCCGGTCACCCATTCGCCGTGTTTAAGCTTGTTAGCGTGCTCTGCACTAACATCTAGCCATCCTCCTCCAAATGGGAATGGCATGCTAATTGGATGAAATCGGGAATCACATGCTGCTTCTCCTGAAGCCATGGAATTGCTTCACCAGCGACGCAGAACATTGCGTGCGGTAGTGGAGTTCGAGAGCGTGGTTCGAGGCTCACGTTTTGGTGCTGCCTCTGGGCCCTTCCGATTCCAAGGGACGTAACGTGGATCTAACATACCGTAACGTGATTCATGAATTGTTGCTAACTCAGGGTTCCCCGATTGCCTCGCCTCCCCCCACTAGTGACTGTGCTGAGGTCCCCGATTCCCGCTGCGATGGAATGCCCAGTCAGCTGTGGCCAAGCAATGTGCGCTCCTAGCTTCTTGGAAAATAATGCGAGAAACACGTAGCTCCAACGCGATGTGATTGGTTTCTACGATCAGATTTGTGTAACAAAATGCAAGTGGGCTGATTAGAGTTCCAGACTCTGCCTAAGGTTGCGGGGGACTGTGCGGGATCATGTGTGATTGGTCGAATTTTTAGGGTTGTCAGAATCAAGTCCGGGTTGGTGTTTGGCCGCCGACCACGTGTATCCTGCACACACGATATCCTGGAATCTGGGAGTGCCTAGAAACTTCAAGAGGCTCGGCAGGTTTGACTCAATAATTACCCCGCTGTTGAGTGTTTACACACATACCACGTTGTCATCTGGTTGTTCCGCTTAGAACAATCAATCCGCAGCGAGGGGCTGTCCGACCGTCTTTGCAATGTGGGGTGCTCTATAAGCAGCGCTTAGAAACATGACAGATGTGGACCACTTTCATGCCCCAGCCTGCCCGGGATGTTTGTTGCGATGGAGGGCAATCCTACATGACATGGCAAGGTGTGATTTCCGAACATACGGGGGCTGTGTGCTGCAGCCAGTCTGCGAACTCGATTTCCGCCAAGATAGGCCAAGCCAGTTAGAGCGTGTTATGTACCCCCCTTTTCGGTGGCTGGCCGAGGCAACCGAGTGACGGTTGAGGAACCAGCAAGTTTCACCGTGCATTACCTAAATGGGTTTATACTTTAACGCAACAAACCGAAGTGTTTTCAAACTCAAAATTGGCCGGTCGAGGCAACCAGCACAGGCTGACGTAACACGCTCTTAGATCCCAAATGGAGTAAACCTCTCGACCAGTATACGTTTTGGTGCTACCAATCTTATCTCATGAGAGGCACTTGTTCCCTTCTTAACACTCAATCACTATTGAAACATGAAGGGCCAGGTGTGCGACTGTGGTGATGTCTTCTTCTGCTATCAGACCCTGCGAAGCCACCAATCCAATGGAGATAAGTGCAAGCTGAAGCAGAAGAGAAAGTTGCGTTTAAAACAGTCGAGCCAGAAGCATAAAAAGCTAGGAGATGCTTCGGGATCCGTCCCCGTTTTGATGCCTGCGCCGCTTCCGCGACTCATTCTGCATTTACCATTGACGGAAAACGCTTACAGGGTAGTACCCGTATCAGAAAAACCTGGACAGTCTGCTGACGCGCCTTGCGAAAGTACCCTTGCTGTGGTACCCGACGACGATGATGAGCCCGTTGATCTTAAGGCTGAAATATGCATTCTGGCACGGAAACACAGGCTTACGAATGGAGCTATAACGGACCTTATAGATCTGTTCAGGATCCCAGGCATTAGTGTTGAGCACCTACAAGGCTGGACGACTTACAGGGACCTTGAGAAGTACGAAAGCAGCTTCGAATTGGGACCGGAGCATTCTTGGCAAGTGGCGGAGATTGATGTGGATCACGAAGTGGGGTTCCTCACCTTCAGATTTCGCGATATTAATGTGGTGGCTCTGGCTTCATGCAATGAGGTGTCTCGTGAAGAAATTGAAACCCTCAGAACGAAAGATACTTCTCGAGTAAGTTTCAACAAGACACCACAGTGGGGTGAGGGTCATAAGGGCAAGAGAGAGGAGCATCGAGGGGGAACCAGAGGGAAGGATGGGCACAGAGATGGAAGGAGGGGCCGCACGAAGTGAATGATGGGCAGAGAGCATATGTAGGACGGGCAGAGAGAGTGATATCCGAGGCAGAAAGAGCCACGACGGGGCGTGAAGAGGGAATGAGGGACAGAGGAAGGCGCATGTGGGGCAAAGAGTGGGAAAGTGAGGCAGAGAGAGGGACAATGGGGAAGAGAGAAGGAATTCGGGGCTGAGAGACCGAAGGCGGGGCCGCGAGAGGGAAGGCGGGGCCGCGAGAGGGAAGGCAGGGCGTAAAGAGGGAAAGAGGGGCCACGAGAGGGAAGGCAGGGCGTAAAGAGGGAAGGAGGGGCCGCGAGAGGGAAGGCAGGGCGTAAAGAGGGAAGGAGGGGCCGCGAGAGGGAAGGCAGGGCGTAAAGAGGGAAGGAGGGGCCGCGAGAGGGAAGGCAGGGCTTAAAGAGGGAAGGAGGGGCTGATGGATCAAAGCATGGGCAGAGAAGTGAATGCGGGGCAAAGAGAAGGAAGGAGGGGCAGAGAGAAGTTACTTCGGGGCAGAGTGAGAGAAGGCGGGGAGTGAAGAGGGAATGGGGGACAGAGAGAGGTAAGGGGGGGAATGGAGGGGGACAGTGGGGCAGAGATAGGGGAAAGAGGGGACAGTGGGGCAGAGAGAGGGAATGCGGGGTAGAGAGAGGGTAGGAGGGGCATATAGAAGTGAATGAGGAGAAGATATTGGGCCCGATTCGGAATAGAGGGGAAAAGTGGGGCAGAGAGAGAGGGAGGGTGGGGCAGAGAGGGAATTCGGGGCGGCGAGAGGGGCGGAGGGCAGAGATAAGTGATCGCGGGACATAGAGCAGGCAGGAGGGGCAAAGAACTGAATCAGGGGCAGAGTGATGGAAGGAGGGGAAGTGGGCAGTGAACATGCAGGAGGGGCAGAGAGAGGGGAAGTGAGGCAGAGAGAGGGACAGTGGGGAAGAGAGAGGCAATTCAGGGCGGTGAGGGAGACGGAAGGCAGAGAGAAGTGTATGTGTGTCTGAGAGCAGGCAGGAGGGGCAAAGAAGTGAATTAGGGGCAGAGTGAGAGAATGCGGGGCGTGAATAGGGGATGAGGGGCAGAGCTAGGTGCACGAGGGGGAAAGAGAGAGGGAAGGAGGGGAATGGAGGGGGACAGTGGGGCAAGGAGAGAGGGATAGTGGGGCGGAGAGAGGGGGAGTGGGGCAGAGAGAGGTACGGTGGGGCGGATAGAGGGGAAGTGGGGCGAAGAGAGGGAGAGTGGGGCGGAGAGAGAGGAGGGTCAGATAGAGGGAAGGGGAGAGAGGCATAGACGTCTCCCTATTTGCATCCCGGACGTTCAGACGCTTCAAGTCCCAGTTTCCACACCACATTCCTCTGGCCGGAGGGGAATAGACAGGGAATGTGGGGCAGAGTCCGCGTTGGAGGGGTAGCGTGGTGGAATGCAGGGCGCTGAGAGAGAGAGGTAAGCGGCAAAGGAGGAATGGCAGGTAGAGAGAGGGAAAGAGACGGAACGATGGAGGAATGCGGGGCGGAGAGGGAAAGATACGCATAAACGGAGGAATGCTAGGGTAGAGAGAGGGAAGGAGGCGCAGCGATGGAGGAATGCGTGGCGTTTAGAGGGAAGGAGGGGCCGCAAGAGGGAAGGCAGGGCGTAAAGAGGGAATTTGGGGCAGAGGCAGGGAAGGAGGGGCACAGTGATGGAAGGAGGGGCCGCACGAAGTGAATGATGGGCAGAGAGCATGCAGGACGGGCAGAGAGAGTGATATCCGAGGCAGAAGGAGCGACGGCGGGGCGTGAAGAGGGAATGAGGGTCAGAGGAAGGCGCATGTGGGGCAAAGAGAGGGAAAGTGAGGCAGAGAGAGGGACAGTGGGGAAGAGAGAAGGAATTCGGGGCTGAGAGACCGAAGGCGGGGCCGCGAGAGGGAAGGCGGGTCCGCGAGAGGGAAGGCAGGGCGTAAAGAGGGAAGGAGGGGCCGCAAGAGGGAAGGCAGGGCGTAAAGAGGGAAGGAGGGGCCGCGAGAGGGAATGCAGGGCGTAAAGAGGGAAGGAGGGGCCGCGAGAGGGAAGGCAAGGCGTAAAGAGGGAAGGAGGGGCCGCGAGAGGGAAGGAGGGGCAGCGAGAGAGAAGGAGGGGCAGAGAGAGGTGAGCGCGGGGCATAGGGAAGTGGGCGAAGAGAGGGAAGTTGACACCTTGAGGAGGAATGCGGGGTCAGGAGAGGGTACGAGACAACGCCAATGAGGAATGCGGGTAACGAGAGGCTAAGTGACGAAGCCAAGAAGGGATGCGGGGTAGAGAGAGGGAAAGAGACGGAGCAAAGGAGGACGGCGGGGTAGTGAGAGGGAAAGGGACGGAGGAACGGAGGAATGCGGGTATAGAGAGTGAAGGTGGGGCAGAGAATCTGGGACATTAGAAAAGAGTGAGGGGTTTCGGGGCAGCGAGAGGGAAGGAGGGGCAGAGAGAGGGAAGGAGGGGCATAAAGAGGGAAGGAGGGTCAGAGAGAGGTGAATTCGTGGCACAGAGAAGTGAAATTGGGGCATAGGGAGGCAGGAGGGGAATGAAGGGGGAATTTAGGGATGAGAGAAAGGGAGATTGGGGCGGATAGAGGGCAGGTGGGGACGAGAGAGGGAAATTGGGGCAGAGAGAGGGAGTGAGGGGCGGAGTGAGGGAACGAGGGTCAGAGAGAAGAAAGGTGAGGCATAGAATCTGGAAAAGTGGGGCAGAGGGAGGGAAAGTGAGGCAGTGAGGGAGAAAGTGGGGAGATGAGGGTGCGGTTTCGATAAACCCAACTACTCCCCCCCCCCCCCCCCCCCCCCCCCCCCCCCTCCACCTCCCTTCCTCGCCCCCCTCTCCACCTCCCTCCTCCTCCCCCCCACCCGCCCCACCACATCCCAAAACCGATACCCTCGTTGCATCCCGTACGTGCAGACACAACAAGATGATTAAGGCAGTAACCCCTGCATCTTTGCTGAGGCTCCCATCCGCATGGGCGTACTTCACCACGACGGCTTGCTTCTCAGCGTCGGAGCACCGTGCCATGATGCAAGTGCTGCCCCTCATCATCGACCTCCCCGAGCGCGCTGACATTCGACATGCCATCGTGCTCATGTCTGATTGGTACAAGGAGTTTATCCGGGCTGAGTATCACACCGATGCCTCGCTTGAGCGGATGGAGGAGGTCTCCTGCGAGTAAGTATAATGTGAATGGATGTGAGTGCGTTGCGCGGAGGGAAAGAGGGCCAAAAAAGAGGGTTGGAGGGGCCGTAAGAGGCACTGTGAGGGCGTGTGTGGGAAATGGGGGCTGACAAAGGATAGAGAAAGGCAAAGATAGGGAAGGAAGGGCCAAGAGAGGGAAAGAATGGCGAAGAGAGAGAAAGAGGGGCAGAGTGAGGGAAAGAGGGGCAGAGTGAGGGAAGGAGGGATATCCCAGGGGAATGAGGGGCTGAGAGAGGGAACGAGGGGCTGATAGAGGGAACGAGGGGCTGAGAGAGGGAACGAGGGGCTGAGTGAGGGAACGAGGGGCTGAGAGAGGGAACGAGGGGCTGAGAGAGGGAACGAGGGGCTGAGAGAGGGAACGAGGGGATGAGAGAGGGAACGAGGGGCTGAGAGAGGGGAACGAGGGGCTGAGAGAGGGAACGAGGGGTGTAGAGAGAAGAGGAGTGGCACAGAGTGAGGGAAGGGAGGGGCAATTAGAGAGGAGGGGATGAGAGAGGGGGCGAAAGGAGGTGAGAGGAGGGGGGAGGGGATGAGAGGAGGGGAGAGGGCATGAGAGAAGGGAGGAGGTGCAGATAGAGGGTATGGGGCACGGTTTGTTGTAAATTGCAAACCCTTGTTTATGTGCGTGCGCACGCTAAACCTCTCCCCACCACACCAATGTTCCAACCCTGTATTTTCCAATCCACCATAACACATCCCATCCAGGATGGTCGATGCGCTTGTTCTAGCGTTTGACAACCAGAAGTCGAAGTGGCTTATTGTGAAGGTACATCTTGTATCGCACCTGCCACCGACAATCCGCGCACGCGGATTGCCGCAGGAGTACTCGTCCAACCGGTACGAGCAGTCCCACAAGACAACAGTAAAGCGCCCCTCCCGTGGCACCAACTGGAAGGGCGTGGAAGACCGAATTGTGAAGAAGCATGTCGAGCAAGCTGTTGTTCGACAGTTGTCTCGAGCTGCCGGCGGGGACAAAACCTACGAGACAGCCATGAAGGAGGTGAGCTTGGATACAACCTAGCCGTTTTTACCCACCACTAGTCCCCCCCTGCTCCCTCCGCCTGCTACCCTCCATGACTTCCTGTTTTGCCCCTCTTTGCTTGAGCCCCGCTGGTCCCGCCTCTTGCTATCCTAAACCCTTAACATCCCGTTCCGCCCCCACATGCTCCCCCACTTGTCAACCCATGGATGTTTACCCCGCTGCACCTCTTGACAACCTGTTCCGCCCCCACATGCTCCCCCACTTGTCCACCCACTAATCTTCTTGTTTTTGCCATCCTTGACATCCCATTCTGCCCCCACATGCTCCCCCACTTGTCCACCCATGGACCTAAACCCTATTGCTCAACCCCTATCCCTCTCGTTACTCGCCCCCCCCCTGCTTGGCTCTTGTCCACCTATTCTCCCTCATGTCGCTGCCCCCTTTGACCTCTCGTCCCTAAACCCTATTCCCTCCCACTCGTCCCTAATCCCTCCTCCCTCCTCCTGCTGCCCCCATTGTACTCAAGTGCTTCCTTGTTGTCGCCCCCCATGTAAACCATGCATCCATCACCCTCTTAAGCCAGGCTTGCACGCAAGGGCGCCGGGTGATGACCAAGACATACAAGAAGATGATCGTTGGGCACATCACCGATGATGTGTTCAGGAGCTATGTCCTTGTTCACGGAGAAGAGGCGATGGGCGCCCTGAAGAAGCGGCTGACCATGGAGGGAATCCGCGAGCCAGTGCTCAATGTGAGAATAATTAGAATGCTTATTGCAAGTGTGTGTGCAGCCTCTACCATCCTGTTAAACGCATGCAGCCTGTGACTAGTTTTAATGGGGAAACCCAGCCATGGAAACTTGTTGTATCAACACACTTTTCAGCACCCCATCCCTAAGAACTCTAACACTCCCCTTCCATTGTTGTGCTGTGGGCATACTCGCAGGTGCACACAGCCATGGCAATCCCGCCGCACGACAGGATGGAGTGGACCGAGAAGGGGCAGTTTGTCAAAGCAAGCCCTGCTGAGAGGCACTTTTCTGATGTGGCCATTAATCCAGCTGGCAAAGGGGCCAACTGGTACGGCCGTTGCTTGCTGCTGTTCCATTACGAGAAAAATGGGGTGGCAAAAAAGGCTGCCTACATCGAGTACTACACGGAGGATCGGCGTGTCTGCCGCTACACAGGTTGCAAGCGATTGCTGCCCACGAAAGGCACCTACAACTATGCAGTTGTGGATGCAGATTGCATTCTTAGCATGGTGCATGTTGTCCCGTGCTGCAAAGACCCTGATGTGAAGTTGCTCAATAGGTTCAGTTGGTAATGCCTTCTAGATTGCTACTATATTTTTCAAACCATAACATTATGTGATTATTAAACAGACAAACATGCAGTCTATATATTGTTTCAACAAACAACGTTTGACAAACCAATTATTGAAACATTGGTAAACCATCTGCAAAACATCAGCAAAACATTTGGTAATCCAGAAGTGCAATACAAATGATTTGTAAATGATTCCTAAGGGATTGTCAAACGTTTTCTAAACCCTTGCTACAAAATCAAACGGTCGAATGATTTACAGACACACACATTTTTGTGATGTCCTCCTGCCGCCCTTCCTCTTGTACCCGTCGCCTTTGCCGCATGTTGTCTTCGGATCCTGCATTTCCGCATTGCTTCCCCCGACGATCTCCCACCGGCCGTTGCATGTGCCGTTGAATTTCTCCCACAGGCACTGCGAAATCCAGAAGCACTCCCCGCCGTAGTAATAACGAGAAATGACTGTTCTCGCGTCCCTGACCCATCGACCCTAGTACAAGTGACAGTAAGGGGAAGATCCAGAGCGCTGGCTTGAATGAGTATCACGGGGTGGGCTCCTCGATTCTCGCTGCTGTGATTCAGTTTCGGCTTCGAATGAAGATTCAAGTGATTTTAAAGGGGCATTTTCTTCTAGCGAGAGCTTTTCAGAGAGGGCAAGGGGGGAATCTCCCCCCGGAAAGTTCTCTCCGGCCAGAAGGTCGTTTCGGCTGCTGCTGTCATCGGCGATCAGCCAATAGGACGCGAGAACGACCGCTACCAGCAGCAACAGAAACCCTCGATTGCCTAGGATATCTGTTCGCGAAGGCATTTCGCGCATAGGTTCTCGCGGTAGGGAGTCCTGGCGCTGGGCCAGCGGGCGTCGTAGTATTAGGGACGCGTCGTGTCGGACGGCGAAGCGAGGGCGAGTGGCAGCGAGCTTTGGGTCAAGTCATTGCAGAAGGCATGCTGCACGTGGAACGAGATCGCGATGCGCGCAAGCTAAGGAGCATAAGTGGGTAGTGGAGGTATTACAGATTCCGACAACGTTACATCTAGGCGGCCCTAAGCCATCCTCGCTATAGCATGATTGTTTCGAGGCGTTGGCGGCTTTTATGAAAGAGAACAACCGGATTATGATTGCGATACGACCTGTGGGGGAAGCCGATCCATATTGGTACAAATTAATGTACATGCGAAACCACTATACCCATGTGCGTTCTAAAGGTACACCCCGTATGGTCAGCTGCATACACCATCTTTCGACAGCTTCTCTCCCCTCCAGGGCAAATCTTTTGTTTTTTAAGGAACGGAAGGCTCCGGGTTCGCCTGAGAAAATACCCTGAAGAACCAGGAATGCTCAGCCAAATCATCCGGAAATTGTCAGGATGATTTCTAGAACGATTCTGATGAATCAGGATTAGCCAAAAAAACATACGGAATGTACCTGAATTTCAGAGTGTTTACCCTGATACCGAGAGCCCTGCTCCCCTCCTCTCTTTTCCCATCCACGCCCTCGCATCTCATCCCCCTCCGCACTAACCGTTTCCGAATGATATATCTCAGCGGACAAGCGAGTCCGCCCGGGGGAGCTCGCTGCCCGCGGGCAAAAAAAACTAAAACCCATTCGGGCATGCATCCGGTCAGGGAGCCTCAACCCTAAACACGGGGAGGCATGGATTTTAGGGTTGAGGCTCCCTCGGATGGCATGCCATCCGATGGGGTTTTAGTTTTTTTCTGCCCGGGGCAGCATGTCGTCAGAGGGTCGTCAGGCTTGACGACCCGTCTCGGCTGAGATTTTCCGCCAGCTGTGTTCCCTCGAACCTCCTCAGTCAACTTCCCCTCTGCTCCCTCCTACTATTCCTCCTGTTCCTCGGCACGCGCCTGGTCTCGCGATGGCTCTGGTGGACTACGAGCGCGTGGCGCGGGCCGTGAAGGAGTGGCCGACGTGGGTGCTGCGGAAGGCCAAGGTCGTGGCGCAGTACGGCTTCGTGCCGCTCGGCATCGCCGTCGGCATGCTCTACACCGAGCCGCAGCCGCACCTCCTGCAGCTCATCGGCCCTTAGACCGTCGTCTTATAGAATCAAGCCGTTCATCATGTGGTAACTTAAGATCTTTTTCTCTACCGTATAGTTCCGGCTAGAAGAGCCGCCGGTAAGAAGGTCCCCCGGGACTCTTGAACGGGTAGGGGGACTCTTATTGTGGCAGATATTGTGAGGACCCCCCTTGGCCGCTAATCATCATAAGACACCCCCCCCTTCCCTAAAGTGCCATTTTCATGCTGTTGAATCAAAAGGTTGTTGGTTAAACTCAAACACATATCACTAAAACTACACTTCCGTCACCCTACAACTACCGTACAAGTTACATAGTCATAGTGGCAAATCTAGCAATTTGGGCCCTTGGAAGTCCCATACCACATCTCTGCCTGCATCCTAATCCTCACTACTCGTCCGCGTTCTCCTCCAGCCCACCATCCTCCTCCTCCTCCTCCTCCTCCGCCTCCTCCTCCTCCTCCTCCTCCTCCTCCTCCTCCTCTCCCTCTCCTCCTCCTCCTCCTCCTCCTCCTCCTCCTCCTCCTCCTCCTCCTCCTCAGGGAGGTCCCCAGCATCCTCGGCATCAACCACCTTTGCCGCCTCCTCGTCATCTGCGGCGGTTGCATACAGAGGGTTCACCCACTCCTCCACTTCTGGGAGGACGTGCACGTCCTCAGCCACCTCGACCTCGCCCGCGTCGCGCATGTGGGCCAAGACGAGGTGATCCTGCTTCCCGTCCACTGAGTTGCTAATTCCGCACGTCAGAAAGGCCTTCTCAATGATGTGCTCAGGAACCGCGGCCCAAGCGGCCGCAATCCACTTGAGCACGGTCTCGGCAGGGGGCTTCTTCAAGTTCCCTGCCAAGAAGAGGGGACACACATAGAAATGCACGCTTAGCGTCAGTAAGCACTTTACCCAGACGGATTAGAACAAGCAGGCTAGCAACCGGGCGACTCACCGGCCTTCGTGAACGTATTGATGCCGATCTCGGCAAACCACTCGTTGTACATCTCACGCAGCAGCGCCTTGAATGAGCGGTTGACGCTCACGTCAAGGGGCTGCAGCAGAGGTGTGCATCCCCCTGGGATGATGGCCGGGATCACCTGGTTCCACTTCAGGTTGGTGAGCACACCATCCGTGAGGTGGCCCCGGTAAGAATCCAAGACCAACAGGGTCTTGGACCGTCGGATCCCACGCGGGGGCTTGATGAACGGGAGGAGGATGTTGTTGACCCAGTCGTCAACAAGCTTGGCGTCCATCCAACCCTTGGGTTGAGCACGGACGACGACTCCTGCAAAGGAAGAGCACATGCGGTTAGTCCAGGTTTTCAAACACGCTCGGAAACGAAGCGTTTCACGGGTGCATCTCACCTGCAGGGACCCGAATCTTCAGGACTGTCTTGCGCTTAAAAATCACCATCGCAGGGAGCTTCCGGCCGTCAGCGGTGATGCCAAGCATCACCGTGACCCTCTCCTTCTCGTACCCCGCGCTCCTGACGTGCACCGTCTTCTCCCCGCGGTGGTGCAGAGTGCGCTCGTTCGGCATCTCCAAAAACACCGACGTCTGGTCGGCGTTCACGATGTTCCACGTGTCGATGCTGTGCTTGATGATGTTCTTGCGCGTGAACTCCCAAAATTCCAGGCACTTCGGCTTGCACTCTGCCACGAACGCACAACGCCGAAATAACAACGGTCAGTGAGTGTAACAACGCCGTAAAATGCAACACATCACAACGATAATGCATTACGAGGCCGCGTTACACACAATCGGCTTACCTTTTGCTAGACGCTGGCCAATCTTCGTCTTCACGCGGATGGAGAGTCCGAGGCGCCCGCTGAAACGGTACGTCCACCTGTTGGACGCCATCCACCTCACGTCCGGGTAGTAGGCCTTCATGTAGACCCTGCTCCAGTGTTTGATGAGTCGGATCGGCACGGCCAAGCCACGGCCGCGGAAGTTCAGCATGCGCTTGTAGGCGTGCGCCTCCATATCGGGGTACTTTGCCTTCCGCCCGCCACCGCTGAGGCGCCGCCTGGAGCGCTCTGCGTTCTTGATCCGATCCGCCGCCCGTATCCACCGGCGCACACTGACCAGTTGCACCCCCGCCAGACGAGCCGTGTGGCGGACGGAGAGCTTCTCCGCCTCTATCCGCGCTAGCCAATCTTGTTTCTCACCCATCGTACGGGCCTTGCGACTGTGCGTCGTGGTGCGAGCGCGGGGACTCGATGGCGCACCGTCGGCTCGGGCCCGCGGACCGTTCTCGTCATGCATGAGATCCTCCGGGAAGCGCGGGATCGGGAAATTCCCGACGTCATGATTCACCTCGTCGTCACCCGCCAAGTCGTCATCCGAAACGGCGGCGGGTTGGGAGAACCCCTCGTTCTCGAGCGGGTCCAACGAAGGGTTGTTGCGCCAGTCGATCGAGCCCGGGGGAAGCACAGGGGGCGCAGGAGGCGCAGGAGGAGCCGGAGGGGCCGGAGGAGCAGGAGGTGCAGGTGGAGCAGGCGGGGCCGGGCTTGTGATGAGAATGATATCAGGCTGGCCAGACGTGTTGCCCAAGCTTGAACGGCGTGTATGTCAAACATTGTATGTTTATATTGTGTAGGCTATAGTGGGTTTAGCCTTAGAGGGTACACAAACTTAGGGTTTCATACTTGTACCCACCTTCCTGCTAGTTCATCCATTCTCGTTCTATTCTAGATTCTAACATGGTATCAGAGGCCTAGGTTGCTACCTAGGACCGCTTTCTACAATGGGCCCACTATTCCGCTAGGCGCGCCCTCGTGCGCCCTACCTTACGTGCGCCCTCGTGCGCCCTACCTTACGTGCGCCCTCGTGCGCTCTACCTTACGTGCGCCCTCGTGCGCCTTCGTGCGCCCTCGTGCGCCTTTCTCTGCTAGTGCGCCTTCGTGCGCCCTCGTGCGCCCTCGTGCGCCCTCGTGCGCCCTCGTGCGCCCTCGTACGCCCTCGTGCGCCCTCGTGCGCTCTCGAGCTGCCCCTGCAGGTCCGTCAGGCCCCCGAGCCGCCGCTGCAGGCCCGTCAGGCCCGAGAGCCGCCCCTGCACACCCGTCAGGCCCGCGCGCAGCCTCTGCACGACCGCGCGCCGCCCCTGCAGGCTCTCGCCGCCCGCCGCGTCGCCCTGCCCGTGGCGTCGCCGCCTCCCCGCGGCGTCGTTGCCTGCCCGCGACGTAGCCCCTGTCCGCGGCGTCGTCGCCTGCCCGCGGCGTCGTCGCCTGCCCGCGGCGTCGTCGCCTGCCCGCGGCGTCGCCGCCTGCCCGCGGCGTCGTCGCCTGCCCGCGGCGTCGTCGCCTGCCCGCGGCGTCGTCGCCTGCCCGCGGCGTCGTCGCCTGCCCGCGGCGTCGTCGCCTGCCCGCGGCGTCGTCCCCTGCCCGCGGCGTCGGCGCCTGCCCGCGGCGTCGTCGCCTACCCGCGGCGTCGCCACCTGCTAGCGGCGTCGCCCTACTCGCGGCGTCGCCACCTGCCCGCCGCGTCGCCCTGCCCGCGGCGTCGCCACCTGCCCGCCGCGTCGCCCTGCCCGCGGCGTCGCCACCTGCCCGCCGCGTCGCCCTGACCTAATCCGCCTCTCGCCCCTGGAGCAGCCGCCACTGCAGCAGCAGCCCCTGGAGCAGCCGCCACTGCAGCAGCAGCCCCTGGAGCCGCCCGCCACTGCAGCAGCAGCCCCTGGAGCCGCCCGCCACTGCAGCAGCAGCCCCTGGAGCCGCCCGCCACTGCAGCAGCAGCCCCTGGAGCCGCCCGCCACTGCAGCAGCCCCCTCTGGAGCAGCACGCACCTGCAGCAGCCGCCCCTGGAACAGCCCGCACCTGCAGCAGCCGCCCCTGGAACAGCCCGCACCTGCAGCAGCCGCCCCTGGAACAGCCCGCACCTGCAGCAGCCGCCCCTGGAGCAGCCCGCACCTGCAGCAGCCGCCCCAGTGGCACCTGGAGCAGCTGCCGTCGCGGCCCAGCCTCGCCCTGCCGCAGCTGCCGCGGAGCTCCCTGCTGCGGCCCGGCCCAGCCCTGCAGTTGTAGCGGCCCCACTGTCGCCACCGTCTTGCGCCTGCCGCGCCGACCACTGGTGAGCATTGCCCAGTACTGCTGCAACTGCCTTTTCTACTCCCACTGCCACTGCTCCTGCTGTTACTACTGTTACTGCCGCTACTGCTACTACTGCTGCTCCTGACGTGGCCAGATGCAGCTCCAGGGCTGTGCGCGTGAGTCCCCCACGCCCCAGCAGCTTCGTGCGCGTGAGTGGTACGCTAGTCGGGGCTGTCGGGGTGGCCGTAGTGGTAGTCGCTCTGGAGTGGGTCGGTCGGGAGCTTCTGGTAGTGGACAGGTGCAGCTGCCGTGTCCTCCTTCGCCCCAGCTGCTTCGTGCGCGTGAGTGGTACGCTAGTTTGGGCTGTCGGGGTGGCCGTAGTGGTAGTCGCTCTGGAGTGCATCGGTCGGGAGCTTCTGGTAGTGGACAGGTGCAGCTGCCGTGTCCTCCTTCGCCTCAGCTGCTTCGTGCGCGTGAGTGGTACGCTAGTTTGGGCTGTCGGAGTGGCCGTAGTGGTAGTCGCTCTGGAGTGCATCGGTCGGGAGCTTCTGGTAGTGGACAGGTGCAGCTGCCGTGTCCTCCTTCGCCCCAGCTGCTTCGTGCGCGTGAGTGGTACGCTAGTTTGGGCTGTCGGAGTGGCCGTAGTGGTAGTCGCTCTGGAGTGCATCGGTCGGGAGCTTCTGGTAGTGGACAGGTGCAGCTGCCGTGTCCTCCTTCGCCCCAGCTGCTTCGTGCGCGTGAGTGGTACGCTAGTTTGGGCTGTCGGAGTGGCCGTAGTGGTAGTCGCTCTGGAGTGCATCGGTCGGGAGCTTCTGGTAGTGGACAGGTGCAGCTGCCGTGTCCTCCTTCGCCCCAGCTGCTTCGTGCGCGTGAGTGGTACGCTAGTTTGGGCTGTCGGAGTGGCCGTAGTGGTAGTCGCTCTGGAGTGCATCGGTCGGGAGCTTCTGGTAGTGGACAGGTGCAGCTGCCGTGTCCTCCTTCGCCTCAGCTGCTTCGTGCGCGTGAGTGGTACGCTAGTTTGGGCTGTCGGAGTGGCCGTAGTGGTAGTCGCTCTGGAGTGCATCGGTCGGGAGCTTCTGGTAGTGGACAGGTGCAGCTGCCGTGTCCTCCTTCGCCCCAGCTGCTTCGTGCGCGTGAGTGGTACGCTAGTTTGGGCTGTCGGAGTGGCCGTAGTGGTAGTCGCTCTGGAGTGCATCCCTTGTTGGTGTAAGGGCCTAATAAACTCAAGCTATTAGGACTTAATCAAACTTAAAACCTCTCCTCGGGGTCACCTCCAAGGGTCCCTGGGTGCCTGGCACAAGACCAGCCCCTATCCTCGGGTCCGAGTTTGTAGAGAGAGGGATCAAGAAGGACTTAGTCAAAACAGCAAGAGTACCTTGAACGTCGCGCAGCGTGCCGTGCAGACCGTCGGTCGGATTAAGCTGAGAATTCGCTATATCGAAGCTCGCTCCAAGAGCTTTAAAATGAGCCAAGTTGCCTCGCGAAAAGTTCTGCCATTACGAAGTTATGGCTCAGACGGTGTTTGCCTAGCATTAGAGTGCTAGCGTACTAGCGTTGACTCGGGTAGCATTCCGCCGTCGAACTGCGTAGAAACGAAATTCCAGCGAGGAAGGAATTCACATGAATCAATTTGACTATATTCAGGTACAAACAGAGAAGGATTAAATAGTTCTAGCTAGCAAGGACCTTGGGAATCAACCTGGGAACAACCAGGGATGATCCCAAATAATTCCAAGCAACAGAACCAACCTGGCTGGACAAAATAGCAGGTGGTAGGTTGGTAAACAACCTCTGGTTCTGTTTTTCCAACCTGGGAAAACAACAACCAGGTTCAGGTTCTAAAAACAGAACCTGTTTTGTCTTTGCCCAACCAGCCAAATGCTGGTTCCGCTGGTTTCCCCTGGCCTTGTAGCATGCAGATACAGACAAACAACATCCAACCTTCACCTAAATTGTACCCCTATAGTGCCTTCCCTGCTACACTATAGTTAACCAAACAAAACAGTAAAATTTCGAGTTGGATAGAACTGAATCTGCGCAATCAACTCAACCGAACTGCAAAGCTTCCATCTTGGGTTCCTTTGCGAGCTCGTCCTTTCTGCTTGCACTGTTCATAGCGCGTACAATGTTGTGCCGAAGCGCACATTGCGCAAGTACCTGCAAATGCATCAAGCGAAAAATGCGAAAGCAAACAAACACACGAACACACCATTCACACGCAAATGCATTCGCACACGCATACTCGTACAAACAGACGGCAGGATGTCGTGCAATGTGCATTTGCACCCAACACACTCCCCCTCAGCCTGCCGGCTGCATCCCCGTCATTCCATGCTAGTTCATGCTCATTCCACTCATGCGCACACAACGCCAATGAGGCTCATCCGCAAGCCTCTTGGTGAGAAAGTCTGCTGGCTGCTGGTGAGTCTTGATGTAGATCGGATGCACCGTCCCCCTCTTCACCTCCTTACGCAGCCAGTGCCACTTGATACGCATGTGCTTGTTCAGCCCATGAAGCACAGCGTTTCTGGCCATCCCAAGAGCCCCCTTGCTATCACAAAACAGCGGCGTAGCAACTTTCTGCTCCTGGCCAATCTCCTCTAACAGCCTCCTCAGCCAAATCACCTCCTTCACCTCATGGAACATCGCCATGTACTCTGATTCTACGGAAGAGAGTGCCGTCTCCGTCTGCTTCTTGGACCTCCAACTAACAGGTCCTCCCCCAACTACGCAGATGTATCCTCCCACAGATGAGGAATCCTCCTTCTCAGAAGCCCATGTAGCATCGGTAAAGCAAGTGAGAAATAGCTTGCCTTCTCCAAGCCTCTCCCCCTTCTCTTTCAGCACCTCCACCCCTTTCTGCTTCACCTGTGCAGATGCGGAGTATTGAACTCCAATGCTTGGGTGAGAGTTCAGGTACTTCACCACACGCTCAGCTGCATCCACCTGCTCCTCTGATGGATTCTGCACCACCCTAGCCAGCTGCCCAACCGAGAAAGAGATGTCGGGCCTCGTGTGAACTGCTGCGTACAAGAGGCTGCCCACCAAGGACTGAAATTGCTGCTGCTCTTCAGCTTCAATCCCTTCATCCTCTGCAGCCTTCACAAGCTTGAATTCTGCTGGCAGGGGAGTTGCAACCTTGCGCTCATTCTCAATCCCATACTTCTCCCCCAGCTCCTTGATGAACTTCTCCTGGTGCAGCTTCAACCACCTGTGATCTGGATCCCTCTCCACGTGCATCCCGAGGTAGTACTTTACCTCCCCAAGGTTCTTGCACTTGAAGTTTTCCATCAGTTGCTGCTGCACTTTCTGGATCTCCTTCATGCTGCTGCTGAAGAGAAGAATGTCGTCCACGTAGACCAGAAACAGCACCAGCTTCTCCCCCTCGCCCTTGAGAAAGAGGCTCTCATCACAGCTGCTGGTCCTGAATCCCATCTCCTCTAAAACAGCTGCCAACTTCTGGTACCAGCAGCGTGGCGCCTGCTTCAAGCCGTAGATGGACTTGTTGAGCTTGCACACCCTGCCCGTACCATCCTCATACCCAGGCGGCTGCGTCATGTACACATCCTCCTCTAAAATCCCATTCAGGAATGCCGTTGAAATATCCATCTGAATGATGAATTTCCCACTAACAGCTGCATCTGCCAACAAGACACGGAGGGTAGGGGGTTTGGCAGTGGGAGCAAAGATCTCGTTGAAGTCCTGCTTCTCCTTCTGCATAAACCCCTTCGCCACCAGCCTACTCTTGTAGATGGTGACCTGCCCCTTGTCATCGGTCTTGATCCTCAGCACCCACTTGCATTGTATCGCTTTCTTCCCATCAGGCAGCACCACCAGATCCCATGTCCTATTCTCCAGCAGACTCTGGTACTCAGCATCCCTAGAAGCCAGCCACTTGTCCCTATCTGGTCCAGCTAATGCCTCCTCCATGCTAGCTGGTTCCTCTGGTGCAGGGGCAAGAAAACAGTACGCAGGCTCATCCTCCTCATCCGGGTCATAGCCATGAGGTAGAATCAGCAATGCCTCTTCGGTCCCTAGCTGCTGCTCTGCTGCATCAGTTCCTGCAGTCAGCTTCTTAGTAGCCATACGGGTACGTCCTGGCCTGGAGACGGGTGTCTCCCATCCCTTCATAACGACACCCTTCGGCTTCTTAGTTTTTCCCTGCTGCTTCTCTCCTCCCTCGGGTCCAGCAGCTCCACTAGTGCTGCCGCCAGTTTCCACACCATTTTCTCCACCAGCAGATGCCTCCTGTACCTTCTCTCCATCACCATTTCCAGCAGCTGCCTCCTCTCCCTCCTCCCACACACTAGGAGTCAGGTCCAGCTGCATGGTGATCTGCTCCATCTGCTGGGACACCCTTGCCTCCGGCTGTTTCTCCCAGCTCCCATACATCATGCCCTCAATGAATTTCACATCCCTGCTGTCAAACAACACACCCTTGGATGGTTCCCACAGCAGCCATCCCTTGCTCTCAGCAGCCAGCCCCAAATGCACACACCAGATTGCACTCGCCCCCAACTTACTGCGGTAGGTCTTGGGGACGTGGGCGACTGCCATGCAACCGAACACCCTCAGCATGTCCACCGGCGGCTTCCTCCCAAGCCACCTCTCCAACGGCACCCACGAGTCATCCCCAACCTTGGTGAGCACCCTGTTCCTAGCGACAGTGGCGTGCCGGACAGCATGAGGCCACATAGAATTGCTCAGCCCAGATTCTATGAGCAGCGCCCTAGCTGTCTCCAGAATGGTCCGGTTTGCCCGTTCTGCTACACCATTGGACTGTGGGGTATAAGCCGTGGTCAGCTCTCTCTGGATGCCCTGCTTCTTGAGCCAGGCCGTCATTTCAGCTCCAAGGAACTCACCACCCCGGTCTGTCCTAATCCGCTTCACTACACACTCCGCCTGCTTCTCCACGAATGGCAGCCAATCGTCCCGTATCGTGGAGGCGGCGTGGTCCTTCTGCTTCAGCGGATACGCCCACATCAGCCTGCTCCAGTCATCCACAATTGTAAGAAAATACCGCTCCCCCTTGTGCCCTTGCACCGGCAGCGGCCCCACCAAGTCCATGTGGACCAGCTCCAAAGGCTTCTTGCTCCTGCCAGCCACACTATGGAAAGGGAAACGGGTGAACTTTGAAAGCAAACAGATTTCACAGTTGTCATCGGGTGGCTGTCCGTTCAGCTTCAGACCCTTAACGGCTCCATCCTTCTCCAGCTGCTTCAGCAAAGGCATTGCCACATGCCCTAAGCGCCGGTGTGCCGTTGCCCAATCTGTCTCCCCAGATCTGGCCGACACTTTCACACCAACCCCTCCAACGGCATTGCACTCCCCCTGGGATGCAGACCCCTCTCCAGCCTGCCCCCCACCATGCCACGCCAGGGCCGGCAGCTGCCACATAGATCTGTACACGTCCTTGCTCTCGTGCAAATCCCAAAGCACCCGATTGCCCAGCTTCCCCTTATAAGTGCGTGCCCCATCCGTGTTGGTGTTCACCCCAGCCTTGCCAAGCTTACGGAGGGAGATAAGGTTGGCCTTCAGGTCGGGGACGAAGAGAACGTCGTGCAGCACCACCGGCTTGCCATCCGCTCCCTTAAACGCAGCTCGTCCCGCACCAGCCACCTTCAACATGTGTCCAGAGGCGGAGCACACTTCATTGATCGGTGCAGCTCGTACTTCGTCCAGCAGGTCCTTGCGCGGTGTCATCGTCCAAGCAGCGCCTGTGTCCAACACCCAATAGTCTAGGGGGTGCAGCTCTGCTCCAACTTTGGCAGAGGCGTCTCCTTGCTCCCCCTTGTCTCCCACATGGAAGAATTGGCCCGCGGTGCGCTCCTTCTTCTTCTCCGCACCGCCGTTGCCCTTCGGGTTGTTGTCGGACGAATCAGCGACCATGTTGGCGCCGTTTTTCTGGTTCCTCCGCGCGCCGCCATCCTGGTGACGATTCTGGGGGGTCCATCCATCGGGTTTCTTATAGCACAAAAACCAGGGGTGCCCTTCCTTCTCACAATACCAGCAACTCCCTTTCATTTTGCCACCAGCACCCGACTTGCCCCCACGTCCAGATTTCGCACCGCGACCCCAACCGGTACCTCCTTGTTGGTCGTTGGAGTCGTCGTCTTTCTTTGCACCGCGTCCAGCACCACCGAAGCCACGTCCTCTGCCACGTCGGCTCCCTTGCATCCCGTAGCCGCTGCTGCCGTCGTCTCCACCCCTCAGTTGGCGGCGACGGAAGTCCTCCTCCAGAATCTTCGTCCGCACCCACTCGAGCGTCCACAAGCTCTGGTTCTGCGGCAGGCTCAATCCGCTCGTAAATTGAAGCCACGATTCCGGCAGCAGCGAGAGCATCTTCAAGCACTTGGTCTGCTCCGGGTAGGTGATTCCCGCGGTCGCCAACTTCGCGTAGAGGTCGCGCATCTTGTCCAGGACTGGTTGCACCGGCTCTCCCTCGCTCAGGCGCAACGCGGACAGCTCCCTCTCCAGCATCAACGTTGCGACAACGGAGGTCGGGGCGTGCAGCTCCTTCAACACGGTCCACGCCTTCGGACCGCATTCAACCTCCGGCAGCAGGTGCATGACGTGGTGACACTGGTTCAGCTCCAAACTCTGCGACATCAAATAGTAGCCAGCCGAGGAGCGCTCGTCCCAATCTTCCTGCAGCGTGGGGTCACTCGGTCTAGGCTCCTCCCCAATCATTAGTTTCAGCAAACCGATCTGACGGAAATATAATTGCATTTTCCAGGCCCAATCATCATAGCCCTCACCATTGAACTTCTCGACGGTGAAATTCTTCAGCACCTCCTTGACAAGCGAGCCCTGGTTTGTTCGCGCTCCCCTTGGCGCTGAAAGACCAGAATCTTGGCTGCCGCTACGATCTTGGGCTGAAGATTCACCAGCTCCCGCCGAGGTGTTGCCCGCCATAGCTACCTATAACGAGGATCACTATAACGCAGCTCTGATACCAGCTTGTTGGTGTAAGGGCCTAATAAACTCAAGCTATTAGGACTTAATCAAACTTAAAACCTCTCCTCGGGGTCACCTCCAAGGGTCCCTGGGTGCCTGGCACAAGACCAGCCCCTATCCTCGGGTCCGAGTTTGTAGAGAGAGGGATCAAGAAGGACTTAGTCAAAACAGCAAGAGTACCTTGAACGTCGCGCAGCGTGCCGTGCAGACCGTCGGTCGGATTAAGCTGAGAATTCGCTATATCGAAGCTCG
Organism: Closterium sp. Yama58-4; assembly: GCA_947470075.1. NCBI lineage: Eukaryota > Viridiplantae > Streptophyta > Zygnematophyceae > Desmidiales > Closteriaceae > Closterium > Closterium sp. Yama58-4. The sequence continues at coordinate 37,144 of CANIUD010000109.1, read as the reverse complement.
CTCCAAGAGCTTTAAAATGAGCCAAGTTGCCTCGCGAAAAGTTCTGCCATTACGAAGTTATGGCTCAGACGGTGTTTGCCTAGCATTAGAGTGCTAGCGTACTAGCGTTGACTCGGGTAGCATTCCGCCAACGAACCGCGTAGAAACGAAATTCCAGCGAGGAAGGAATTCACATGAATCAATTTGACTATATTCAGGTACAAACAGAGAAGGATTAAATAGTTCTAGCTAGCAAGGACCTTGGGAATCAACCTGGGAACAACCAGGGATGATCCCAAATAATTCCAAGCAACAGAACCAACCTGGCTGGACAAAATAGCAGGTGGTAGGTTGGTAAACAACCTCTGGTTCTGTTTTTCCAACCTGGGAAAACAACAACCAGGTTCAGGTTCTAAAAACAGAACCTGTTTTGTCTTTGCCCAACCAGCCAAATGCTGGTTCCGCTGGTTTCCCCTGGCCTTGTAGCATGCAGATACAGACAAACAACATCCAACCTTCACCTAAATTGTACCCCTATAGTGCCTTCCCTGCTACACTATAGTTAACCAAACAAAACAGTACAATTTCGAGTTGGATAGAACTGAATCTGCGCAATCAACTCAACCGAACTGCAAAGCTTCCATCTTGGGTTCCTTTGCGAGCTCGTCCTTTCTGCTTGCACTGTTCATAGCGCGTACAATGTTGTGCCGAAGCGCACATTGCGCAAGTACCTGCAAATGCATCAAGCGAAAAATGCGAAAGCAAACAAACACACGAACACACCATTCACACGCAAATGCATTCGCACACGCATACTCGTACAAACAGACGGCAGGATGTCGTGCAATGTGCATTTGCACCCAACAAGTGGTACGCTAGTTTGGGCTGTCGGAGTGGCCGTAGTGGTAGTCGCTCTGGAGTGCATCGGTCGGGAGCTTCTGGTAGTGGACAGGTGCAGCTGCCGTGTCCTCCTTCGCCCCAGCTGCTTCGTGCGCGTGAGTGGTACGCTAGTTTGGGCTGTCGGAGTGGCCGTAGTGGTAGTCGCTCTGGAGTGCATCGTTCGGGAGCTTCTGGTAGTGGACAGGTGCAGCTGCCGTGTCCTGTCAGTGAGGCTGCCGCTCTAGGTGCTAGTACGTCTGTTGCCCTAGGTGCTGGTGAGGCTGCTACTCTAGGTCCTAGTGAGTCTGCGCCCCCTGGTACTGAGTCGACTGAGGCCCTGCACACCTTCACCCTGGACTCAGGTGCTTCTCGCTGTTTCTTTCGTGACCGCAATGCCCCTTAGCCGCTTGCTCGGCCAGTTGCTGTCTCCCTCGCTGACCCCTCTGGGGGTCCGGTCATTGCAACCTCCTCCACTGTTCTTCCCTGTCCTGCGGTCCCGTCGGGCACACTGTCAGGTCTCCACCTCCCCTCGTTCTCTACGAACTTGGTGGCGGGTTGTGCGCTCCAGGATGCGGGTGTTCACCAGTTCACCCCTGCCTACGAGCGCGTGACACACTGCACGTGTGCTCGGACGGGCCGTCACCTGGCTACCTTCACTCGGCAGCCGGGGTCGGACCTGTACACACTGACCACTGAGTCCCCTCAGGTAGCTGCGTCTGCGTCTGCGTCAGGTCAGCTGTCGGCCCCCTGCTCGTGTCGCTCTCTGGCGCACGAGACAGTCCTCTGGCACCACCGACTCGGTCACCCGTCTGTGCAGCGCCTTCGTGCCATGCACAAACGGTACCTTGTCTCTGGTCTTCCCAGGGTTCTCCCTCCCCTCCCACCCTCGCCTGCTCCTCCCTGTCTTCCCTGTGTCGAGGGGCGGCAGCGCGCCGCTCCTCACTCCTCCTTTCCCCCGACGACTGCTCCCTTGCAGACGCTCCACCTGGACGTGTGGGGCCCAGCCCGCGTCCGTGGACACGGTCAGGAGAGGTACTTCCTGATTGTTGTTGACGACTACTCGCGCTACACCACGGTCTTCCCCTTGCGCACCAAGGGTGAGGTCCCTGATGTCTTGATCCCTTGGATCCGCAGAGCTCGTCTTCAGCTCAGCGAGCGTTTCCGCTCGGACTTTCCTGTCCTGCGTTTGCACTCTGACAGAGGTGGTGAGTTCTCCTCCGACCTCATGGCAGCCTACTGTGCGGAGCACGGCATTGAGCAGTCGTTCACGCTTCCGGCCTCTCCACAGCAGAATGGGGTTGCTGAGCGCCGCATTGGCTTGGTCATGGAGGTCGCTCGTACCTCCTTGATCCATGCGGCTGCCCCCCACTTCCTGTGGCCGTTTGCTGTCCGATACGCTGCGCATCAGCTCAACCTCTGGCCCCGTGTCTCCTTGCCGGAGACTTCCCCGACACTGCGTTGGACGGGAGAGGTTGGCGATGCGTCACGTTTTCGGGTCTGGGGATCCCGAGCTTTTGTTCGCGATACGTCCGCGGACAAGCTCTCCTCTCGCGCTGTTCCTTGTGTCTTCCTTGGCTTTGTCCCGGACGCGCCTGGTTGGCAGTTTTACCACGTCACCTCGCGCCGGGTTCTGGCTTCTCAGGACGTCACCTTTGACGAGTCCGTCCCCTACTACCGCCTCTTCCCCTACCGCACTGCCCCGCTCCCCCCCCGCCTCTCTTCCTCGCTCCAGGTGCTGCTGTGGTAGACCCCCTCCCCCCTCAAGGTGCCGCTCCCTCTGGTGTGTCCCAGGTAGACCCGGTTGAGCCTGTCGAGGTAGCTGTAGACTCTCGTCCTGCTCGGGGTGCTGAGCCTGGAGGTGCGGAGCCTGGGGGTGCTGGGTCTGGTGGTGCGGAGCCTGGGGGTGCTGAGTCTAGGGGTGCTGAGCCTGGTGGTGCGGAGCCTGGGGGTGCTGAGCCTGGAGGTGCTGAGTCTGGGGGTGCTGAGTCTAGCGGTACTGAGCCTGGGAGTGCTACACCTGGAGGAGCCCTCTCCTCACAGCAGCTGCAGGAGAGGTACCTACAGTACTGCAGCCTCAGGAGAGGTGCTGCTGGAGCTGGTACCAGTGCTTCCCCTCCTACCCGGGAGCTCCCCTCCCTTCAGCGGATCCGAGAGTGGTACACACGACGCTGCAGTCTTCGGAGTGGCGCTCCTGGTGTTGTGGACCCTGGTACTGCAGGTGCTACTGGTACTGAGGAGCCGGGCGTTGGAGCTGCTGCTGGTGCTGGGGACCCGGACGGTGGAGCTGCTACTGGTGCTGAGGACCCGGACGTTGGAGCTGCTGCTGGTGCTGAGGACCCGGGCGGTGGAGCTGCTGCTGGTGCTGCAGACCCTGACGTTGGAGCTGCTGCTGGTGCTGAGGACCCGGGCGGTGGAGCTGCTGCTGGTGCTGAGGACCCGGACGTTGGAGCTACTGCTGGTACTGAGGACCCTGACGCTGGTGTCTCTACTGGTTCTGGAGACGCTGCGCGGCCGCGACCTTACTTCGTGCCGCTCCTTCAGCAGGTTCTTGGTCAGACACCTCCTCCTTCCTCCTTAGAGTGTCCTCCGCCTGTCCAGTCGCAGTCACAGTTACCGCCTGCCTCGCCTCTCCTGTGGCCCACGTGAAGTTGGAGCTGCAGAAGAGACACACGTGCACAGACCTGGGTGAACTGACAAGCTATCTTGGCTTGCGGATCACTCGGGACAGAGCACGGCGCACCATCACCTTGACTCAGTCACACATGGTGCAGCAGATCCTTCAGCGCTTCCGCTTCACGTACTCCTCGCCTCAGTCCACTCCTCTGCCTACCGGTCACTCGCTCTCAGCTCTGCCTTTGGATGAGTCCGTAGAGCCGAGTGGCCCGTATCCAGAGCTTGTGGGCTGCCTCATGTACCTGATGACCTGCACTCGACCTGACCTTGCATACCCTCTTAGCATCCTTGCACGCTATGTCGCTCCTGGCCGTCACAGGAAGGAGCACATGGATGCCGCTAAGAGGGTGTTGCGCTACTTGTGCAGTACGTCGGGCATAAACCTAGTGCTTGGAGGGCGAGACCGAGTTGTACTTACTGGACACTCAGACGCTTCTTGGGCGGACGACCAGGCTACTCAGCGGTCGTCACAGGATTACACCTTCAGCCTTGGCTCTGGCTCAGTTTCTTGGCGTTCTACACGCTCTTCGTCTGTTCTCAGCTCCAGTTGTGAGGCTGAGATCTACGCCACAGCCATGGCGGCCCAGGAGCTACGCTGGCTGACCTACCTGCTGACCGACTTGGGAGAGCGGCCTCGTTCTCCTCCAGTGCTGTACGTCGACAACAAGGCTGCCATTGCCTTGTGTGAGGAGCACAGACTGGAGCACAGAACGAAGCACATCGCCCTGCGGTACTTCCTTGCTCGAGAGCTGCAGCAGCGCGGTCAGCTTCGTCTGCGTTACGTGGCCACTGAGGCCAACACTGCTGATGTGTTCACCAAGGCGCTTCAGCCTTGTGACCATCAGCGCTTCTGTACTCTTTTAGGCCTTGTGCCTGCTGGACCTCACTTGCTTACTTCTTGACTCTGTTTGTACTGTGATCTCTATATATATACCTGCATGCTTACACTTGCTAGGTTGCGATCACTGTATCTCTTGCTATATTATCAAACTGCATGTGAACTGGTCTTGTGACCGCTTGCTTGTGCTCGGAATTTGTGTGGTATCCTTGAGATCCACCCTGAGCCTGTTTTGCTTTGCTTTGCTTTGACTGGTCTTGTGACCCTCTGGTTGTCTCCCACTTCGCCTATGGGGGTGTGTCAAACATTGTATGTTTATATTGTGTAGGCTATAGTGGGTTTAGCCTTAGAGGGTACACAAACTTAGGGTTTCATACTTGTACCCACCTTCCTGCTAGTTCATCCATTCTCGTTCTATTCTAGATTCTAACAGCGTACGCCATGGGCTCTCGTGAATAGACATTGGCGGAAGCTGCTGGTGTTCTACTGGCAACTGCTTGGTTCAGTAGCAGCTGCCATAGCGTGCTTTGTAGTCGGGTATGAAGCAGGAGTGGCAAGTGTTGGATCTGAGACACGGTATGAGAGAAATGAGTCATCAGGGCTCCAGTACTCGGCAGGCTGGAGACGTGAAACCCTAGTGCTTCACGTCCCGTGCCTCTCCTGCCTCTGGGATGAGACGGGCTGCTCGTAAGCCCCGTGACGTGGACATCTTGACGGTCGATTCCGTCAAGATGCTGTGCGGTGCGTTTTTTGGGGCGTTCAATCCGCCCTCGTGCATTGAACCTTGCCGCGTGTTGTTGGCGACGTCACGCACGTGTTGCGCTAAGCGAGGGATTTCGGCGAGAAAATTATAAGTCCCCCCCCCCCCCCCCCCCCCCCCCCCCCGAGACTGTACGTGGTAAATCCCCCCCCCCCCCCCCCCCCCTGTAACGAGACTGTACGTGGTAAATCCATTAATGTTAATAGACAAATAGGTGTACCCCGGGTCTTAAAAATTTGCAACCGCCAAGATGTCCACCATAGCAGTTTTCCTAGCAATTCTAGAGAGTCCCCCGGGTCTTCTAGCCGGAACTATACGGTACTTGGAAGCCACGCTCGGTATGCGGATTCAGTTGAAGCCGATATGCAGAGCCTCGTCGCACGGGATCAGGGACGTGACCTAGTTACTTTCGCTGATCCCGCAGCAGGCTGAGTGGAGCCCCAGGGCGTTCCAGTGGAGATCTCTGCGGTGCATCGGCGTGGTCTTCGGTATCCAGCTCCCCGCCATAGATTTTAGTGCTTGTTTGCATGTTTAGATGAGTTCTTCCATTTCCCCACCTTAGATGTCATTGCTTGCGTGCTCTTATCCTAGTTATTATTCCTTGTCTACATTGTGCCTGTCAATGCCCGATGATGGTGAAAGGGCCATTGTGATCCAGAGATGGAAACATGTCATTCTCAGTTGCTTTTGTCATACTGGTTACCGGTACCTTCAATTGACTCTCATCTTACGCTTTTAACATATGAACGAAATTGATTATGTAAGACGAATTTCTTTGGTAGTGTATCAAGATCTACGCCAACTGCGATCTTCTTGACCCAGGCGGCAGTTTTTTATTCGCCATTGCGATTATATCTCGCTGTTGGCAAGAGGTGTCAAATATTGTAGCCTGTAGTGAGGGTTGTCTTAAGGGGGTACAAATACCATTAGGGTTTGCCATATGTATCCCAACCAGGGCAAGTTTTTGGATTTGACCTGTCAGAAACTAGCAGGAATGAACTACTAAGAAGAAGTTGAATACAAATATGAAACCCTAAAGGGGCTATACCCCATATTGGCTACCCCACTACAGCCAACACGTATATAACACATTGGCTACAAATATAAACCCCAGGCTCCTCACTTTCAGGCTCAGCACCCCCAGGCTCCGCACCCCCAGGCTCAGCACCCCCAGGCTCCGCACGATCAGGCTCAACACCCCCTAGCTCCGCACCCACATGCTCCGCACCCCCAGGCTCCGCACGCTCAGCACCCCGAGCAGGACCACCCCCAGTAGGACCTGAGTCACCAGTGACCCTAACACATATATATAACAAACATATAATTTGACACACCCCCATAGGCAAAGTGGGGGAGAGCAAGGGGTCACAAGACCAGTCAAGAAAAGCAAAGCAAGCTCAGGGTGGATCACAACGTCACCACACACACTGAGCACAAGCAAGAGGCCACAAGGCCAGTTCACATGCAGAGATATATATGCAACAAGAACAGTACAATGATCACTACCTAGCAAGAGCAAGCATGCAGGTATATATATAGATCACAGTACAAGCAAAGCCTACAGCAAGTGTGGAAACGTAGGCACAAGGCCCAACAAAGTACAGAAGCGCTGATGATCACCAGACGGAAGTGCCTTGGTGAATATATCAGCAGTGTTGGCCCGAGTGGCCACGTGAGCAAGACGAAGCTAACCACGCTGCTGCAACTCTCGAGCCAGGAAGTAACACAGAGCGATGTGCTTCGTTCTGTGCTCCAGTTTGTGCTCCTGACACAAGGCAATGGCGGCCTTGTTGTCGACGTACAGAACTGGAGGAGAACAAGGCCTCTCTCCCAGGTCAGTCAGCAGGTAGGTAAGCCAGCGTAACTCCTGTGCAGCCATGGCTGTGGCGTAGATCTCAGCCTCACAACTGAAGCTGAGAACAGAAGACGAGCGTGTAGACTGCCAAGAAACAGAGCCAGAGCCAAGGCTGAAAGTGTAACCTTGTGACGACCGTTGCGTAGCCAGATCGTCAACCCAAGAAGCGTCTGAGTGCCCAGTGAGGACAACTGGACTCCGCCCTCCAAGCACGAGCCCCATGCCCGATGTACTGCACAAGTAACGCAGTACCCTCTTTGCAGCATCCATGTGCACCTTTCGGTGCCGACCAAGAGCCACGTAGCGAGCCAAAAGGCCAAGAGGGTACGCAAGGTCAGGACGAGTGCAGGTCATTAGGTACATGAGGCAGCCCATTAGCTCTGGTAAGGACCACTCGGCTCTACGGACTCGTCCGAAGGTGGAGCTGAGAGCGAGTGACCTGTAGCCAGAGGAGTGGACTGTGGCGAGGACCAGGTGAAGCCGAAGCGCTGAAGGACCTGCTGCACCATGTGTGACTGAGTCAGTGTGATGGTGCGGCGTGCTCGGTCCCGGGTGATCTGCAAGCCAAGGTAGCTGCGCAGCTCACCGCGGGTCTGTGCACGTGTGTCTCTTCTGCAGCTCCGACATCACCAGGGCGAGAGCCTCGGTGTCACCAGTAACGAAGACCAAGTCGTCGACATACACGAGGATGTAGAACGGCGGCAGCGAAGTGTCGGTGTGCAGAAACAGCGACGGGTCAGCTGTCGAAGGAGCAAACCCAAGAGCCGCAAGTGTAGTCCTCAGTGTGTCGTGCCACTCACGAGACGCCTGGCGGAGACCGTAGACTGGCCGCCAGAGGCTTTACTGGGTACCAGGAGGAAACGACCCAGTGAAGCCAGGTGGGCGGCGCAGCCAGTTCTCCTCGTGCAGGCTCCTCCTCAGTGGCAACGTGCAGCAGCACCCAAAGAGTGGTCATCTTCGGGGTGGGGGAGAAGGTCTGGAAGAAGTCAACTCCCTCTCGCTGACTGAAGCCTCTAGCAATGTAACGAGCCTTGAAGACAGGCGGAGAACCCGGTGGCCGCGTCACCATGAAAATCTACATGCCATCGACGATTTTCGCCCCAGGAGGGGGAACCTCATTGACGTAAGTGCCGTGGACTTTCATGATGCCTTCTCTGCATCAACGGCTGTCTGCCACTGAGAGAAGACGCAGGAGGAGACGGCAGAGGAACACGCTGCGGAGCAGAGGAAGGACGCAGAGCCATGAGGTGTGTGCCGGGGACAGCCGGCGGACGCGGACGAGGAACACGACTACCAGTACGACCAGCGCGGATAGTGCGAACATGCGAGATAGGACGCGGCGCAGGCTCACGACGCTCAGCAAGACCTCCAGGCTGCTCAGTGTAAGGAGACGGAGCAGGCAGCGGCAAGCCAGGCTGTAACGGAAGACCAGTAGAAGACGGGAGGGTAAGAACCTGGCGAAGTACAGTGTCAGGCGGCGGTAGAGACCGAGACGGCAGAGCGAAGAACAGTCGTGGCTATGTAGTGCCACCAGCACCAGCAGCTCCAGCACCTCCAGCAGCTCCAGCACCTCCAGCAGCTCCAGTACCTCCAGCAGCTCCTGAACCTCCAGTGCCAGCACCTCCAGGACCAACGTCACTAGCAGCAGCACCCCCAGAACCAGCTGTTGGGTGCAAATTTACATTGCACGACATCCTGCCGTCTGTTTGTACGAGTATGCGTGTGCGAATGCAGTTGGGTGTGAATGGAATGTTCGTGTGTTTGTTTGCTTTCGCAATTTTCGCTTGATGCATTTGCAGGTACTCGCGCAATGTGCGCTTTGGCACAACATTGTACGCGCTATGAACAGTGCAAGCAGAAAGGACGAGCTCGCAAAGGAACCCAAGATGGAAGCTTTGCAGTTCGGTTGAGTTGATTGCGCAGATTCAGTTCTATCCAACTCGAAATTGTACTGTTTTGTTTGGTTAACTATAGTGTAGCAGGGAAGGCACTATAGGGGTACAATTTAGGTGAAGGTTGGATGTTGTTTGTCTGTATCTGCATGCTACAAGGCCAGGGGAAACCAGCGGAACCAGCATTTGGCTGGTTGGGCAAAGACAAAACAGGTTCTGTTTTTAGAACCTGAACCTGGTTGTTGTTTTCCCAGGTTGGAAAAACAGAACCAGAGGTTGTTTACCAACCTACCACCTGCTATTTTGTCCAGCCAGGTTGGTTCTGTTGCTTGGAATTATTTGGGATCATCCCTGGTTGTTCCCAGGTTGATTCCCAAGGTCCTTGCTAGCTAGAACTATTTAATCCTTCTCTGTTTGTACCTGAATATAGTCAAATTGATTCAAGCGAATTCCTTCCTCGCTGGAATTTCGTTTCTGCGCTATTCGACGGCGGAATGCTACCCGAGTCAACGCTAGTATGCTAGCACTCCAACGCTAGGCAAACGCTGTCCGAGCCAGAACTTAGTAATGGCAGAACTTTTCGCGAGGCAACTTGGCTCATTTTAAAGCTCTTGGAGCGAGCTTCGATATAGCGAATTCTCAGCTTAATCCGACCGACGGTCTGCACGGCACGCTGCGCGACGTTCAAGGTACTCTTGCTGTTTTGACTAAGTCCTTCTTGATCCCTCTCTCTACAAACTCGGACCCGAGGATAGGGGCTGGTCTTGTACCAGGCACCCAGGGACCCTTGGAGGTGACCCCGAGGAGAGGTTTTAAGTTTGATTAAGTCCTAATAGCTTGAGTTTATTAGGCCCTTACACCAACAAGCTGGTATCAGAGCTGCGTTATAGTGATCCTTGTTATAGGTAGCTATGGCGGGCAACACCTCGGCGGGAGCTGGTGAATCTTCAGCCCAAGATCGTAGCGGCAGCCAAGATTCTGGTCTTTCAGCGCCAAGGGGAGCGCGAACAAACCAGGGCTCGCTTGTCAAGGAGGTGCTGAAGAATTTCACCGTCGAGAAGTTCAATGGTGAGGGCTATGATGATTGGGCCTGGAAAATGCAATTATATTTCCGTCAGATCGGTTTGCTGAAACTAATGATTGGGGAGGAGCCTAGACCGAGTGACCCCACGCTGCAGGAAGATTGGGACGAGCGCTCCTCGGCTGGCTACTATTTGATGTCGCAGAGTTTGGAGCTGAACCAGCGTCACCACGTCATGCACCTGCTGCCGGAGGTTGAATGCGGTCCGAAGGCGTGGACCGTGTTGAAGGAGCTGCACGCCCCGACCTCCGTTGTCGCAACGTTGATGCTGGAGAGGGAGCTGTCCGCGTTGCGCCTGAGCGAGGGAGAGCCGGTGCAACCAGTCCTGGACAAGATGCGCGACCTCTACGCGAAGTTGGCGACCGCGGGAATCACCTACCCGGAGCAGACCAAGTGCTTGAAGATGCTCTCGCTGCTGCCGGAATCGTGGCTTCAATTTACGAGCGGATTGAGCCTGCCGCAGAACCAGAGCTTGTGGACGCTCGAGTGGGTGCGGACGAAGATTCTGGAGGAGGACTTCCGTCGCCACCAACTGAGGGGTGGAGACGACGGCAGCAGCAGCTACGGGATGCAAGGGAGCCGACGTGGCAGAGGACGTGGCTTTGGTGGTGCTGGACGCGGTGCAAAGAAAGACGACGACTCCAACGACCAACAAGGAGGTACCGGTTGGGGTCGCGGTGCGAAATCTGGACGTGGGGGCAAGTCGGGTGCTGGTGGCAAAATGAAAGGGAGTTGCTGGTATTGTGAGAAGGAAGGGCACCCCTGGTTTTTGTGCTATAAGAAACCCGATGGATGGACCCCCCAGAATCGTCACCAGGATGGCGGCGCGCGGAGGAACCAGAAAAACGGCGCCAACATGGTCGCTGATTCGTCCGACAACAACCCGAAGGGCAACGGCGGTGCGGAGAAGAAGAAGGAGCGCACCGCGGGCCAATTCTTCCATGTGGGAGACAAGGGGGAGCAAGGAGACGCCTCTGCCAAAGTTGGAGCAGAGCTGCACCCCCTAGACTATTGGGTGTTGGACACAGGCGCTGCTTGGACGATGACGCCGCGCAAGGACCTGCTGGACGAAGTACGAGCTGCACCGATCAATGAAGTGTGCTCCGCCTCTGGACACATGTTGAAGGTGGCTGGTGCGGGACGAGCTGCGTTTAAGGGAGCGGATGGCAAGCCGGTGGTGCTGCACGACGTTCTCTTCGTCCCCGACCTGAAGGCCAACCTTATCTCCCTCCGTAAGCTTGGCAAGGCTGGGGTGAACACCAACACGGATGGGGCACGCACTTATAAGGGGAAGCTGGGCAATCGGGTGCTTTGGGATCTGCACGAGAGCAAGGACGTGTACAGATCTATGTGGCAGCTGCCGGCCCTGGCGTGGCATGGTGGGGGGCAGGCTGGAGAGGGGTCTGCATCCCAGGGGGAGTGCAATGCCGTTGGAGGGGTTGGTGTGAAAGTGTCGGCCAGATCTGGGGAGACAGATTGGGCAACGGCACACCGGCGCTTAGGGCATGTGGCAATGCCTTTGCTGAAGCAGCTGGAGAAGGATGGAGCCGTTAAGGGTCTGAAGCTGAACGGACAGCCACCCGATTACAACTGTGAAATCTGTTTGCTTTCAAAGTTCACCCGTTTCCCTTTCCATAGTGTGGCTGGCAGGAGCAAGAAGCCTTTGGAGCTGGTCCACATGGACTTGGTGGGGCCGCTGCCGGTGCAAGGGCACAAGGGGGAGCGGTATTTTCTTACAATTGTGGATGACTGGAGCAGGCTGATGTGGGCGTATCCGCTGAAGCAGAAGGACCACGCCGCCTCCACGATACGGGACAATTGGCTGCCATTCGTGGAGAAGCAGGCGGAGTGTGTAGTGAAGCGGATTAGGACAGACCGGGGTGGTGAGTTCCTTGGAGCTGAAATGACGGCCTGGCTCAAGAAGCAGGGCATCCAGAGAGAGCTGACCACGGCTTATACCCCACAGTCCAATGGTGTAGCAGAACGGGCAAACCGGACCATTCTGGAGACAGCTAGGGCGCTGCTCATAGAATCTGGGCTGAGCAATTCTATGTGGCCTCATGCTGTCCGGCACGCCACTGTCGCTAGGAACAGGGTGCTCACCAAGGTTGGGGATGACTCGTGGGTGCCGTTGGAGAGGTGGCTTGGGAGGAAGCCGCCGGTGGACATGCTGAGGGTGTTCGGTTGCATGGCAGTCGCCCACGTCCCCAAGACCTACCGCAGTAAGTTGGGGGCGAGTGCAATCTGGTGTGTGCATTTGGGGCTGGCTGCTGAGAGCAAGGGATGGCTGCTGTGGGAACCATCCAAGGGTGTGTTGTTTGACAGCAGGGATGTGAAATTCATTGAGGGCATGATGTATGGGAGCTGGGAGAAACAGCCGGAGGCAAGAGTGTCCCAGCAGATGGAGCAGATCACCATGCAGCTGGACCTGACTCCTAGTGTGTGGGAGGAGGGAGAGGAGGCAGCTGCTGGAAATGGTGATGGAGAGAAGATACAGGAGGCATCTGCTGGTGGAGAAAATGGTGTGGAAACTGGCGGCAGCACTAGTGGAGCTGCTGGATCCGAGGGAGGAGAGAAGCAGCAGGGAAAAACTAAGAAGCCGAAGGGTGTCGTTATGAAGGGATGGGAGACACCCGTCTCCAGGCCAGGACGTACCCGTATGGCTACTAAGAAGCTGACTGCAGGAACTGATGCAGCAGAGCAGCAGCTAGGGACCGAAGAGGCATTGCTGATTCTACCTCATGGCTATGACCCGGATGAGGAGGATGAGCCTGCGTACTGTTTTCTTGCCCCTGCACCAGAGGAACCAGCTAGCATGGAGGAGGCATTAGCTGGACCAGATAGGGACAAGTGGCTGGCTTCTAGGGATGCTGAGTACCAGAGTCTGCTGGAGAATAGGACATGGGATCTGGTGGTGCTGCCTGATGGGAAGAAAGCGATACAATGCAAGTGGGTGCTGAGGATCAAGACCGATGACAAGGGGCAGGTCACCATCTACAAGAGTAGGCTGGTGGCGAAGGGGTTTATGCAGAAGGAGAAGCAGGACTTCAACGAGATCTTTGCTCCCACTGCCAAACCCCCTACCCTCCGTGTCTTGTTGGCAGATGCAGCTGTTAGTGGGAAATTCATCATTCAGATGGATATTTCAACGGCATTCCTGAATGGGATTTTAGAGGAGGATGTGTACATGACGCAGCCGCCTGGGTATGAGGATGGTACGGGCAGGGTGTGCAAGCTCAACAAGTCCATCTACGGCTTGAAGCAGGCGCCACGCTGCTGGTACCAGAAGTTGGCAGCTGTTTTAGAGGAGATGGGATTCAGGACCAGCAGCTGTGATGAGAGCCTCTTTCTCAAGGGTGAGGGGGAGAAGCTGGTGCTGTTTCTGGTCTATGTGGACGACATTCTTCTCTTCAGCAGCAGCATGAAGGAGATCCAGAAAGTGCAGCAGCAACTGATGGAAAACTTCAAGTGCAAGAACCTTGGGGAGGTAAAGTACTACCTCGGGATGCACGTGGAGAGGGATCCAGATCACAGGTGGTTGAAGCTGCACCAGGAGAAGTTCATCAAGGAGCTGGGGGAGAAGTATGGGATTGAGAATGAGCGCAAGGTTGCAACTCCCCTGCCAGCAGAATTCAAGCTTGTGAAGGCTGCAGAGGATGAAGGGGTTGAAGCTGAAGAGCAGCAGCAATTTCAGTCCTTGGTGGGCAGCCTCTTGTACGCAGCAGTTCACACGAGGCCCGACATCTCTTTCTCGGTTGGGCAGCTGGCTAGGGTGGTGCAGAATCCATCAGAGGAGCAGGTGGATGCAGCTGAGCGTGTGGTGAAGTACCTGAACTCTCACCCAAGCATTGGAGTTCAATACTCCGCATCTGCACAGGTGAAGCAGAAAGGGGTGGAGGTGCTGAAAGAGAAGGGGGAGAGGCTTGGAGAAGGCAAGCTATTTCTCACTTGCTTTACCGATGCTACATGGGCTTCTGAGAAGGAGGATTCCTCATCTGTGGAAGGATACATCTGCGTGGTTGGGGGAGGACCTGTTAGTTGGAGGTCCAAGAAGCAGACGGAGACGGCACTCTCTTCCGTAGAATCAGAGTACATGGCGATGTTCCATGGGGTGAAGGAGGTGATTTGGCTGAGGAGGCTGTTACAGGAGATTGGCCAGGAGCAGAAAGTTGCTACGCCGCTGTTTTGTGATAGCAAGGGGGCTCTTGGGATGGCCAGGAACGCTGTGCTTCATGGCCTGAACAAGCACATGCGTATCAAGTGGCACTGGCTGCGTAAGGAGGTGAAGAGGGGGACGGTGCATCCGATCTACATCAAGAATCACCAGCAGCCAGCAGACTTTCTCACCAAGAGGCTTGCGGATGAGCCTCATTGGCGTTGTGTGCGCATGAGTGGAATGAGCATGAACTAGCATGGAATGACGGGGATGCAGCCGGCAGGCTGAGGGGGAGTGTGTTGGGTGCAAATTTACATTACACGACATCCTGCCGTCTGTTTGTACGAGTATGCGTGTGCGAATGCATTTGCGTGTGAATGGTGTGTTCGTGTGTTTGTTTGCTTTCGCATTTTTCGCTTGATGCATTTGCAGGTACTCGCGCAATGTGAGCTTCGGCACAACATTGTACGCGCTATGAACAGTGCAAGCAGAAAGGACGAGCTCGCAAATGAACCCAAGATGGAAGCTTTGCAGTTCGGTTGAGTTGATTGCGCAGATTCAGTTCTATCCAACTCGAAATTGTACTGTTTTGTTTGGTTAACTATAGTGTAGCAGGGAAGGCACTATAGGGGTACAATTTAGGTGAAGGTTGGATGTTGTTTGTCTGTATCTGCATGCTACAAGGCCAGGGGAAACCAGCGGAACCAGCATTTGGCTGGTTGGGCAAAGACAACACAGGTTCTGTTTTTAGAACCTGAACCTGGTTGTTGTTTTCCCAGGTTGGAAAAACAGAACCAGAGGTTGTTTACCAACCTACCACCTGCTATTTTGTCCAGCCAGGTTGGTTCTGTTGCTTGGAATTATTTGGGATCATCCCTGGTTGTTCCCAGGTTGATTCCCAAGGTCCTTGCTAGCTAGAACTATTTAATCCTTCTCTGTTTGTACCTGAATATAGTCAAATTGATTCAAGCGAATTCCTTCCTCGCTGGAATTTCGTTTCTACGCGGTTCGTTGGCGGAATGCTACCCGAGTCAACGCTAGTACGCTAGCGCTCCAACGCTAGGCAAACGCTGTCCGAGCCATAACTTAGTAATGGCAGAACTTTTCGCGAGGCAACTTGGCTCATTTTAAAGCTCTTGGAGCGAGCTTCGATATAGCAAGTTCTCAGCTTAATCCGACCGACGGTCTGCACGGCACGCTGCGCGACGTTCAAGGTATTCTTGCTGTTTTGACTAAGTCCTTCTTGATCCCTCTCTCTACAAACTCGGACCCGAGGATAGGGGCTGGTCTTGTACCAGGCACCCAGGGACCCTTGGAGGTGACCCCGAGGAGAGGTTTTAAGTTTGATTAAGTCCTAATAGCTTGAGTTTATTAGGCCCTTACACCAACACCATCGCCCTGCCCCACCACAGACCCATTCACCACCTTCCGTGGCAGCAGCTGCCTGTGAGGCAGCAGCGGTTTCTCTGACATGAACGGGTGAGGCAAAGGGGGGGCGTTAAGGAGCAGGGGGAAGGCGACGACGTGGGCGTCGGGGCGCATGAGGGAGAGCGGGAGGGCGTCCAGCAGGCGCAGCCACGGGATGATGGGCTGCCCCCACGTGGACTCATGCACGGCCGCGGCAGAGGGTGGGGCGCCAGGCATAGTGGCAGCAAGGTCATCAGAGGCGGCAGCTGTAGCAGCAGCAACAGCAGCGCTGGCAGTTGCTACAGCTTCCTCTGCAGCGGCATCACGGCAGTCGGGAGCATGTGCGCAGGCTGTGGCAGGTGAGAGGGGCTCGTGGAGGGAATGGGTCGCAGGGGAGGAGAGGGAGGGGAAGGAGGGAGAAGTAAACATAAGATGCTTGGGGGGTGATGGGGAGCAGCATGTGCAGCACAGCACTACCAGCTGCTACAGCAGCTTGTGCTCATGCACATGCAGAAAGTGCACATCAACGTGCCTTAAACAAGCTGCATTGGCATGCAATGCTCTCTGCACTCACCGCATGCATTGCTCTCTGCACTCACCGCATGCATGTCACAGCGGCCACCGGATTGAAAGGTGCCGCCGGTGAAGTGGCTGGGTGAGGCGGAGCGCAGGAAGATGACGGGCGGAGCGGACAGCGGCGAGCGCCAGCGAGCGCATGACTGCCAGCAGTGCCTGCCTGCACAGACCGGCCATGAATGGCGTTGACTCCAGTTGACTCTCAGACGGCATGTACGGGCGCGCGGTGGGGGAGGTCTGCACAGCCTGCTGGTTGGCTCTGAAACTGTGTGGAGGGGGGAGGTGGGTGGAGCGATAGCGAGACAAAAGGATAGAGGAGTGGGAATGAGGAGTAGGAATGTGGGGCGGGCGGAACGAGGGGTGTGTGTTGATCGAAACACAAACCGAGGCTGGCTGCCCTACTGCGTGCGCGCCTCGCCTCATACGCCCTCGCTGAGCACCTGCTGGCAGTCCAGTGGTTGGCAGTGCTGAGCACGAGCACGTCCAGGCGCCACAGGTGCTGCAGCAGCCACTCGTCCGCCTCATACACCCCAACCACCCGCCGGTACTGCCTCCTCCTCCCCGCCCCCACTTGCCGCCGCCCCTGCCCGCCCTCCTCCCTCCCCTCCTCCACACTCTCCCCCTTACTCCCCCTTTCCTTCTTCTCATCCTCCCCCCCCCCCTCCTCCTCCTCTCCCTCTTCCTCCACGGGCACGGCAGCGGGCAGCACGTCCTCACGGCACAGCAGGTTGGAGGTGCGCTGCAGCACAGTGGTGTTGCTGCCAGGCAGCCACACAGCCGCGCCCCTGGCAGTGCCGCGCACAGGCGCGCCCCACGTGAGGTTGAAGCGCCACCCCACGTCCACCACCGCCACGCCCTGCCCGCGCGCCCTGCCCTCGCTGCCTTCATTGACTGGGCGGGTGTGGTTGGGGGGCAGCACTCGGGGGCGCGGGGCGAGCAGGCAGAGCAGCGAGAGGAACTGCTGGCGGCTGAGCGAGTCGCCCACCAGCGCCACCGTGCGGTGCTGCATCCTGCTCATGCATGGCGGGTGGAGAGGAGGGGAGGAAGAGGGGAAAGAGGGGAAAAAGAAGAGGAGCAGAGGAAGAGAGGAGGTGAGATGTTGCGTGGCGTGGCAAGTTAGAGAGTAAATGGCACCGCCAGTTGCCAGTGAAGGTTCTGTGCGTGGCATTGCAGCAGGGCGGGGATAGGGCAGGGGCGTTGAAAAATGAGGTGATGGCGCAGGGAGCGAGCAACAAGATCCGAGGTGCCATGGCTTTGCTTGGCGCCTGGTGCGCTGCAGTGGGCGCCAGGTGGGGTGCGCGTGAGGGTTGTGGTGGGCAGCGTGAGGGTTGTGGTGGGCAGCGTGAGGGTTGTGGTGGGCAGCGTGCGTGCCTGAGGAGCAAGTCAGAGGCATTGAAAGCAGGCACGTCGCACCCATGGGGCCGCCACCGATACTCCTCAAACGCAAAGTCCCGACTCATGCCCTCCCCCTCCCCCTCCCCTTCCCCCTCCCCATCCTGTCCCCCCTCCTCCTTGCCTTGATCTCCCCCCTTTCTGCTTCTTCGCTCGATCTGCTCTCCCTGCTATGGCGTCCCTTCATTCGCCCCTGCATCACTCGTCTGCACCCAACCTACTCGCCGACCTCCCTCTGCCTCCATCACAAAAATCATATGACCAGAAACCTGTTGTAAAGAGTTGTGTCGAATTATTTTCAAATGCTTTTAAAACGTAGGGGCCAAAACTATTTTCGGTGAAAGTATAAACATTTTTCCGAATGCTTTGTCGAATGCTTTGCAGGTGTTGGCATGTTTCAATTACCTTCGGAATAACGTTGGTCCAAGTGTCTTTGGAGATGTATCACACTTGGTTCGGAGTGGTTAGGGAGATTAAATTCCACTCAATAATCTCTGGTGCAGAGCTTAGGACCAAAGTTAAAAAAAAAAAAAGGAAAAGAAACCTTCAACATGTGTTTCTCGTTGTTTCATGGAAGGTCTACGAGCCTTTATTAGGTGTATACGCACATCATGAAATGCATTGCTAAATGATCATTAATCTCATTACAGAGTTAGATTGGCACACAAAACAGCTTCCTAAACACGCTTTGCCACGTACCGCTAGGGTGGACTACTCAGCACCGTCCTCCTACCTTCCTCGCAAGCCACCATCGGATGTGTCCCCGGCCCATCGGGCTATTGGCCTAGAGAGTTATTGACTACAAACACTGCTCCACCTAATGCTAACCTGCACGGCTACACACTACATGTCTCCTCTCATGCCTGCTCCTGCTGCTCCACATTCGGCCTCTCCTGGAACTCCCCTGTTACCTCCCCTGCTACCCCCCCAGCTACTACTCATGCTGCCTCCACTACCGCCTCACATGCTGCCTCCACTGCTCCTCCACTACCGCCTCACATGCTTCCTCCACTGCTCCTCCACTACCGCCTCACATGCTGCCTCCACTGCTCCTCCACTACCGCCTCACATGCTGCCTCCACTGCTCCTCCACTACCGCCTCACATGCTGCCTCCACTGCTCCTCCACTACCGCCTCACATGCTGCCTCCACTGCTCCTCCACTACCGCCTCACATGCTGCCTCCACTGCTCCTCCACTACCGCGATCCAAAGACCCTCCACAACAGTCGCATACCAAAAAAGCACTCCTCTCTCTTTGTTGCCTCCCCTGCTGCCTCTCTCTATTGCCTCCCACGCAGCTTCTCTGTGTTGCCTCTAATGCTGCCATTCTAGTCATGCCTCCCCTGCTGCCTCTCTCTGTTGCCTCCCCTGCTGCCATTCTGTTTTGCCTCCCCTGCTGCCTCCCTTTGTTGCCTCCCCTGCAGCCTCTCCCTGTTGCTTCCCTTGCTGCCATTCCATGTTGTCTCCAATGCTGGTTCCATTTGTTGCCTCCTCTGCTGCCATTCTATGTTGCCTCCCTTTGTTTCCTCCCCTGCTGCCTCCCTTTGTTGCCTCCCCTGCTGCCTCCCTTTGTTGCCTCCCCTGCTGCCTCTCGTTGTTGCCTCCCCTACTGCCATTCTATGTTGCCTCCCTTTGTTGCCTCCCCTGCTGCCTCCCTTTGTTGCCTCCCCTGCTGCCTCTCGTTGTTGCCTCCCCTACTGCCATTCTATGTTGCCTCCCCTTCTGCCTCTCTCTGTTGCCTCCCCTGCTGGCATTCTGTGTTGCCTCCCCTGCTGCCATTCTGTGTTGCCTCCCCTGCTGCCATTCTGTGTTGGCTCCCCTGCTGCCTCCCTCTGTTGCCTCCCCTGCTGCCTTTCTATGTCGCCTCCATTGCTGCATTTCCTTGATGACTCACTGCTGCCTTTCGTTGTTGCCTACCACTCTGACTTTCCATGTTCCCTACCCTGCTGCCTTTCCTTGATCCCTACCCGCTGCAGACCCCAACTGGTTATACGCCCCTGCTCTCCCCGTTAACCGATACCCTCCTGCCTCACTCGATGCCTCTCCAACTGCCTCCAGTGCCACCCGCCCTGCTTGCCCCCTTGTCTTTCTGGCCCATCACTTTCCCCTCCTGCCTCCCATGCTTTTCCCTCTTGTGCCTTCTGCTCTCTCTCCACCCCTTTCCCCCCTCATCAACTTCCTCCTCTTCCCCTTCCTCCTCCTCTTCATCTTCCTCTTCATCATCCTCCTCCTCCTCCTCCTCCTCCTCTTCCTCCTCCTCCTCCTCTTCCTCCTCCTCCTCTTCCTCCTCTTCCTCTTCCTCCTCCTCCTCCTCCTCGTTATCCGCCCGAGCTGTCCTCCGGAACGCCTCAAACCCGGACTCGTGTACATAGAGCCCACGCGTGCCCCACTTGAAGCCCTGCAGCTCTGCGTTGTACACGGGGGTGTGGCATCTAAAGTGATTCCTAACAATCCCCCGCACCCCCCGACTCAAACTCGCCATCCATCTAGTGTTTTTCCGGTGAGAGTTCGGGAGGTTCATGTCGGTCTTCTTTCTGCGCGCCAGGCCTTGGTCAATCTGAAATGGGTTTGGATTACAGGGATCAGCAACAAGGCAGAGTTGGGTGATTACGGTGTTAGCCCCCAAGGGTCCCACGTCGTTCACATGCAATAAAAAGGGTTGAGCATTAGTACAAGGGATTGAGTTTTACAAAAACAGCCTCACCACCATGAGGGACCAGGCTATGTGGTACGCTTTTAGGGCCAGCATGCACCCAACCGCGTAATCCCGAAATGATGCCTTCACTGCATTGACAAACCGGGCGTTGGCAAAAGGGAGCCCGGATCTGTCGTTCCCCCATGAGCTGACCCGCTCATTCCCTCCTACACGCATGCACGACCAGGTGGGGAAGCACGGGGTATGTTTGATCATCAAGAAGTGGGGCAGGCAGGTTTTGGAGGTATGTTCTTGCATCCTGTGGAGGGGCATGCAGGGCGGACGGGTATGTTAGAGCGTCGTGAGAGGCTAGGCAGGGCAGACGGGTTTGTGTGAGGATCCTGAGGTGGGGCAGGCAGGGCAGACGGGTTTGTGTGAGGATCTTGAGGTGGGGCAGGCAGGGCAGACGGGTTTGTGTGAGGATCCTGAGATGGGGCAGGCAGGGCAGACGGGTTTGTGTGAGGATCCTGAGGTGGGGCAGGCAGGGCAGACGGGTTTGTGTGAGGATCTTGAGGTGGGGCAGGCAGGGCAGACGGGTTTGTGTGAGGATCCTGAGGTGGGGCAGGCAGGGCAGACGGGTTTGTGTGAGGATCCTGAGGTGGGGCAGGCAGAGCAGACGGGTTTGTGAGAGGATCCTGAGGTGGGGCAGGCAGGGCAGACGGGTTAGTGACCATGACAGGATGGGGCCGGGTTGAGGTTATGAAAGTGCGATCAGACAACACAAAGGGAATGAGCAAGGGGATGAAAACATCAAATTAGCAACGGGGTTGCTGACCATCAAGACTCACTCGGTTTGTATTTTCGCCACAGCCTCCTCTTTCTCTTCATGCTCAGCATGAGCTCAGCTGCACGCAGCCCATCCACCATCACTCCGAACTTCTCGAGCACACTGCGCTTGACTTGGAAGCCCCGTTCATTCTTCCAAGCTGTCCACACGCGCTTAAAGACGGCAACGACGTTCTGGTCTTTCTTTGTCTCTTTCAGCTGCATGTACGAAATGATGTGGGTCTCACTGATGACGCCATATAGAACCTGTAGTCGCTGATCAAAGGATGGGTACCAATCAATCGCATGGTCCGGCGCGTCCATGCACATCCGGTCCCGCGCCTCGACAAAATGAAGCTACATTGGGCGGGAGGCGGGGGCAAGAAGAAAACAGAGGCGAGGGGCAAGCATATGAAATGTGGGGCAGGCAGAGTGGGTTGCAATTAACGTCCATGACAAAGGGTGGCTGGCACGGGAGTTTATAATGAGCAGGAATAACAGACGTAGGGCAGGCAGAGGGTATTAGAAACGTAATGCAAGACGTTGTGGGTTAACATGAGCATGAATAAGATTGAGGCAGTGGGGTTACGAATGAGCATCAATAACCAAGGTGGGGCAGTCAAAGGGGGTTAATATGCGCACTCATATCACTGTTGGTATACATACCTTTGGTTTTGAAAGCCCCGCAGAGTGCCCCTCACACTCACCCTCAATTTCTCGAGGGTGGGCATTCCATGCCTGCGCCGAATGGGCTGGCCCTCTGTCGGTGTGCTCTCCTCAGCCACCCCGGGACTGAGGCCCCCAGATGATGGGTCGCTCGCCATAGGTGCCAGAGGAGGAACCCGGGAGGGAGGTCCGCGGTTTTTGCAAACTGGTTTTGCTTGAGGGCTGCTATTTCGCCGTTTGCTAGCTCGAGCTCTCGCGTGAGCTGCTCCACCGTCTTGGGGCCAGCCGGATTGAGACGACCTGATGCACCAGGCGTGCCCATGCTCTCACCCCTCCCCTCCTTCGAGTGTGCATCCCTTTTCCAGGTGTAGTCGACGCCCCTTTCGTCACGTTCATCGTACGGAGACCCAGCCATAACTCCGCCACAATCACCCAAGGCATTTGCCCACATCCCACCAGCCACACCGTCGTTTGCTGCTGCGGCCGTTGCGTCACCGTATCGTTTTGGCACCGTCTCGCCTCTATCAAGATCCGGTGAACCCCGTGTCACGACAGGTTTCGTGGTTGGGTCTTCACCATCCTTGTTATGACGCCAGGACCCTGTAGGCAGCGGGTCTGCTCCTTTCCCAGCAGTTAGTGATGGCCCTCTGAGAGCAGCGTAAGGGTCCTCGCGATCGTCACGCCTCCATCGGGCCTGATCCTTACGATCAAGAGAGCTAGTGGGAGCAGCAGTTGCTTTCACTCCCATCTCCGCATAGAAATCAGGCTCGGGCTTCACTTTGGCGCGCACATGGACAACCTGGGCAACGCCACGCCGGCGACCATTGTTGTTATGCGATTTCCCACGACTGTCTCGCCCCTTGCGACCATTGTCACGACCCTTGTTACGGTTCCTCTTATCCTTGCCCTTCTTGGGCCGCCGATCACGCCCCTTTATTGGGACGCACCTCATCTGCCTCCTCGCTTTCGGGCTCCAGATCCTGATCCTCACTCTCCTCCTCCTCCTCCTCCTCCACGTCCCCATAGACCTCCTCGCTGCCAGATGAGCTACCAGATTCCTCGTCGCTGGATCCCTCCTCAGAACCAGACGAGGAGCTGGAAGCGTAGCGTTTCCGTCCCTGGCGAGCCTGCCTCATTTCTCTGTCGTGACTGCCCGTATCAACCACATTGCGCCGCTTGTACGTAACTTCATCCGCTCGTCCCTTATTCTCCCCGTTACTCTCGCCCTTAGCGACTTCAGTCCCTCGTCCCTTTCCCGCCCCATTCCTGTCGCCCTTAGCGACTCCAGTCCCTCGTCCCTTTCCCTCCCCATTCCTGTCGCCCTTAGCGACTCCAGTCCCTCGTCCCTTTCCCTCCCCATTCCTGTCGCCCTTAGCGACTTCAGTCCCTCGCCCCTTACGCTCCCCATTACTGTCGCCCTTAGCGACTTCATCCGCTCGTCCCTTAGCCTCCCCATTACTCTCGCCCTTAGCGACTTCAGTCCCTCGTCCCTTACCCTCGCCATCATTGTCGCCCTTAGCGACTTCAGTCCCTCGTCCCTTTCCCTCCCCATGCCTGTCGCCCTTAGCGACTTCAGTCCCTCGCCCCTTACGCTCCCCATTACTGTCGCCCTGAGCAACTTCAACCCATCGTCCCTTACCCTCCCCATCTTTGGCATGCCCAGACTGAAGCAGGTCGTCACCACCAGCCACTACCGCCTTCTCCTGCTGATGAAAAGAGCTGCCCCTCTCCACCGCTCCCCTCCCCTTCTTGCGCTTTGCTCTCGCACGGCAGTGACCCTTCTCTTCTGACTCGGCTGTGAAAAGCCACAACAGAGCGAAATGAAGTCACACGTGACGTTAGCGGGATTGGCAGTAACAACATATAGGCATCCCAGAAATTACGCAATGAGCGAGAGAATTACTGGTGGAATCTACACCACAGGTACCTTTCTGGCCTTTCTTGGAGTTTAGTTCTTCTAACTTATTCGTACGCGTTTCCCTCCGTTTCGGGGGCGAGGAAATAGCTTTGTTTGCGTATGGCTCCTCATTGCCGCCACGGCTTGAGTCGTCTTCAGATGAGGAATCGCCCCTTGACTCGCTATCGTCGCAGGCTTTGGATGGATGTCTCCTACGATACTCCTTGACGACTTGGGCAGTTTTCTCTGCTGTTACTACCTCCATATATCTCTTCTCATCTGGCGATTTGGTAGAACAAGGCAACTCTACAGCAGCAACCTGCGCATTAAGGGTTTGATCCAGAACTGTTGGCTCTAGGTTCTCACCCATGAGGGGCTACTAAGTGTACATAGGACTAAGATAGTGACTGGACTCAGCGGCTGATACTAGCATTAAGTATCAGTGGGTTGCTGAGGTCCGAGTACCAGAAAGTGTGGTGGAGCAGGTGTACGTGATCCAACCACTACGTATGAGCAGCACAGGCTGATGAGGGTTTCAACATGGGGTTGCAAGAAGCACGATGGTCCTCCCAGATCCTTTGCCTCTCTAGAGCACAGATCCATGGTTTGCTACTGTAGATGGGAGAAAGTAAGACGGACACGGTCAGAGGTGTTGATGCAGTGGCCCATCCGAGTGCATAAACTGCACCCGTGTTCACGCCACTGGTTGTTTAAAATGTTGGATTTCATGCGCGCGCTACTGACTGTTTTCCCTCTAAGCGCGACAAGAACGGTCTACAAGAATTATACCCGTGGCAGCGAGGTGAGAGTTTGCTCTGCCCGACTGCCTCGTATTGCTGATTTACAGGCGACGCGACAGACGCTGCACGTATATTATCACAATCGTCACGTACAATGTCCGATGAGCATCTGTGACAACTCAGTGACCTACGTGAGGGAGGGACGGAATCGAACCTGTGGTCGCACAAAGTCGTGCAGCCAAGGACGACAGGTCGACACCGCGTGACTGTGCGGGGGAACACCTGAAATCGCGGAGTTGAGAGTCGCTGGACAGCGATTGCGACTCGGTCGCTCATCTTGCTGGCATGATGAATGCAGGTGGCGTAGGCATTAGATGCGTGGCCCATCCAAAGTGGTGCACGTATATACGCCAAGTCCCGCTATGCAACTGTAGATGTATGTACTACCCTGATCGAATATAAACGGTAAGTATAATCGGTTTCAATATCCTATCATGTGGCTCATACATTCCAGACTAGCCTTTATATCACAAGGGACAGACAGGATAGTTACAAATTACCATCCAAGAAACATCAACATGATGCACACTGTGACAATCTGGTTACTCGTTTAAGGCCGCTACTCGAGGCAACGTGGCTTACATTTCGAAAATACGTGTGATTTTCTTACAATCAATAATATCATCAAGAAACCTTGATCACATCAAGTGAGACACTTGTTCTTCTTCACGATAAATGGAGACATACGGTAGCCAATAGCCTTTTGCAAAGCCTGTAGGTGAAGAGCCTTTTTTTTTAACAACATACGGTAGAAGTTCAAGGGATGAGTGTGATGACCAGGTCCACTCTCCATTCACCGCACCTCTCCGTTCTTAGCACCTCGACGAGTTCTCAGAACCTCTCCGTTCTCTCCGCCTCTCCCCTCACATCACCTCTCCGTTCTCTGCAACGTAGCGTTCTCTACACATCTCCCGCCTTTGCACCTCTCCCTTCCCTGCACCTCTCCCTTCTCTGCACCTCTCCCTTATCTGCACCTCTCCATTCCCTGCACATGTCAATTCTCTGCACCTCTCCATTCTCACTGCATCTCCATTCACTGCCCCTCTCCGTTCTCAGCACCTCTCCATTCTCAGCCCCTCTCCGTTCTCAGCACCTCTCCATTCACCGCACCACTCCGCTCTCTGCGCCTCTCCATTCACTGCGTCACTCCGTTATCTGCACCTCTCCCTTCTCTGCACCCCTCCCTTCTCTGCACCCCTCATTTCTCTGCACCTCTCCCTTCTCTGCACCTCTCCCTTCTCTGCACCTCTCCGTTCTCTGCACCTCTCCCTTCTCTGCACCCCTCCCTTCTCTGCACCCCTCCCTTCTCTGCACCTCTCCCTTCTCTGCACCTCTCCCTTCTCTGCACCTCTCCCTTCTCTGCACCTCTCCCTTCACTGCGTCACTCCGTTCTCTGCACCCCTCCCTTCTCTGCACCCCTCACTTCTCTGCACCTCTCCCTTCTCTGCACCTCTCCCTTCTCTGCACCTCCCCCTTCACTGCTCCTCTTCTTTCTCAGCACCTCTCCCTTCTCTGCAACTCTCCGTTCTCTGCACCTCTCCCTTCTCTGCACCCCTCCCTTCTCTGCACCTCTCCCTTCTCTGCACCCCTCCCTTCTCTGCACCTCTCCCTTCTCTGCACCTCTCCCTTCTCTGCACCTCTCCCTTCACTGCACCTCTTCTTTCTCAGAACCACTCCGTTCTCTGCAACTCTCCGTTCTCTGCATCTCTCCCTTTTCTGCACCTCTCCATTCACCACACCTCTCCGCTCTATGCGCCTCTCCATTCACTGCGTCACTCCGTTCTCTGCAACTCTCCGTTCTCTGCACCTCTCCCTACTCTGCACCCCTCCCTTCTCTGCACCCCTCCCTTCTCTGCACCTCTCCCTTCTCTGCACCTCTCCCTTCTCTGCACCTGTCAATTCTCCGCGCCTCTGCATTCACTGCACCTCTCTGTTCTCAGCACCCGTCCGTTCTCAGCACCTCGACGTTCTCAGAACCTCTCCGTTCTCTCCGCCTCTCCTCTCTCAGCACCTCTCCACAGCAACTCTCTATTCTCTGCACCAGGGTTTCGTCTCTGCGTACGCCGTCTTCGCCCTGAAGCGTAACGCCTTAAGCGTGTGTGCAGGAAAGCGGAGCAGCACACAACAAGACAACCCACCGTAAGGGAATCCAGTACATAAAGTATGTTGCTTCACCACTCCACATTCGCCGGCCCATCATCTACCATATATGCTGCACATTTATCCATATTTCATCAACAGGTTCATCCCGCTGACTAGCAGGCAATGAAACCAAGGTGAATATCAAAGAGGAGTACTACATCGCAAAACAAGATGGATCATCATCAATGACACGGTGCCTCCTGAATCTCACGTGCCTAACATGCCTCACATGCCAGCACCATGCCTCACATGCCAGCACCATGCCTCACATGCCAGCACCATGCCTCACATGCCAGCACCATGCCTCACATGCCAGCACCACCTCTCACATGCAAGCACCATGCCTCACATGCAAGCACCATGCCTCACATGCGGGAACCATGCCTCACATGCCAGCACCATGCCTCACATGCCAGCACCATGCCTCAGATGCCAGCACGATTCCTCACATGCCAGCACCATGCCTCACATGCCAGCATGATTCCTCACATGCCAGCACCATGCCTCACATGCCAGCACGATTCCTCGCATGCCACTCAAGTCTCACGCAGGCTCACATGCCACACGCCTCACATGCCCCACGTGCCTCATGGGCCTCACATGAGCTCCGCCTCGCATGCCTCATGCGCCTCAAGCCGGACATGCCTGCCTGATGTATCAAATGCCTCACATCCCTCCCATGCTTCACACACCTCACATGCCCTTCATGCCTCACGTGCTTCACATGCCTCCTCCTTCTCCTGGTTCAACTCCTCCTCCTCCTCCTCCTCCTCCTCCTCCTCCTCCTCCTCCTCCTCCTCCTACTCAACTACCTCCTCCTACTCAACTACCTCCTCCTACTCAACTACCTCCTCCTACTCCACTACCTTCTCCTACTCCACTACAATGGACCAACAGGCCAGTTGGTCTAACCGGTCCAATTGACCAACAGGCCAGTATGTCTAACCGGTCCACTGGAACAACTGGCCAGTTGGTCCAACCAGTCTAGCGGACCAACACGCGAGTTGGTCCAACTGGCCTAGTGGACCTACACACGAATTGGTTCAACCGGTCAATTGGTCCAACAAACGAGTTGGTCCAACCGGTCCACTGGACCATCTGGCCTGTTGGTTTGTCCAACCGGTCCACTGGACCAACATGCCCATTGGTCCAACCAGTCCACTAGACCAACATGCCAGTTGGTCCAACCGGTCCACTGGACCAAAAGGCCAGTTGGTCCAACCGGTCCACTGAACCAACAGGCCAGTTGGTCCAACTGGTCCACTGGACCAACAGGTGAGTTGGTCCAACCGGTCCAGTAGATCTGCAGGCGAGTTGGTCCAACCTCTACCTTCTCCTACTCCACTACCTCCTCCTTCTCCGCTACCTCCTCCTTCTCCTCCTGTTCCTCCTCCGCCACCTCCTCCTCCTCCTGATTCAAATGTTGGTTCAAAGCATTTTCGAGGAAAAATACAGACCACTTCTTCAAGTCGCGAAGGTACTGACGGCGCCACTTACTTGGTGTACCAACAAGCTTACACGCACCGAGATTATGGAACTTGTTTTCAACAAGTGTATGCATCACGCGCATCGTGAACACGCCGCAATCATTCTCATTAGCCTGCGACGGAATCTGACACAACACAGCGCACAAACACATGGCTGGTCAAGGTGGGACGTTGGTAAGTGAGAATGCATTCAAACAAAAGGGATCACTGGTCACCTTGACGACGCGCAGAGGGATACTTGCGGCCCAAGCATCTGCGTCCGATTCAATGATCCAGGTTGATACTCTCATCACCTCGTTTCTTAAGTACCTGAAGGACGGAGCACAAAGGTACGATTTAAAAACACGAATCCAACGACAAAAACCACGCCATGACGTACTCTGACGGTACCTTCGCAGTGGGGCGTCCACGGATTCGTGTGATCCGTACGAATCCGCGTGCCAGAGAATGCAGGACATGGGTATGTTGTCATCTGGTTTGGGAATTATCTCGATGACGACCAAGCTCCAATGATTCCTACGACAAAGTGACGAGAGTGATTCTGTTAGTAATAGACGTTGCTAGGTTATTTAAATATGGCTTGAATTTACGCTACTGAAACCCACTCGCTGTTGATAGGGACTAGAATGTATGTGAAGTCGAAAATCCCCAGCCCAAATGTATATGCGTTTTCGCGCTTCGAAGTGACCCTTCCAGCATAGTTCCAAAAGTAGGATCCACTGTAAAGCCACATTTTGTTGTCGCGACCGTGCTCGTACTGAAGCATCCTGCGGATGGTGAGACACAACGCATTAGACGAGGAGTAGGACCTCCAGATTATCCTCCTTTGACTTCTCCTGAAAAAAAACTCTATACTCACACTCCCAGCCAGTCGATGACGACTCCGGTCACCCATTCGCCGTGTTTAAGCTTGTTAGCGTGCTCTGCACTAACATCTAGCCATCCTCCTCCAAATGGGAATGGCATGCTAATTGGATGAAATCGGGAATCACATGCTGCTTCTCCTGAAGCCATGGAATTGCTTCACCAGCGACGCAGAACATTGCGTGCGGTAGTGGAGTTCGAGAGCGTGGTTCGAGGCTCACGTTTTGGTGCTGCCTCTGGGCCCTTCCGATTCCAAGGGACGTAACGTGGATCTAACATACCGTAACGTGATTCATGAATTGTTGCTAACTCAGGGTTCCCCGATTGCCTCGCCTCCCCCCACTAGTGACTGTGCTGAGGTCCCCGATTCCCGCTGCGATGGAATGCCCAGTCAGCTGTGGCCAAGCAATGTGCGCTCCTAGCTTCTTGGAAAATAATGCGAGAAACACGTAGCTCCAACGCGATGTGATTGGTTTCTACGATCAGATTTGTGTAACAAAATGCAAGTGGGCTGATTAGAGTTCCAGACTCTGCCTAAGGTTGCGGGGGACTGTGCGGGATCATGTGTGATTGGTCGAATTTTTAGGGTTGTCAGAATCAAGTCCGGGTTGGTGTTTGGCCGCCGACCACGTGTATCCTGCACACACGATATCCTGGAATCTGGGAGTGCCTAGAAACTTCAAGAGGCTCGGCAGGTTTGACTCAATAATTACCCCGCTGTTGAGTGTTTACACACATACCACGTTGTCATCTGGTTGTTCCGCTTAGAACAATCAATCCGCAGCGAGGGGCTGTCCGACCGTCTTTGCAATGTGGGGTGCTCTATAAGCAGCGCTTAGAAACATGACAGATGTGGACCACTTTCATGCCCCAGCCTGCCCGGGATGTTTGTTGCGATGGAGGGCAATCCTACATGACATGGCAAGGTGTGATTTCCGAACATACGGGGCCAGTCTGCGAACTCGATTTCCGCCAAGATAGGCCAAGCCAGTTAGAGCGTGTTACGTACCCCCCTTTTCGGTGGCTGGCCGAGGCAACCGAGTGACGGTTGAGGAACCAGCAAGTTTCACCGTGCATTACCTAAATGGGTTTATACTTTAACGCAACAAACCGAAGTGTTTTCAAACTCAAAATTGGCCGGTCGAGGCAACCAGCACAGGCTGACGTAACACGCTCTTAGATCCCAAATGGAGTAAACCTCTCGACCAGTATACGTTTTGGTGCTACCAATCTTATCTCATGAGAGGCACTTGTTCCCTTCTTAACACTCAATCACTATTGAAACATGAAGGGCCAGGTGTGCGACTGTGGTGATGTCTTCTTCTGCTATCAGACCCTGCGAAGCCACCAATCCAATGGAGATAAGTGCAAGCTGAAGCAGAAGAGAAAGTTGCGTTTAAAACAGTCGAGCCAGAAGCATAAAAAGCTAGGAGATGCTTCGGGATCCGTCCCCGTTTTGATGCCTGCGCCGCTTCCGCGACTCATTCTGCATTTACCATTGACGGAAAACGCTTACAGGGTAGTACCCGTATCAGAAAAACCTGGACAGTCTGCTGACGCGCCTTGCGAAAGTACCCTTGCTGTGGTACCCGACGACGATGATGAGCCCGTTGATCTTAAGGCTGAAATATGCATTCTGGCACGGAAACACAGGCTTACGAATGGAGCTATAACGGACCTTATAGATCTGTTCAGGATCCCGGGCATTAGTGTTGAGCACCTACAAGGCTGGACGACTTACAGGGACCTTGAGAAGTACGAAAGCAGCTTCGAATTGGGACCGGAGCATTCTTGGCAAGTGGCGGAGATTGATGTGGATCACGAAGTGGGGTTCCTCACCTTCAGATTTCGCGATATTAATGTGGTGGCTCTGGCTTCATGCAATGAGGTGTCTCGTGAAGAAATTGAAACCCTCAGAACGAAAGATACTTCTCGAGTAAGTTTCAACAAGACACCACAGTGGGGTGAGGGTCATAAGGGCAAGAGAGAGGAGCATCGAGGGGGAACCAGAGGGAAGGATGGGCACAGAGATGGAAGGAGGGGCCGCACGAAGTGAATGATGGGCAGAGAGCATATGTAGGACGGGCAGAGAGAGTGATATCCGAGGCAGAAAGAGCCACGACGGGGCGTGAAGAGGGAATGAGGGACAGAGGAAGGCGCATGTGGGGCAAAGAGTGGGAAAGTGAGGCAGAGAGAGGGACAATGGGGAAGAGAGAAGGAATTCGGGGCTGAGAGACCGAAGGCGGGGCCGCGAGAGGGAAGGCGGGGCCGCGAGAGGGAAGGCAGGGCGTAAAGAGGGAAAGAGGGGCCACGAGAGGGAAGGCAGGGCGTAAAGAGGGAAGGAGGGGCCGCGAGAGGGAAGGCAGGGCGTAAAGAGGGAAGGAGGGGCCGCGAGAGGGAAGGCAGGGCGTAAAGAGGGAAGGAGGGGCCGCGAGAGGGAAGGCAGGGCTTAAAGAGGGAAGGAGGGGCTGATGGATCAAAGCATGGGCAGAGAAGTGAATGCGGGGCAAAGAGAAGGAAGGAGGGGCAGAGAGAAGTTACTTCGGGGCAGAGTGAGAGAAGGCGGGGAGTGAAGAGGGAATGGGGGACAGAGAGAGGTAAGGGGGGGAATGGAGGGGGACAGTGGGGCAGAGATAGGGGAAAGAGGGGACAGTGGGGCAGAGAGAGGGAATGCGGGGTAGAGAGAGGGTAGGAGGGGCATATAGAAGTGAATGAGGAGAAGATATTGGGCCCGATTCGGAATAGAGGGGAAAAGTGGGGCAGAGAGAGAGGGAGGGTGGGGCAGAGAGGGAATTCGGGGCGGCGAGAGGGGCGGAGGGCAGAGATAAGTGATCGCGGGACATAGAGCAGGCAGGAGGGGCAAAGAACTGAATCAGGGGCAGAGTGATGGAAGGAGGGGAAGTGGGCAGTGAACATGCAGGAGGGGCAGAGAGAGGGGAAGTGAGGCAGAGAGAGGGACAGTGGGGAAGAGAGAGGCAATTCAGGGCGGTGAGGGAGACGGAAGGCAGAGAGAAGTGTATGTGTGTCTGAGAGCAGGCAGGAGGGGCAAAGAAGTGAATTAGGGGCAGAGTGAGAGAATGCGGGGCGTGAATAGGGGATGAGGGGCAGAGCTAGGTGCACGAGGGGGAAAGAGAGAGGGAAGGAGGGGAATGGAGGGGGACAGTGGGGCAAGGAGAGAGGGATAGTGGGGCGGAGAGAGGGGGAGTGGGGCAGAGAGAGGTACGGTGGGGCGGATAGAGGGGAAGTGGGGCGAAGAGAGGGAGAGTGGGGCGGAGAGAGAGGAGGGTCAGATAGAGGGAAGGGGAGAGAGGCATAGACGTCTCCCTATTTGCATCCCGGACGTTCAGACGCTTCAAGTCCCAGTTTCCACACCACATTCCTCTGGCCGGAGGGGAATAGACAGGGAATGTGGGGCAGAGTCCGCGTTGGAGGGGTAGCGTGGTGGAATGCAGGGCGCTGAGAGAGAGAGGTAAGCGGCAAAGGAGGAATGGCAGGTAGAGAGAGGGAAAGAGACGGAACGATGGAGGAATGCGGGGCGGAGAGGGAAAGATACGCATAAACGGAGGAATGCTAGGGTAGAGAGAGGGAAGGAGGCGCAGCGATGGAGGAATGCGTGGCGTTTAGAGGGAAGGAGGGGCCGCAAGAGGGAAGGCAGGGCGTAAAGAGGGAATTTGGGGCAGAGGCAGGGAAGGAGGGGCACAGTGATGGAAGGAGGGGCCGCACGAAGTGAATGATGGGCAGAGAGCATGCAGGACGGGCAGAGAGAGTGATATCCGAGGCAGAAGGAGCGACGGCGGGGCGTGAAGAGGGAATGAGGGTCAGAGGAAGGCGCATGTGGGGCAAAGAGAGGGAAAGTGAGGCAGAGAGAGGGACAGTGGGGAAGAGAGAAGGAATTCGGGGCTGAGAGACCGAAGGCGGGGCCGCGAGAGGGAAGGCGGGTCCGCGAGAGGGAAGGCAGGGCGTAAAGAGGGAAGGAGGGGCCGCAAGAGGGAAGGCAGGGCGTAAAGAGGGAAGGAGGGGCCGCGAGAGGGAATGCAGGGCGTAAAGAGGGAAGGAGGGGCCGCGAGAGGGAAGGCAAGGCGTAAAGAGGGAAGGAGGGGCCGCGAGAGGGAAGGAGGGGCAGCGAGAGAGAAGGAGGGGCAGAGAGAGGTGAGCGCGGGGCATAGGGAAGTGGGCGAAGAGAGGGAAGTTGACACCTTGAGGAGGAATGCGGGGTCAGGAGAGGGTACGAGACAACGCCAATGAGGAATGCGGGTAACGAGAGGCTAAGTGACGAAGCCAAGAAGGGATGCGGGGTAGAGAGAGGGAAAGAGACGGAGCAAAGGAGGACGGCGGGGTAGTGAGAGGGAAAGGGACGGAGGAACGGAGGAATGCGGGTATAGAGAGTGAAGGTGGGGCAGAGAATCTGGGACATTAGAAAAGAGTGAGGGGTTTCGGGGCAGCGAGAGGGAAGGAGGGGCAGAGAGAGGGAAGGAGGGGCATAAAGAGGGAAGGAGGGTCAGAGAGAGGTGAATTCGTGGCACAGAGAAGTGAAATTGGGGCATAGGGAGGCAGGAGGGGAATGAAGGGGGAATTTAGGGATGAGAGAAAGGGAGATTGGGGCGGATAGAGGGCAGGTGGGGACGAGAGAGGGAAATTGGGGCAGAGAGAGGGAGTGAGGGGCGGAGTGAGGGAACGAGGGTCAGAGAGAAGAAAGGTGAGGCATAGAATCTGGAAAAGTGGGGCAGAGGGAGGGAAAGTGAGGCAGTGAGGGAGAAAGTGGGGAGATGAGGGTGCGGTTTCGATAAACCCAACTACTCCCCCCCCCCCCCCCCCCCCCCCCCTCCACCTCCCTTCCTCGCCCCCCTCTCCACCTCCCTCCTCCTCCCCCCCACCCGCCCCACACCCCAAAACCGATACCCTCGTTGCATCCCGTACGTGCAGACACAACAAGATGATTAAGGCAGTAACCCCTGCATCTTTGCTGAGGCTCCCATCCGCATGGGCGTACTTCACCACGACGGCTTGCTTCTCAGCGTCGGAGCACCGTGCCATGATGCAAGTGCTGCCCCTCATCATCGACCTCCCCGAGCGCGCTGACATTCGACATGCCATCGTGCTCATGTCTGATTGGTACAAGGAGTTTATCCGGGCTGAGTATCACACCGATGCCTCGCTTGAGCGGATGGAGGAGGTCTCCTGCGAGTAAGTATAATGTGAATGGATGTGAGTGCGTTGCGCGGAGGGAAAGAGGGCCAAAAAAGAGGGTTGGAGGGGCCGTAAGAGGCACTGTGAGGGCGTGTGTGGGAAATGGGGGCTGACAAAGGATAGAGAAAGGCAAAGATAGGGAAGGAAGGGCCAAGAGAGGGAAAGAATGGCGAAGAGAGAGAAAGAGGGGCAGAGTGAGGGAAAGAGGGGCAGAGTGAGGGAAGGAGGGATATCCCAGGGGAATGAGGGGCTGAGAGAGGGAACGAGGGGCTGATAGAGGGAACGAGGGGCTGAGAGAGGGAACGAGGGGCTGAGTGAGGGAACGAGGGGCTGAGAGAGGGAACGAGGGGCTGAGAGAGGGAACGAGGGGCTGAGAGAGGGAACGAGGGGATGAGAGAGGGAACGAGGGGCTGAGAGAGGGGAACGAGGGGCTGAGAGAGGGAACGAGGGGTGTAGAGAGAAGAGGAGTGGCACAGAGTGAGGGAAGGGAGGGGCAATTAGAGAGGAGGGGATGAGAGAGGGGGCGAAAGGAGGTGAGAGGAGGGGGGAGGGGATGAGAGGAGGGGAGAGGGCATGAGAGAAGGGAGGAGGTGCAGATAGAGGGTATGGGGCACGGTTTGTTGTAAATTGCAAACCCTTGTTTATGTGCGTGCGCACGCTAAACCTCTCCCCACCACACCAATGTTCCAACCCTGTATTTTCCAATCCACCATAACACATCCCATCCAGGATGGTCGATGCGCTTGTTCTAGCGTTTGACAACCAGAAGTCGAAGTGGCTTATTGTGAAGGTACATCTTGTATCGCACCTGCCACCGACAATCCGCGCACGCGGATTGCCGCAGGAGTACTCGTCCAACCGGTACGAGCAGTCCCACAAGACAACAGTAAAGCGCCCCTCCGGTGGCACCAACTGGAAGGGCGTGGAAGACCGAATTGTGAAGAAGCATGTCGAGCAAGCTGTTGTTCGACAGTTGTCTCGAGCTGCCGGCGGGGACAAAACCTACGAGACAGCCATGAAGGAGGTGAGCTTGGATACAACCTAGCCGTTTTTACCCACCACTAGTCCCCCCCTGCTCCCTCCGCCTGCTACCCTCCATGACTTCCTGTTTTGCCCCTCTTTGCTTGAGCCCCGCTGGTCCCGCCTCTTGCTATCCTAAACCCTTAACATCCCGTTCCGCCCCCACATGCTCCCCCACTTGTCAACCCATGGATGTTTACCCCGCTGCACCTCTTGACAACCTGTTCCGCCCCCACATGCTCCCCCACTTGTCCACCCACTAATCTTCTTGTTTTTGCCATCCTTGACATCCCATTCTGCCCCCACATGCTCCCCCACTTGTCCACCCATGGACCTAAACCCTATTGCTCAACCCCTATCCCTCTCGTTACTCGCCCCCCCCCTGCTTGGCTCTTGTCCACCTATTCTCCCTCATGTCGCTGCCCCCTTTGACCTCTCGTCCCTAAACCCTATTCCCTCCCACTCGTCCCTAATCCCTCCTCCCTCCTCCTGCTGCCCCCATTGTACTCAAGTGCTTCCTTGTTGTCGCCCCCCATGTAAACCATGCATCCATCACCCTCTTAAGCCAGGCTTGCACGCAAGGGCGCCGGGTGATGACCAAGACATACAAGAAGATGATCGTTGGGCACATCACCGATGATGTGTTCAGGAGCTATGTCCTTGTTCACGGAGAAGAGGCGATGGGCGCCCTGAAGAAGCGGCTGACCATGGAGGGAATCCGCGAGCCAGTGCTCAATGTGAGAATAATTAGAATGCTTATTGCAAGTGTGTGTGCAGCCTCTACCATCCTGTTAAACGCATGCAGCCTGTGACTAGTTTTAATGGGGAAACCCAGCCATGGAAACTTGTTGTATCAACACACTTTTCAGCACCCCATCCCTAAGAACTCTAACACTCCCCTTCCATTGTTGTGCTGTGGGCATACTCGCAGGTGCACACAGCCATGGCAATCCCGCCGCACGACAGGATGGAGTGGACCGAGAAGGGGCAGTTTGTCAAAGCAAGCCCTGCTGAGAGGCACTTTTCTGATGTGGCCATTAATCCAGCTGGCAAAGGGGCCAACTGGTACGGCCGTTGCTTGCTGCTGTTCCATTACGAGAAAAATGGGGTGGCAAAAAAAGGCTGCCTACATCGAGTACTACACGGAGGATCGGCGTGTCTGCCGCTACACAGGTTGCAAGCGATTGCTGCCCACGAAAGGCACCTACAACTATGCAGTTGTGGATGCAGATTGCATTCTTAGCATGGTGCATGTTGTCCCGTGCTGCAAAGACCCTGATGTGAAGTTGCTCAATAGGTTCAGTTGGTAATGCCTTCTAGATTGCTACTATATTTTTCAAACCATAACATTATGTGATTATTAAACAGACAAACATGCAGTCTATATATTGTTTCAACAAACAACGTTTGACAAACCAATTATTGAAACATTGGTAAACCATCTGCAAAACATCAGCAAAACATTTGGTAATCCAGAAGTGCAATACAAATGATTTGTAAATGATTCCTAAGGGATTGTCAAACGTTTTCTAAACCCTTGCTACAAAATCAAACGGTCGAATGATTTACAGACACACACATTTTTGTGATGTCCTCCTGCCGCCCTTCCTCTTGTACCCGTCGCCTTTGCCGCATGTTGTCTTCGGATCCTGCATTTCCGCATTGCTTCCCCCGACGATCTCCCACCGGCCGTTGCATGTGCCGTTGAATTTCTCCCACAGGCACTGCGAAATCCAGAAGCACTCCCCGCCGTAGTAATAACGAGAAATGACTGTTCTCGCGTCCCTGACCCATCGAACCTAGTACAAGTGACAGTAAGGGGAAGATCCAGAGCGCTGGCTTGAATGAGTATCACGGGGTGGGGCTCCTCGATTCTCGCTGCTGTGATTCAGTTTCGGCTTCGAATGAAGATTCAAGTGATTTTAAAGGGGCATTTTCTTCTAGCGAGAGCTTTTCAGAGAGGGCAAGGGGGGAATCTCCCCCGGAAAGTTCTCTCCGGCCAGAAGGTCGTTTCGGCTGCTCTGTCATCGGATCAGCCAATAGGACGCGAGAACGACCGCTACCAGCAGCAACAGAAACCCTCGATTGCCTAGGATATCTGTTCGCGAAGGCATTTCGCGCATAGGTTCTCG
>CANIUD010000108.1:97500-133094 GCA_947470075.1 Closterium sp. Yama58-4 | reverse complement strand
AAGAAGAAGAAGAAGAAGAAGAAGAAGAAGAAGAAGAAGAAGAAGAAGAAGAAGAAGAAGAAGAAGAAGAAGAAGAAGGACGACGGCATGTGCATTGACTATCGCGCGCTCGACCGGGTTACCATCAAATCTCGCTATCCCATCCCACGCACCGACGACCTCCTCGACCAACTTCATGGCGCTCGCTACTTCTCGAAGACTGACCTACGCGGTGATTACCACCAGATGAGAGTTTTTGCTGACGATTGTCACAAGACCGTCTTTCGAACCCGCTACGACAGAAACGAGTTTTCTGCGATGCCCTTCGGCCTCACGAACGCGCCATCAACATTTCAACTGACCATGAACAGGGTGTTTCATGATCTTCTCGACAAGTGTGGTATCGTCTATTTGGACGATATCATGATTCTTAGCAAGACACGCGAGCAGCACCTCCATGATCTCGACACAGTGTTTAAACCACTCCAGGACAACCGGCTCATCACCAAAGGCTCTAAGTGCGATTTATTTAAGCAAGAGTTGGAGTATTTGGGGCACATAACCTTATGCGATGGCTTAAAAATCGACCCGAAGAAAATCAAGACCATCCAGGAGTGGAAGGCCGCGACTAATGTCACGAAACTTCATATTTTTATGAGTTCGTGAATTACGTCCGGCGGTTTATCCCGAATATGGCGGGGATAACCGGCCCGCTGACCGACCTGCTGCACAAGGACAGGAACTTCTTATGGGGGGAGGAAGCTGAGGCGACTTTTCAGGAGCTGAAACAATTGCTGGTGTCCCCTCCAGTTCTTCACATCGCTGATCCATCTCGACCGCTCGAAGTCGTCACCGACGCTTCAGATTTTGCCATCGGCGCAGTGCTGCTCCAAGATTTCGGCAACGATTTACAACTAATTGCCTACGAGTCGCGCAAATCGTAGGCAGCCGAGCGCAACTACCCGATTCACGACAAGGAGATGCTCGCCATCATCCACGCGTTGAAGCTCTAGCGCTACTACCCGACAGGTGCCAACGTCATTGTGTGAACGGACCACAAATTGCTACATTACCTCCGCGCACAACCCAAACTCAACCCGCGACAAATCAGGTGGCTCGACTATATGGAGTCACATTTCCACTAGATGATCACCTACAAAGAGGGCGCAAATAACATCGCCGCCCTGACCCGAACGACAGTCCGATCCGTTGTAGTGTTGATCACCCGCTTCTTTCGGGGCTATTCACCCACGGCTACAAGACGGACCCGTTCTTCACGACAGCAATCATCTGCAGGCGACGACGCAGAAGGGGGACTATTACCTAAAACCTGGAACCGACCAAGTTTGCGTACCCGCTTATCGCCTGCTCCAAGAATTCTTATCCAGGAGGTCCATGAAAAGAACCTCTCCAGACATTTCGGAATTGACAAGACGTAGAAAATTCTGCACCGTCACGTCAGTACTATTGGCCTGATTCTAACTGTGGCGTGCAGTGTTATGTGTCTTCACGTAGAGTGTGCCAGGCAATGAAATCGACAAGTCAGTGCTCGGCCGGCTTACTGCAACCCCTCGAGCCACCTGACCGACTGTGGTAACAGGATTTTGTCATGGGGCTACAAACTGGTGCGTCTGGCAACGATGAAGTACTCGTCGTCATCGATCGCCTCACGAGAATGGCACACCTCGCACCGTGTCGTACAACAATCACAACCGAAGAAGAAACAACGTTCCTCTTCATCTTGACCG
Organism: Closterium sp. Yama58-4; assembly: GCA_947470075.1. Taxonomy (NCBI): domain Eukaryota; kingdom Viridiplantae; phylum Streptophyta; class Zygnematophyceae; order Desmidiales; family Closteriaceae; genus Closterium; species Closterium sp. Yama58-4. The sequence continues at coordinate 131,367 of CANIUD010000108.1, read as the reverse complement.
TCGTTCGCTTACACAGTATCCCGTCCGCGATCTTCAGCGACAAGGGCGTAGTACGGCACTCGACTACAGTTCTCGTCGGCCTACCACCCGCAAACTGATGGCCAGTCCGAGCGGACCAATCAGACGATGGAGCAGCTCATCTGCACGAACTGCCCCAACCCCGCTTGATGGAAAAAATCACTCCCGATGCTGGAATTTGCGTACAACAACACCCCATCTAGCACGACCAACCACTCACCATTCTTTCTAAATCACGGAATGGATCCAGTGGTACCCACTGCAACGACTCTTGAGAACCTGGTACAACGCTCGCAACATTTTTTTGCGAAACTTCAGGCAATTCATGAGACAGCTGTCGAAGCCATTCGGAAGGCAAATGCGACTGCCCGCAAATACTCGGATCTCCTACGCCGAGATGTCACTACCATCATCGCCCGGATATAAGACATCTATGTCTTATCTTATACACTAGAAAAAAATGCTTGGGTTGTCTTGTATTTGGGGAGGTTTTGGGTGTCTTATAAGGCTTATAAATGGAAACTTTTTACAATACTTAGAAATTTTCTAACGCATCATGAAACTAGTTTCTCATAGTGAGTGTGGATGTTGTGAAGGTTACCACTTCGACAACCATTGTTCGGGACGCCACGTTATGGATAATGCTTGCAGATGCAAACTTTGTAATACATGAGTCAGCACATGGCAGAATTTGCATTTTGCAAGGGTAAAAATGTATGCACCATTTCAATATTCACTATAATATATTGCAGTTTTGATTATAAGACACATATTCTTAAGAACTAAGTCACATAGGTAAAGAGAATGATTGATTAGGGTAAAGGGGGAGGGGTACAAGAAGACTATCGAGAGAGCTTGTGTACCCTCTAGAGTGCAACTCACTACAGCCTATATAAACTATATAACATAGTTTGACACATATGTCTTAACTCGTACACGCACATAGGTATCTTTGGATCAGGAACGCCCATTTACAAGAAACACTCATTTAAAAGACACCCCTTATTTTCTATTCAACCCTGTCTTATATGAGGGTGATGACGGTGTGGCTACTGGGCAACTAGTCCCCCTCGACACAGAGAATATTTAATTGACTGTCTTGCCGAAACTTCGCCCGCGATTTTGCAGACCTTTCTGCATTCTGAAAATGATCACACCCGTCACGGCGAAACTTCTACTGCCTGACGATTGGTGTGTATACGATGCCTTCCACTTCAGCCTCCTCAAGCCTTTCATACCGGCCACGATAGACATTGCCCGCCAAAATGCAGCCCCGACAGCTCGCCCTATTCCGGAACCGACGCTTGAACCGTCGAAATTTTTGGCACATCGCGTACGACATCACGCAATATGACGCCACGCGGATTTGTTGGACTGATCGCACCAGCGAGGACGACACTTGCAGCATCTTCGTTGCTTCGGGATTATCTCGCTCGGAAGCGAGTCGCGGATGGTTACCACCTTTCATGAGGGGGGGGGTAGTGTAAGGAAAAACCCTTTTTCCTTACTGGGGTTTACTCAACCGCGTACAACCCCAACTTTCGGAAGTGCACGTTCGGCCACTTTGCTTGCTGCCGAAGCAACCTCACGTCGCCTTCGATTTTCCTTTTCATGCACCCAACCTTGTGTTCCCGATGTTCCCGCCTATCTAGGTTGACCCGCTATATAATCGCATGCCTTTCATTGTATCGTCAGTTCATTGAGTCACAATTTTGTTATTCGTTTTCCGCACAACTCTGTTTGACAACCCATAACACAAACGTAGCATACAGTAAAGTGCCGGCTATAGGACACGGGGGACAGTCTACATGTGCATAAAAATATGAATGGGTAGACACTAAGGCGGCAATAATTTTTAAGACCCGGGGTACACTTATTTATCAACTATCAATATGTTATATAGGGTGTACGGCTCAATTTGGGGCGGGGGGTCTTATTTTCGTAACAAAAAACACATTTCATATGCAAGTTTCGCGACTCGTCATATCTGTGCCGGAATTCGAGTTTGACACAAATAACTTGTCAGAATTCGAATTTACGCCAGTAGAAGCTGACGTGCAATCGCTAATAGAACTACTGTGTACACAAAAGAGGGACTTATAATGATTAAGGGCAAAGGGGGTGTCCTCACAAAACCTGCCACAAGGCCAGTTCACATACAGTTCAATAATGGAATAAACAGTACAATGATTGCAACCCAGCAACCAGAAACATGCAGGTTATATATGAAAGTACAAGACAGGCAATGTGGCCACGTACGAAAGGAGAAGCTCGGAACGCTGCTGCAATACTCGCACGACAAAGGAACGAAGTGCAAAGTGCTACGTTCTGCTCGCGAGTCTGACCAAGTAGCGCAACACCCTCCTAGTAGCCCGCCAATGCTCAGGGTGGCGTTTCCCGGGCGCAACGTAGCGAGTCCAAATGCTGAGTGGGTACAGCAGGTACTCCAGTTCGACCTGTCTGTCCTCAAGGACGTCACAGCCAAGGGCAAGCTCACCCCCAACGGACAAAGGACACGAAGAGGCAGAAACTGTCAGTAGATCTACACAGTGAGATCCCTGATTGATCCTAGGAGGGTTACAGGCGCGTTCATCTAGTTGTGCTCACTAGGCGCTCAGCCACCTCTTGGGCAAACGACCTGAACGAAATTGGTTTTGGAATGAAAGTGATGCTTGAACTAAGAGAAAAGAGGGTATACATAGGTGAAGGCAAGAAAGGGGGTTGGATGCTAACCTAGGTTGGCATTATTGGACCCCAACCAATAAGTTGGGTTGGGTGATTATTGGTGGGGTCCAATAATGTTGGCCAAGTTGGGGTTGGGCCAACATTATTGGGGGGAGCCAATAATTCTACCCAACCCAACCTTTTGGGGTCCAATAATTGGACCAAGGTTGGGTTCCAACCTTACAACCGAGTTACCCCCGGTTGTACACCCAAACTAAGTTTGGGTGCTTATCTCTAGCCTAGCATATATGCAGGTTACAAGAGAAGGTATTCTAACACAACCCCTGAACTTGCATAGATGCGGAATGGCTTGGGGGGAGCCAGGCCGATGAGGCGGAGGAGAGCAGAGTGCGCAGGGCGAGGAAGGGCTTTGGTGAAGATATAGGCCAGGTTGGCCTCAGCAGCGATCTTGCGAACGGCAATGAGGCCCCGTTGAACAAGCTCACGGATAAAGAAGTAACGAAGTTCAATGTGCTTGGAGCGACCGTGGAAGACGGGATCTTGGGTGAGATGGATGGTGCTGGCGTTGTCACACCAGAGAGTGGGACAGCGCTGGGGAGCACCAAGCTCGGCAAGAAGAAAGCAGAGCCAGCGGGATTCCTGAGCAGCCATGGTGCCAGCATAAAGTTCAGCTTCACAGGAGGAGAGGGCAACGTCAGAAGAGCGTGTAGAGCACCAGCTGATGAGTCCGCTGCCGAGGGTGAAGCCACAGCCCTGTGAGGGGCGGCGGTCGGGCTGTGAGTCCGCCCAGGAGGAGTCGCTAAAGCCAGAGAGAAACGGCGGGGAGATACCACCCAGGGTGAGGGCATGGTCCTTAGTGCCGCGGAGGTAGCGCAAAACTCTTTTGGCGGCAGCCCAGTGTTCCTCAGTTTGGCGGCCGGTACCGACGAACCGAGCGAGGACACTGATGGGGTAGGCGAGGTCGGGACGGGTGCACATCATGGCATACATCAGTGATCCGACAAGTTCGGCATAGGGTCGAGAGGAGGAGGAGGGGGAGGTGGGTGGCGCGAGCTGATGCCCAAAAGGGAGGGGAGTGGAGACTGGCTTGGCTTGCGCCATCTCAAATTTCTACAGCACCTGACCGATATAGTGAGATTGGGAGAGGGTGATGGTGCGGGCAGGTCTATCACGGGTGATAGTCATGCCAAGATAGTTCTGCAGTGGACCAAGGTCCTGTTGGTGCAACCCTACGGTTTGCACTCGGCTTGTTGTCCGTGTGCGTGTGCGTGCATGCGTGTGTGTATGGAGTGGTATGAGTGCATGAAATAAATATATATTTCATGCTTATAATGCTGTGTGAATGATGGGTCATGATGTCGAGTGTGTGTGTCAAGTCAATAGCGAGTTATCGCTAGCCGCGTGTTAATGCGGTCATTTGTGTCTCGCGCGCGGTTTCTATTTTGTCGTGTGTCCCGTGCGCGGTTTCTATTTTGTCCTGTGTCGAACGTTCGGCGTGTCGCAGGTGTGTGCAGCAGACCCATCAAGAACTCGAGGATGAGTTTTGTGATGAAGAACCCGAGCCTTGGTTCAAGCTTCAAGTGATTTCGAAGCTCGCCAAAAGGGTACACCCCAAGATATTGAAGATAGTTACATTACAAAGTGTAGTGTAACATTCAAGTTGGTGTAGGCCCTTGTGAAGGGTAGTTTCGAGACCCTTCTTGGTTGGGGACAGTGTGGCACTGTTCCCCATCATTGTAGCTCGGTTCTTGGGGTTTGTAGGAGCTGGGAGTCCTTCCCAACTCGTAACTCTTCCTAGTTGTTCGTAATTGTTTTTCTAAGACTATGTTGCTGCCATAGTGCCGTTCGTTGTAAACCGACGCTGTGTCGTCAATTCTTGATGAAATCGTGCGATCTAAATTTCCTATTGTAGGGCACGTTAAGACGCTCCAGATCCAAGTTGAATGAGGTCAATTGGAGCTGTGACCAGATCGCTATGATCGTTTGAAGCCGCTGTGCAGAAATCTGACTGCGCACTCTATCTTTCGTTTTAGGCACATTGGAGCCTATTGTGACTATAACAAGTGGTATCAGAGCGCCTTGGAGCAGCTACGACGATGGCTGGACCTGAAGAGAGGGGTGGCAGAGGTGCTGGAGGCAATGGAGAAGCCCAAGCACAAGGCCAAGCCCGTGATTCAGCCATGGCGTCCGTGCAGCCGACTCTTGGACCTTCTAGGGATGAACCAAGAGTGTTCGGGCTTGACAAGTTCAATGGTGACAACTTTGCTGAATGGTCCTTCAGAATGGAGAACGTGTTTGACCACTATGACCTGCTGGAGGTGATGGAAGGAACGGAGAAGCGTCCCGAGAACGACCCGGAGAAGAGCTCGTGGGTGCGGAAGAGCGCACAAGGCTATCTCCTACTTGGGCAAGCGTTGGGGAGCAACCAGATCCGTCACATCAAGCCTTTCCAGCGTGAACCAGAGAAGGGACCAAAGGCATGGGCTGCTCTCAAGGGTGTACACGCTCCTGCAACAGCGGCGGTAGCTGTGGTGTTGAAACGGCGAATGGCGACGCTACGAATTGAGGAAGATGAACCCGTGGAAGACGGGGTGCAGAAATTCTTCGACTTGTTGACGCGGCTTGAGGGAGCTGATTTGAACTATAGTGAGCTCCAAAAGAAGACCAAGTTGCTGGCCCTACTCCCCGAGTCGTGGTCCTCGCTCATCATCAATTTGAATCGCGACTTGCCCCGCCTCTCGCTTGAAGACGTGAAGCGAGCTATCCTTCAAGAGGACTTCCGCCGCCGTGAGTTGGCGAGTGCGGATGGCGCTGGGGCAGCAAGTGCTGGCCGTGGATATGGCCGTGGAAGAGGCAGAGGACGAGGGGGAGGAAGATTTGGTGGCAGCAACTTCGGCGGAGGCCGCGGGAGTGGCGGATACGGCAGCGACGACAAAAGGTACGGGCGCGGTCGCGGCCGATTTGACGGCGAGTGCCATTATTGCCACAAGAGTGGACACATGTGGCGCGATTGCTACAAACTCCCTGAAGGATGGACCCCTGCTCAAGGCCAAGAGGGTGGAGGAGCAGGAGGAGGGAGAGGAAGAGGCCGTGGAGGCCGTGGCGGTCGCAGAGGCGGAGCCGCGAACATGAAGAACGAAGATAACGACAAGGACTCGAAGGACGATCGGTACCCGGGTCTATTCTACTTCGTGTCGACACAAGTACCAGCTGGTCCAGAGAAGGATGAAGGCTTTGAGGAGCCAGCAGCTGTGGGGAAGGTGACCCTACACCCCCTGGACTATTGGGTGATCGACAGCGGCGCTACCTATAGCATGACACCTCGCCCCGACTTGCTCACCGAACTCGAGCCGTCACCGGTGAAGCATGTGACATCGGCTTTGGGGCAGCGAGCGGAGGTGAAAGGCATGGGCAAGGCCATGTTCAAAGGTGCTGATGGAAAGATGGTGGGCCTCAAGAACGTGCTTTGGGTGCCCAGCCTTGCTGCGAACCTGATTTCCGTGCGGCGATTGGCAAAGGCCGGCATGGACACGAACTCGAAGGGAGCCAAGACCTACACCGCAAGGATTGGCGACCGGATTCTTTGGGACCTTCATGAGGATAGGGATGTCTACAACGAGATGTGGCAGATCCCTGTGGTCCCTATGCCTAAGGAGAGGCAAGTGGCAGCAAGCATCAGCACCAAGGGTGACGCGGTTGGTAGCGGCGATAGCGCGGACGGTCGCGCTAAGGAGAAGGAGTCAAAGAAGAGCAAACCTGGGGGGACCAGCAAGCTCGGTGACCACAAGGAGAGTGGTGCAGCAGCCAAGGAGCAGCACAAGGGTGAGGAGAACCCCGAGGCAGCAGCGAAGGAGGACTACGGAGAGAGTATGTGGGGCGCTATTGCGAGCGCGGCATTCTCCAATCCAACTTCGGCTACGGGGGAGTGTGATTGGCTCACCTTGCATCGGCGAATGGGGCATGTGGCCCTACCCATCTTGCAGCAGCTAGTGAAGAATGAGATGGTTGCTGGCATACGTGTGAAGGGGGAGCCCGATGAGGTGCTTGGCTGCCCAACGTGCTTGCAAGCCAAGTTCACCCGCTTCCCGTTCCCTAGTTCGGAGGCAACGGCAAAGGCACCACTTGATGAGGTGGTGATGGACGTGGTGGGCCCCTTGAAGCTTGGAGCTGCTGGAGCAGAGTACTTCCTCACCATTGTGGACGTCTACACCCGCATGACCTGGGTGTATGTGCTGGCCAAGAAGAGCGATGTGGCTGAAACGTTGAAGACGGATTGGTTCCCGATGGTGGAGCGGCAACAAGACCGACTAGTGAAGTCGATCTGCACCAATCGTGGGGGAGAGTTCCTGAGCAAGGAGTTTGGGTTGTGGCTGAAGAAGAATGGTATTCGGCACTCCCTCACCATGCCATACTCCCCTGCAATGAACGGCATCGCCGAGCGAGCGAACCGGACGATCACGGAGGCGGCACGCGGGTTGCTCATTGAAGCCGGGCTACCCGACTATTTCTGGCCTGATGCGGTGCGGAGCGCGTGTGTGGCCAAGAACAGAGTTTTGACTCATGTGGGAGTAGACAAATGGGTGCCCTATGTGGAGTGGCTCGGCAGGAAGCCAAAGGTGGATATGCTTCGGGTGTTCGGGTGCATAGCATCTTCGGCACAACAAGCTTGGTGCCAAGGCGGTGTGGGCTGTGCACTTGGGCATGGCTCAAAACAGCAAAGGGTGGCTTCTTTGGGACCCATTCACCAAGAAGTTCATGGTGATCAGGGACTGCAAGTTCATGGAGAACTTCATGTACAAGGATTGGAAGGCGGAGAATGAGGCGAAGATAGGCGTGCGGTTTGGGGAGGTGAAGAGTTCCGGCTTGGAGCACGTGGAGCTGCCTTTGGAGTTGAGTAGTGGCAGCACCACCACAAGGCAATCTTCCCTTGTGAATGGGGGAGAGGAGGCCAAGGATGCAGAGGAAGAAGAGGAGGAGGTGCAGCAAGTGAGCGAGCGTGCACCGACGCTCCCTTCTTGCACTATGAGCGCTCCACGGAACCGCACCACACCGCAGCAGCGCCAAGGCCTTCAAGTCCCTGCAGCTGAGGAGGAAGGAAGGGGGAAGAGGAGAGTTCAACCCCCTAACAGGTTGACCTATGATGCGCCAGGGAAGCAGGGCAAGACGGCCCTAGCTGGAGCGGCAATGATGGTCGGAGACGACGAGGAGAGCGAGTACGAGGAGTGTGCCTTCGCGTTCTTCTCTCCGGTGGAGATGCCGGGAGAACCAGCAACTCTCAAGGAAGCCTTGGAGAGTAGTGATGCTGAGGAGTGGAAGAAGGCAATGGAGAGTGAGCTGAAGAGCATTGAGGAGAACGACACGTACGAGTTGGTGGAGCTACCGGAGGGGCGTACGGCGATTACGTCCAAGTGGCTCTTCAAGATCAAGTCGGATGCCGACGGCGTGATCGAGCGTTACAAGTCCAGGCTGGTGGCCAAGGGGTACCAGCAGAAGGAGAATGTGGACTACAAGGAGCTGTTTGCTCCTATGGTGAAGCCGACAACGCTGCGAACCCTACTCGCGGGAGCCGCGATCAAAGGTTGGGTGGTGAAGCAGCTAGACATCGCAAAAGCGTTCCTCAACGGAATCCTCGAGGAGGAGATTTTCATGGCGCAGCCAGAGGGGTTTGACGATGGCAGCGGCAGAGTGTGGAAGCTGAAGAAGGCCCTCTATGGGCTGAAGCAGGCCCCTAGGCAGTGGTACCTGAAGCTGCGCGAAGTGTTGGAGGAGATCGGCTTCACTCCCTCAACGGCCGATCACTCCTTGTTCATGCTTGGCGAGGGGGAGCAGAGGAGCTTCATGGTGGTGTACGTGGACGACATCCTGATCTTCTCACCCTCCTCTGACCTTGTGAAGGAGGTGATGCTGAAGCTTCAAGACAAGTTCAAGTGCAAGTCCCTTGGTGACGTGAACTTCTACCTCGGGCTTCACATCGAGCGTGATGTGGAGAAGCGGTGCATGCGGGTGCACCAACGAAAGTACCTAGAGGCATTGGCTGCCAACTTTGGGCAGAATGAAGGCCATGTGGCTACACCCTTTCCCTCTAGGTTCAAGTGTGTGAAGGGACCAGAGGAGGAGAGCGTGGGTGAAGAGGAGAGGCGCCGTTTTCACTCGTTGGTGGGCAGCCTCATGTATGCAGCGGTCAACACACGACCGGATGTCGCGTTTGCTACCGGGCAGCTGGCTAGGGTTGTGCAATGCCCTAATGAGGAGCAGGTAGCAGCTGGAATGAGGGTGGCCAAACACCGACCGTTGGGCTGCAATACTCGGCAGCGGCACAAAGGCGCCAAAAGGGGGCGGATGGTGTGGAACCAGGGTGTTTGTTCCTCACCGCATTCTCGGATGCCTCCTATGCATCGGAACCAGAGGATATGACAAGTGTGGGAGGCTTCATTTGCTGTGTTGGTGGAGGCCCAACTGCTTGGGAGAGCAAGAAGCAGGTTGACCAAGCTTTGAGCTTGGTGGGATCCGAGTACATGGCACTCTTCCGTGCCGTACGGGAGATTGTGTGGCAGCGGCGTTTGTTGGCTGAATTGGGGGAGGAGCAGCAAGGACCTACCCCTCTCTACTGTGACAGCCAGGGAGCCATTGCTCTAGCCAAGAACCCCGTGTTGCATGGGCTGACGAAGCACATGAGGGTGAAGTGGCACTGGACAAGGAGCATGGTGGCCGCGGGTGAAGTTGAACTGCGCTACGTGAAGACGACGGGGCAGCCAGCGGACATGATGACCAAGAGGCTGGTGGAGCAGCAGCATTGGAAGTGTTGCAAGCTGGCTGGGATGGCTCTGAACTGAGAGAGCAAGATCCTAAGGCCAACAACCCGAGGGGGAGTTTGTTGGTGCAACCCTACGGTTTGCACTCGGCTTGTTGTCCGTGTGCGTGTGCGTGCATGCGTGTGTGCATGGAGTGGTATGAGTGCATGAAATAAATATATATTTCATGCTTATAATGGTGTGTGAATGATGGGTCATGATGTCGAGTGTGTGTGTCAAGTCAATAGCGAGTTATCGCTAGCCGCGTGTTAATGCGGTCATTTGTGTCTCGCGCGCGGTTTCTATTTTGTCGTGTGTCCCGTGCGCGGTTTCTATTTTGTCCTGTGTCGAACGTTCGGCGTGTCGCAGGTGTGTGCAGCAGACCCATCAAGAACTCGAGGATGAGTTTTGTGATGAAGAACCCGAGCCTTGGTTCAAGCTTCAAGTGATTTCGAAGCTCGCCAAAAGGGTACACCCCAAGATATTGAAGATAGTTACATTACAAAGTGTAGTGTAACATTCAAGTTGGTGTAGGCCCTTGTGAAGGGTAGTTTCGAGACCCTTCTTGGTTGGGGACAGTGTGGCACTGTTCCCCATCACTGTAGCTCGGTTCTTGGGGTTTGTAGGAGCTGGGAGTCCTTCCCAACTCGTAACTCTTCCTAGTAGTTCGTAATTGTTTTTCTAAGACTATGTTGCTGCCATAGTGCCGTTCGTTTTAAACCGACGCCGTGTCGTCAATTCTTTATGAAATCGTGCGATCTAAATTATCTATTGTAGGGCACGTTAAGACGCTCCAGATCCAAGTTGAATGAGGTCAATTGGAGCTGTGACCAGATCGCTATGATCGTTTGAAGCCGCTGTGCAGAAATCTGACTGCGCACTCTATCTTTCGTTTTAGGCACATTGCAGCCTATTGTGACTATAACAGGTCCTTGCACTTGAGACGTTCTTGCAGCGACCGCTTCACCTTCTCCATGTCGGCCTTGGAGTCAGCAAGTAGGATAATGTCGTCGACGTAGACCGAGATGAAGAAGCGACAAGGCGAGGAGCGGATGAAGAGGCTGGCATCGGAGTGAGAGGCAGAGAAACCTAGGGACTGTAAGGTGGCAGACAGCTTCGCATGCCACTCCCGCGGCGCCTGTTTTTAACCGTAGACCAGGCGGCGCAGTTGCCACACAGCATTGTCAGGGAATGCAGCATGAAATCCGGGGGGGCGGCGCAGGAAGATGCGCTCGTGCAGTTCGCCATGGAGTCAATCTCCATGTTGTCGCGTGCACCAATGTCGAGGAGGGCACGAAGGGTGGGCGGCTTAACAGTAGGGGCGAATGTGAACCAGAAATCCTCACCCCAGATCTGAGTGAAGCCCTTGGCAATGTAGCGAGCCTTGTAGACCGGTTCTTCTCCCGGCAGCTGCTTCACCCTGAAGATCCACTTGCCCTCGACAAGGTTAGCGTCAGGAGGGAGGGGGACGTCGACCAAGGAATCGCTGCGAATGAACGCCTCGCATTCTAGGAAGATGGCGGCTATCCACTTGCAGGGGGTACTCGCTCTGGGGGTGCTCAGCCGGGTACTGTCGAGGGCGGAGCTGGTTCTTCTTCTTCGTCTCCTGACACCAGTCCTCCTCCTAAACCCTACCCTACTCGTTACCAGGCCCTTCTTCGTGTTGAGCGTGAGGAGCAGCAGCGTTTGGAGCGTGAGAGGTTGGAGGTTCAGCGGCGGGTGGAGCGTGAGCGGTTGGAGTTGCAGCGAGAGTAGCAGCAGCAGCAGCAGCAGCCGCCGCCGCCGCAGCAGCAGCAGCAGCAGCCGGAGCAGCCTCCGGCCCCTGTTTCTGGCCTTCGGGCCCTTGGTCTCCCCTCCTCTCCTCCTGTGTTCGGTCCTACGTTTCCTCCTCCGGACTCCGCTCCGGCTGTGTTCCCTCGTTCTCAGTCTCCTCCGTCTCCCTCTCCTCTCGCCCACACTTGGGCCTCTCGTCCTCCTCGTGCTCGTCCTTCGTCACCTGTCACTGACCTCCGTACTGTGTTGTTCCGTCCTAGTCCTCCTCGTTCTCCTCCGTCTGTCCTTCCTCGCCCTCCTGAGTCGTCCCTCACTGCCTCCCTGTCCACTCCGGTCACTGACTACTACCGCACGTACCGCCCCACTCTCTCTCGTGTTCTCGCCTCTCTTGTTACCGACCCTCGTGCCTCTCCTTCCTCCGTCGCGGTCCTCACTGCCACTGTCACTGACTTTACTGCTACGCGTCGCCTTGACTACGCCACTCGTGTTGTGGCCGCTCCTCCTGTCCGTCCTCTGTCCGCCGGGGGTGAGTCTGCCCTTGGCTGTGACGTCCTAGAGGACAGACAGTTTGAGCTAGAGTTCCTGGCAGCTGCTTCGCCTCATCTCTGTGCCATGCTGCTCGCTCCTGAGGGAGACCCCGACGCTCCTGACATACCTACTCCTCGCACTTACGCTGAGGCAGTGTCAAGGCCTTGGGCCTCTCAGTGGAGAGCTGCCATGGACGCAGAGATGGCCTCCTACAGGTCCACAGGCACTTACGTTGACGAGGTTCCCCTTGCAAGGGCGAACATAGTTGACAACATGTGGATCTTCAAGGTGAAGCGGCCACCGGGATCTCCCCCAGTCTTCAAGGCACGCTACGTGGCTAGAGGGTTCAGTCAGCGCGAGGGGGTTGACTTCTTTCAGACCTTCGCGCCCACCCCGAAGATGACCACTCTTCGGGTGTTACTTCACGTAGCAGCACAGAGGGACTACGAGCTACACTCCCTCGACTTCTCCACCGCCTTCCTGCAGGGCAGCCTACACGAGGAGATCTGGCTGCGTCGTCCTACGGGCTTTCACTAGCACCTTCCCGCCTGGGACCCAGTGGAGCCTCAGACGACCGGTCTACAGTCTCCGTCAGGCACCCCATGAATGGCACGACACTCTCCGCTCTACTCTGTCCGACCTCGGGTTTGAGCCGTCTTCCGCCGACCCGTCGCTGTTTGTTCGTCGTGGGCGCACACCTTTCTTCGTTCTGGTCTACGTTGACGACTTGGTTTTTGCCACAGCCGACACAGTTGCACTGGCGGAGGTGAAGTCCGAATTGCAGAAGAGACACACCTGCACTGACCTTGGGGAACTGCGCCGCTACCTTGGCCTGCAGATCTCCAGGGACAGAGCCGCTCGCACCATCACTCTGACTCAGTCACACATAGTGCAGCAGGTCCTTCAGCGGTTCGGGCTTCAGCACTCCTCTCCTACACCCACCCCTCTTGCTGTAGACCACAGACTCACTGGGCCTTTTCCTGACGAGCCGTTCGAGCCCAGTGGTCCCTACGCAGAGCTGGTGGGCTGCCTCATGTACCTGATGACGTGCACTCGCCCGGACCTCGCCTTCCCTCTTAGGGCATATCCATGTTCGGGTCATAAGCACTGTTCTGGCTACTGTTTGGGTCATGCGGAATTTGCGTATGACCCGAAGTGGACTGCCGAGTCGCGCGCGGCCCGAGCTTTGGGTCAATGTGCAAGTATTGGGCGACTGACGTGCACGACCCACCCACAGCCAATCACCTGGTTGCACGATTGTGGTTTGACTACCATCTTTTTGGCGGTCGTCAATCGTGTCATAAGTGGGCAATGTCACACGTCTTACACCTCTGCACCCAACCACTCGCCAAATTGACCCCGATTAATTCTAAAATGTCTCGCATCGCGCTCCCAACATTTGGGAATTCACTTCGGCAAATTGACGATTGTGTTTTCTCAGTGAGTGTCGCGTGGTTTTGCTTGGGTCTCGCTAATGACCTTTCGAAATGTTCTGGCATCCCTCCATTGGATGCGACTGCGGAGATAACTCTAGTAACGGGAGCTAGACTACGGGCTAGGCACGGATGCTCGTGTGATCTCTGCGTTCTCTGTTCCTTAGTCGTTTTCCTAGTGCACTCACTGCTTGCTAGTTCACAAGGCAATTTGGCAAGAGTTTCACTAGAGAAAGTTGACAACAATGATACAATGAAGTTGGCTAGGAAAGACTACATCAGAGCTAGGATGCAAGCAGGTCGACTGCCAGCGCGGCACGGTCGACCGCGTGCCAACACGACTTGGTCGACCGCGCTCCAGCAGTGCAGGGACGCGGCTTGCCAACGCTGCAGGTCGACGGCGTGACAACAGCGCAAGTCGACGGCGTGCCAGCGTTGCTCCTGCAGTCCAGCATCGCACCAGCTTCGCAGGTGCTCGTAGATGATTGGCGCGCACTGCTTCGTCACCTGCACAGCGTACGCACCAAGTCCACCTTGTGCTGACGACTGCATCTCATCTGCCAGGTCGACCTCGGGATACCACCACCGAGGTCGTCCTTGCCAACCTCGCCTGGGCGACCTTCGCGTGCCTTCGCAGACCCTCGTCACCCAGGTAACCTGGTCGACCGGGCAACCACGTCGACCAGGTGCTCCTGTGCGTGCCTGTCGACCTCCCAAGTCGACGGCCACCTCCAGTCGACCTCACCAGGTCGACCACGCCCTCTGGTCGACCAACTCCAGGTCGACGACACTCCTTGTCGACCACCTCCAGGTCGACCAGCACTCCTGTTGGCCGACCACCCAAGTCGGCTACCCCAGGTCGGCGTCCCCAAGTCGACGCCCTCTGCAGGTCGACTTCTCAAGTCGACCACTCGAAGTTGGCGCCCTCCCGAAGTCGGCGCCCTTGCAGTGGCTTCCGTGCAGGTCGACCAACCCCGTCGACCGGCTCGCCCACTACTGCAGGTCGGCTGCACCCCTACACCCGACCAGGAAGTCGGCTCCGCCCAAGCGAGGACGGGGCCAACACCCAACTCCCGTTGACACTCCCCTGCCGCGTTCACGCTTGGGCCCCCCCAGCCCACACGACAGCACCTCTCGGAGAACAGCTCGTCGACGTGCACCCAACACACAGCACGTCATCCACCGCACCAGCCATGCAAAAGGGCATGGCACCTACTGCTGCACTTCGTCGTCGCCGTCGCCCACGTCGGCCAGACGCACTTGGCCGATTGCAACGGAGCACCGGTTGAAGGCCGGATAGTGCAGCGCCTTCGTGAGGAAGTCGGCCGGCTGCTCAGCGGTCGGGATGTACTGCAGCGCAAACTTCCCCCGCTTTACCATGTGCTGCAGCCAGGCCTGTCGCCGCTCCATGTGCTTGAGGTTGCCCGTCAACCCCATGCCCTCGGCGACTGTGATGGCCGACTTGTTGTCCACCCGAAGGACGGTCGGCTTCCCAGCATCCAGCTGCTGGAACTCTGCGAGGAGGAAGCGAAGTCGGCGTCCCTCCTTGCCGGCTTCGACGGCCACCACGTACTCCGACTCGGTCGACGACAGCGTCGCGCACTTGATGCGCTGGCTCGACCAGGAGACCGCGGCCCCTCCGTAGACGAACACGTAGCCGCCCGTGCTCGTCCTGCTCTGCTTGTCACCGGCGTCGTCGGCGTCCACGTAGCCGACCAGCTCCAGCGACTCAGGTCCACCGCCAAACTCCAGGGCGGTGTCGCGCGTGTTGGCGAGGTAGGCGAGGCAGCGGTCGACCTCGCGCCAGTGCTGGTCGCTTCTCACCGTGAGGCCGCTCCCCAACTTGCTGCAGGCGAAGGCGATGTCCGGCCTTGTCGTCGTCGCCGCGAACTGCAGCGAGCCGACCTTCTGCCGGTACTCCTCCTCCTGTCGCTCCTGCGCCTCCTCGTCATCGAAGGTGAGCTCGGCGTAGGCGTCGACCGAGACCGGCGTCTTTGGAGTCCGTCCGCCCTGCTCCTCGTCGATGAAGCGCCTACGCAGCTTGTCGGCGTAGCCCTGCTGGTGCAGCCACAGCTTCCCCGCCGACCTGTCGCGCGCGATCTCCAGCCCGAGGTACTTCTGCACCGGCGAGATCTCGCGCAACTCGAAGGCGGCCTCCAGCAGCTCCTTCAGCTCCTTCAGCATCGCAGGACTGCTGCTGGCGGCGAGCAAGTCATCGACGTAGACCAGCACCCAGCAAGTCGCTCCATCGTCGCCGACCTTGAAGTAGAGGGCCTCGTCGACCTGGCTCTTCTTCCACCCAGCGTCGACCAGCACGTCGTTGAGCGCCAAGTACCATAGCAGCGGCGACTGCTTCAGCCCGTACAGGCTCTTCAGCAGCTTGCACACCCGGCCGGTTCCGTCGTTGAAGTAGTCCGGCTGCGACATGTACAGCACCCGGTCGAGCTTGCTCTGCAGGAAGGCGTTCTTCATGTCGAGCTGCATCAGGTTGAGGTTGAGCACGGCGACGATGCTGAGGAAGATCCTCAGCGTCACGTAGCTGCCCACCGGCGCGAACGTCTCGTCGTAGTCGGCGCCATACACATGCGTGAAGCCCTTCACGACCAGCCTCGCCTTCTCCCGCTCGACGGTGTCGTCGATGTTGTACTTCGTCGTCAGCACCCACCGGTTCTTCATGACATTCACTCCCGGCGGGCGTTCGACCAGCTCCCACGTGCCCATGGCGAGGAGACTGCGGATCTCCTCCTCCATGGCGGCCTTCACCGCCGGACCCTTCCAGCTCGCCAACGCCTCCTTCACCGACATCGTCGCGATGTCCCAGCGGTGCTCGGGGTCGGCCAGCATGTCGGGGTCGAGCTCCGGAAACTCCTTGTCCTCATCAGCGTCGTCGTACGGCAGGTCATCGTCGTCCTCCACGTCGTACACCGTGGTGAAGGCAGCGGGGATGAAGAAGTCGGGCGGCCTCCGAAGTCGACCAGACTTCCGGGGTTCAGGAGGGACCACCACCACGTCCCGGTCGGTGGACTGGTCGACCACCTTCTGGTCGACCGGCTCCTCGTCGCCCAACTGCTCCCCTTCATCTTCACCGCCATCCTCGTCGTCCTGCTGCACTTCGGTCGGCGTCCCGACCGACTTCTCCCCTGCGGTCAGCTCCCCTGCCGACTGCCAGGTCGCCGACTGCTCCTTGGTCGGCCTCGCTGCTGCCTGCTCCCCTGTCGGCTGCACCCTAGTCGGCTGCACCTCCTCGACCGGCTCCCCCCTTATCCAAGTCGACTGCACTCCCAGGTCGACCGGCTTGTTGACCTGCTGTTCGTCGACTTGCCGCTCGTCCTGTCGGCCACCGGCGATGCCCTTGATCGGCGCCACAGGCGACGTCCCACAGCTCCCCTCATCGCCGGAGGCCGACGGCGGAGTCAGCCCACGCAGGTCGACGAGGGGAGGGGCAGGGGGGGTAGAGGAAGGGTGGACGACCTCGGCGGAGGTCCTACAACGCGGACATGTCCTACAACGCGGACCGTGCGAGTGAACAAGGGGGAGCCAGTCAGGTGCAGGGCCGTCTGCACCGTACGCCGCACGAAGACGGTCAGTGAGCTGAGTAAAGCACTGACCTGGTGGGTGACCGAAATCGCTCGTCTCTTCCCCGCGCTAAAACGTGTGGATAAATACAATTTCTACGAATGTAAAATGGTAGAAATCAGCGCGCACAAGGTGTGCCCGAAATGATGCTGCGATGTGTTGCGATTATGTAGAGTGTGACATTTTTCCCCGGTAAACAAAGAGCGCGTTACTTTTCTGATGTTAAATTCTCGACCCTGAATAATCAGAGTTAACTACTTTTCAACACTGAGCAATCAGGGTGCCGTTTTTATGGACAATGTGCCTTTAGGGTTTTTTCTTCTTCTTCTTCTTCTTTAGGTGGAACTCACGGTACCTAAATTTGAAACGTCAGCCCTGATCTGAGGTCAATTTCTTCCGCTGCAACACTCTGATTTTGCGAAGCTTCCTGAGGTGATTCTAGGTGTCAAATGTTTATATCATTTAGATAGGCTGCAGTGAGGTAGTTCTTAGAGGGTACATAATTTCTCTCGACCCTCACTACTTGTACCCCATGCTTCTTAGTAACATCATCCTCCTACCTAACTTACTTCCTTAGCTTCTTAGATTGTAATATGGTATCAGCTAGGTTAGACTACGATCCGCGCCCTGCCCGTATCGCCCTGCCCGTATCGCCCTGCCCGTCGCGCCCTGCCTGTGGCGCCCTGCCTGTAGCGCCCTGCTCGTCGCGCCCTGTCAACGGGAGTTGCGCTGTTGGCCCCGTCCTCGCTTGGGCGGAGCCAAATTCGGTGTCGGATGTGCGGGAGGTTCAACCGACCTACAGTAGTGGGTGACGCCGACTTGGGCGAGCTGGTCGATGTGCTAGGTCAACCTGCACGAGGGCCGCTGCGTTGCCGCCGGCGTTGTGGGGCAGGCCGCCGAAATGTATGGGTGATCGACGACGGGGCTCGTCGATCAGGGAAGGGCGCCGAGTTCAGGAGGCGCCGAGTACTGGTGATCGTCCCGGTGAGGTCGACCTGGGCGCCTGGACGTCGACCCGGGAGGACGCCGACCTGGTGGCGTCAAACTGGTTGCCCGGTCGACTCAGTTACCCAGGAAATGGGCACTGCGGAGTGCGCGAGAGTAGCCCCGGAAGTTCTTGCAAAGCCAGCCGACCTCGGAGGTGGTATCCCGAGGTCGACGTCGCGGATCAGATGCAATCGTGGGCATGTGGTTGGCTTGGTGTCTGCGCTGTGCCTGTGATGATGCATAGCACGCCAACCAGCTGCACGCACCTGCGAAGCAAGTGCACCACTGTCACGCAGGTGCAACGCTGTGCAGCCGCCTTGCTGCAGCGTTGGCACACTGTGGACTTGCTACGTTGGCAAGCTGCTTCTCTGCAGACTAGCCTGTAGACTAGCTCTCGTTGTCTTAGTTATATCCCGCACGCCCTGCCAGTCGCGCCCGTAGCGCCCGTCGCGCACGTAGCGCACGTAGCGCCCATTGCGCCCTGCCCGTCGCGCCCGTTGCGCCCGTTGGGCCCTGCTCGTCCGCCCGTAGTGCCCTACCCGTCGCCCCCGTTGCGCCCTGCCCGTCGCCCCCGTTGTGCCCTGCCCGTCTCGCCCTGCGCCCTGCCCATCGGCGCCTTGCGCGTTCGCGCCCCTTGCGCCCTGCCCGTCCGCGCTCGTAGCGCCGTGCCCGTTCCGCCCTGCGCCCCGCCGCTTCGCGTCCGCGCCTGCGCCCTTCACCCGCCGCATCGCGCCCGTTCCGCCCATGCCGTGCGCAGCCTGCCCGCACTGCTCAGGCCTTCTCGGCGGCTGGCAACCGCATCTCCCCCCTACCTAGTCAGCTATGGCGCCCCCTAGAGTTCTCCGCTTCGATGCCGAGGGTAGACTGCTGGAGTTCTCAGTTTGGCTCCTCCGTCCGTAGCGCCTACTAGAGAGTCAGTGTCAGGAAGACGAAACCCTCTCGGCGCACGCCTCCGGTGACATCCCTGCGCCGCCTGCCCCAGTCGCACTAAGCGCTGACCCCACAGATGCAGATAGGGAGCGCTTTGCACGAGAGCGAGCTGCCCTTACAGCTTGGAAGTCTCATGACGCAGCGGCCTGCATCGCCCTCAGCAACCTCCTCGCTGAATCTGAGGAGGCGCACTTAACTCAGGTTCGCTCTGCTAGCGAGTTCCTCACTACGATTAAGGCCCGCTACTCCACTCCCACCACTGTCTCACTTGGTCGCCTATTCCTCCCGTTCCTGTTTTCTGACCTCGCCTCCTTTGAGCGCTCTACTGACTTGATCACTCACCTGCGCTCGCTAGACTCGAGCTACTGCGCTGCCTGTACTGATGCACAGCTCGCAGTGCTTCCCCCCCCTATGGCGATCACTATTTATTTTATCTTCACTAGCCTCCCTGATCGTCTTGCCACTGTTCGCGACGCGCTTCTCCTGAAGCACCCCAGCGAGCTCGCTATGGACGTCCTTGAGTTCGCGCTCAAGGACGTTGAGAGCAACCTCCGCTCGGTAGCTTCCGCCTCGGGTGCTGTGCCCCCCCCACTGTTCCACGGGTGCACTGTCCCACAGCTGCCCACCTTTACTGCCTCCCTTGCCTCTACCGCGACCGTCGAGACCGCGGCCGCTGCCACGACCTCTGCGAGGTCCAGAGGCAGGGGTGGCAAGAGGGGCGGCAAGGGTGCGAGGAGTACCGGAGGTAGTGGCGGCGGAGGTGAGGCAGCCAGCGGTGGTGGAGGGAGTGGAGGAGCTGGCGACGAGCCTAGTGCACCCACTAGTGGCTCGCCTGCTGCGGCTGGTGGAGGTGACACTAGGGGTGGTCACGGAACTGGAGGGTTGCCAGCCGGAGGCGCAAGAGTGGCAGCCTGGTACCTGGCTCACTGGCAGAAGCAGCAGCCCTCGCGCTCGCAGCAGCCACATCAACAGCAGCAGCAGGTAAAGCAGCAGCGTCCAGACCAGCGTTAGCTGTCACGTGGTGACGCCCACCCGCCCTGCCCATACTTCGTTCAGACCGGTACTCGTAGTGGCTACCGCAGCAGCAGCAGCTCCAACTCAAAGCTCCAGGTGTAAAAGTCCTTGCTGTCAAAGCAAGAACTTGTCTTTATTTTTGATATGCTGAGTAACCTTGATTGAGCTGAGAGAATTGCTTCATTGCTGGGACGGGGAGTCTTGGGAGTTGAGCCATTTGTTTCGAGGGAGAAGGTGTGCAGAGCAATATTACGGTCGTTCGAGGCCGGTTGAGAGGGTTGGGAAGATGTTCCCGCGTCGCCATTCCGCAATGTTTGGAATTCTTGCTCCAGAGTTGAGAGTCGCTGAAGTAGTTGTGCGAGGGCGGCGGTGCTGATAGTCGTCGTCGTTTCCTCGTTTGTCGCAGCCGGGTTGGCTTGCGTTTTAGTGGTCATATTTGTATGACCTCCAGATCCTCCGGCCATCCTTACGCGCGAGCGTGTGCTAGACGCCACCTTAGTTCGCCGACGATTTCGGAGGTGACGTTGCGAAGGATTCTTGAGTCGCTCTCATACCATGTTGCGATCAGAAATTAGATCGTGCTTAGGATCACCGCAGGAAGGTTCGCAGCATCAGAGTGTTGCAGCAGAAGAAAATGACCTCATATCAGAGTGTTGCAGCCAGGCCCTCAGATTCACTTTTAGGGACGTTGATGCATCAGGGTCCCTATGAAAAAAAGGCTGAATTTTCAGGGTTCCAAAACATTGAAGCCTAAGTTTACAATCACGTAATGCATTTTTATGAGTTACAAAACATGACAGCTGAGGGATTCGAATCGGGAACCTTACCGTTCCGTATCAATTTCGCTAACCACCGAGACAGTACGTGCTGTCAGGATTCATCCATTTCTTTTAACTAAAATCACTGTGGAAAAGTTGGCTGACTGAATCGGGTGTTTTACGGGAAGGACTCGGAATGTGCATTCAGTGTACACTTCGATAAAAGTCTATTCAGTGTTAGCTATGAAATAAAGGCTGAAAAAAATCAGTGTCACAAAAATCTCAACACTAAAACATCTGTGTAGGTACACAAAACTAGGCTGAAAATCAGGAATTTCAGGGAAAATTTCCTGATATCGTAGGGCCTGGTTGCAGCAGAAGAAATTGACCTCAGATCAGAGTGGATTAAAAATGACTGAGATGACTAAACCATGCAAATACATTGGTCTATATAAGAGTACAGTGTAATACAAAAGGTCATAATCTAGCCATGTACTCTAAGGGGTACATTCCCTTATTCAAAATCAAACCTCAACTGTGCGGTTCGTACAGTTACGAAACAAGGTAGTCAGCCAATCTCAGCAACTCTTCCACCAGGTAGCTAGTACCCCCATCCCATGCCATGCCATACACCCTAGTCTCCTGCCCATCTCCCCGCACACTGTTATCATGGTCAACCTATCCACCTGCCCACATATCCCACTACCACACCACTTCATTACAGCACCTAGCGGCGGTTATACTTGATAAAGCGCAACCCGAGATAAGCCCCTGCCCGGAACACCACAACAAACGCCAGCAGCGCAAGCACGTTCCACCCTATGTTGCCCCGATTCAGCGAGCGCTGCTGCTCCGCCGCCGACCACGCCAGCACGTTCCCCTGATCGGAAATCCTAGTGCACGTGCAGTTGGGGCAGGCGGCAGGGTTGGTAGCACAGCCAGGAGCAGAGCAGGGGCCACCGGGAGTGGTGGTGTCGCAGTAGAAAGCGATGGAGAGGAGGGAGTTGAGGGCGAACTGAGTGGGGTTGAGGTAGTAAAGCCAGACCCAGAAGCTGGGGATGTCTGTCTTGGGGATCATGAAACCGGATGTGATGTTCCATATGTTGACTATCACAGGGATGATCACAGTGGCCGTCTGGAGGGGAAAGGGGGGGTAAACGCAGGAGGAAACGACGAGAGGAACAAGGATGGGGAGGTGGAGGGCAAGGCTGGATGTGATGTTCCATATGTTGACTATCACAGGGATGATCACAGTGGCCGTCTGTGAATGTGATGTTCCATATGTTGAGGGGGAAGAGGACAAGGAGGAAGCCAAGGGATGTCGAGTTATTAGGAGAGGAGGAAGTGGTGGAGGGTAGTACAAGGAGAAAGAAGTGAGAAGGGTGAAGAGGGAGTAGGAAAGGGAGAGGGAGAGAAACGAAAAGCGCATGGCGGACCCGCGGCAAAATTGTGAACCAAGTCGTGTGCGTGTGTGTGTGCGTGTGTGCACATTGGCGTTGGGTGTGAGCATGGCCATGAAGATGCCGCCGTAGGAAGATATATGCTTGCGCGATCACGCACACACACACACACACACACGCACGCACACACACACACACACACACACAACACACGCACGCACGCACGCGTGCGCACACACACACACACACACACACGCACGCACGCACGCACGCACGCACGCACGCACGCACGCACGCACGCACACACACACACACACACACCCCACAGCACACAACAGCACGTGCACGCACCTCGGCGTTGGGCGTGAGCATGGCCATGAAGATGCCGTAGTAGGTGATGCAGGCGGAGTAGAGGAAGAAGTTGAGCCAGTACAGGAAGAAGTCCGCTGCGCTGCCCGTTGCCACGCCCGCCATGCCGAAGCAGATGCTGCAGAAGATGAGAGTGGTCAGTGCCAGGTAGGGCATCTGGGGGGGGAGGAGACGGGGAAGGCAGAGGGAGTTGGAGAGGGGGGGAAGAGAGGGGCTTTTGAGTCGACTCCAGAAACAGATGCTGGACAAGATGAGCGTGGTGAGCGCGAGATAGGGCATCTGGAGGGAGGGAGAGAGAAATTGGGTAGGGAGGGGGGTGAAAGGAGTCTCCATGTCAAGTTGTAGAGGAACGCAGAATACATGGTTGACACCTACTCTTCTATCCACGTCTCCCTACCCACTCCTTACTGCAATGCTACCCACTCACCTCAATGAGCCCCCACGACAGGTTATAGAGGAATGCAGAGTACATGTTGGACGCCTTCTCTATCCACCGTGCCTGCCTGCCTGCTGTTCCCCTCTTTCCCCCCCACCAAATCCCCTCCCCACGCACCTCAATGAGCCCCCACGACAGGTTATAGAGGAATGCAGAGTACATGTTGGACGCCTTCTCTCGGTAGTACACTGGCCGCTCCGCGTTCACCTGCGGAAGGGAGGGGGCCGATGGGGGGAGGAGCATGGGGGAAGAGTGTGTTAAGAGAGTGCCTTTTTCTCTTCCACATCTTGAGAGTACATGTTGGATGCCTTCTCTCCGCTTTTCCTTACAGACCCACGGCCCAACTCCCATGCATTCCATCCCTATACCCAACACTCCCATGCTTTCCACTCCCCCCTCCCATGCTTTCCACTCCCCCCTCCCATGCTTTCCACTCCCCCCTCCCATGCTTTCCACTCCCCCCTCCCCATGCTTTCCACTCCCCCGTCTCGTGTGCCTCACAAGATGGCTACACCACGCACCTGTGGGGTGACGTTGTTGGAGTTAACCACGGCCACCAACACAAGCGAATCACATAGCATCGACGAGCTTTGAGACGTCTTTTGATCATCCGTAAAAGTCACGCACACGCCTGTGTTTTGAGGCGAGTCACGCACGCACCTGTGGGATGACGTTGTTGGCGTTAACCACGGCCACGAACACGAGCGCCACATAGATGAGACCCTGGCGGGAGGCAAAGCCGGGCGTCGTGGTGTAGTTGATCTGAAGGGGAAGGGGCCGAGGAAAGGTGAGGGAGGGTGGGGGGAGAGAATGGGAAGAGAAGGGGAAGAGAAGGGGAAGAGAAGGGGAAGAGAAGGAAGAGAAGGGGAAGAGAAGGGGAAGAGAAGGGGAAGAGAAGGGGAAGAGAAGGGGAAGAGAAGGGGAAGAGAGAAAGGGTGAGGCAAGAGGTCGAAAGGTTGGGATGCAAAGAGTATGAGGGGCGGAGCAGATGTTGCCTTGGAGTTGGAGAAAAGAATGCTTCATCATACAGGTCATACAATTTTTGAGGCGCCCCACAACTTGTGCCAGAGAGAGAGGTTAGCCCCTGGGTGAAGAGGGGTCATCACCCCCACGTGGCAATGAGGTGAATTTTGAGTCGACTCAAAAGTTATCGCCCCCACGTGGCAATACATCAAAGTAGAGACCACATCCCATGTGCTGCAAATGTGGTTTCATTGTATTACTTGCTGTGCACGTGCTTCCATCAACAAGCCTCTGCCCATGATCCCATCAGATCAGACCTCCCTTCCCACATCCTCCCCCTTCCATCTCGCCCCCCTCCCCCAACCTTCTCCCGCACTCGTTCTCTCCACCACTCACGCACCCTCCCCCTGCTCTCTCCCCCCATTGTTTCCGTGTACTCGCCCACCTGCCAGAAGGCGCTGCTGGGAGACGCCCAGAATGATTGAGAGCATGATGCGTAAAAAAACGCTCCCAGGACCTTAACTGCGCCGCACACACACTACCGCCCCCACCCCAATACCTCCTCCCACTTCTCCCACATCCACCCACCCACCCACCTGCCAGAAGGCGCTGCCGAGAATGAGGCCCAGGATGATCGAAAACATGATGCGTCCAAAGCTGTGGTTGGGATTCGGCAAGAAACGCAAGAGAAACAACAGGACCGGATGTTAACAATTTTGTAAGTAGATAGCAGCTTTTGGGGAAGAGAGGCACATTGTTTGACAGACAGAGGACCATCAACAGCGACACTAACATGATGATGAATTCAAGCCTTCTTCCAAGTGGTAACTCCTTCCCTCTCCCCCCCACCCACCCACCCACCCACCCACCCACCCGCTTACCCACCCAATCCACCCAGCCCACCCACCTGTAGGAGACATTGCGCCAGTAGGTGCGGATCTGCGTGCATGCTCTCATGGGACCCAATGCAGGAAGTGAGGATCACCCACCCACCCACCTGTAGGAGACGTTGCGCCAGTAGGTGCGGAACTGGCGCAGGAAGACGACGCGGGTCATGGTGCCAAACGTCGCTGCATACCCCTTCACCGTGGGCTCTGGTCCGTACTCGCCCCTGCCAAACCGGATCGCATCTAGTTGCTCCTCTGTTGGAGGGGGATTAGGGGAGACGAGAAGAAGAGGGGAGACGAGAAGAAGAGGGGAGACGAGAAGAAGAGGGGAGACGAGAAGAAGAGGGGAGACGAGAAGAAGAGGGGAGACGAGAAGAAGAGGGGAGACGAGAAGAAGAGGGGAGACGAGAAGAAGAGGGGAGACGAGAAGAAGAGGGGAGACGAGAAGAAGAGGGGAGACGAGAAGAAGAGGGGAGACGAGAAGAAGAGGGGAGACGAGAAGAAGAGGGGAGACGAGAAGAAGAGGGGAGACGAGAAGAAGAGGGGAGACGAGAAGAAGAGGGGAGACGAGAAGAAGAGGGGAGACGAGAAGAAGAGGGGAGACGAGAAGAAGAGGGGAGACGAGAAGAAGAGGGGAGACGAGAAGAAGAGGGGAGACGAGAAGAAGAGGGGAGACGAGAAGAAGAGGGGAGACGAGAAGAAGAGGGGAGACGAGAAGAAGAGGGGAGACGAGAAGAAGAGGGGAGACGAGAAGAAGAGGGGAGACGAGAAGAAGAGGGGAGACGAGAAGAAGAGGGGAGACGAGAAGAAGAGGGGAGACGAGAAGAAGAGGGGAGACGAGAAGAAGAGGGGAGACGAGAAGAAGAGGGGAGACGAGAAGAAGAGGGGAGACGAGAAGAAGAGGGGAGACGAGAAGAAGAGGGGAGACGAGAAGAAGAGAGGGGAGACGAGAAGAAGAGGGGAGACGAGAGAAGAGGGGAGACGAGAAGAAGAGGGGAGACGAGAAGAAGAGGGGAGACGAGAAGAAGAGGGGAGACGAGAAGAAGAGGGGAGACGAGAAGAAGAGGGGAGACGAGAAGAAGAGGGGAGACGAGAAGAAGAGGGGAGACGAGAAGAAGAGGGGAGACGAGAAGAAGAGGGGAGACGAGAAGAAGAGGGGAGACGAGAAGAAGAGGGGAGACGAGAAGAAGAGGGGAGACGAGAAGAAGAGGGGAGACGAGAAGAAGAGGGGAGACGAGAAGAAGAGGGGAGACGAGAAGAAGAGGGGAGACGAGAAGAGGGGAGACGAGAAGAAGAGGGGAGACGAGAAGAAGAGGGGAGACGAGAAGAAGAGGGGAGACGAGAAGAAGAGGGGAGACGAGAAGAAGAGGGGAGACGAGAAGAAGAGGGGAGACGAGAAGAAGAGGGGAGACGAGAAGAAGAGGGGAGACGAGAAGAAGAGGGGAGACGAGAAGAAGAGGGGAGACGAGAAGAAGAGGGGAGACGAGAAGAAGAGGGGAGACGAGAAGAAGAGGGGAGACGAGAAGAAGAGGGGAGACGAGAAGAAGAGGGGAGACGAGAAGAAGAGGGGGAGACGAGAAGAAGAGGGGAGACGAGAAGAAGAGGGGAGACGAGAAGAAGAGGGGAGACGAGAAGAAGAGGGGAGACGAGAGAAGAAGAGGGGAGACGAGAAGAAGAGGGGAGACGAGAAGAAGAGGGGAGACGAGAAGAAGAGGGGAGACGAGAAGAAGAGGGGAGACGAGAAGAAGAGGGGAGACGAGAAGAAGAGGGGAGACGAGAAGAAGAGGGGAGACGAGAAGAAGAGGGGAGACGAGAAGAAGAGGGGAGACGAGAAGAAGAGGGGAGACGAGAAGAAGAGGGGAGACGAGAAGAAGAGGGGAGACGAGAAGAAGAGGGGAGACGAGAAGAAGAGGGGAGACGAGAAGAAGAGGGGAGACGAGAAGAAGAGGGGAGACGAGAAGAAGAGGGGAGACGAGAAGAAGAGGGGAGACGAGAAGAAGAGGGGAGACGAGAAGAAGAGGGGAGACGAGAAGAGGGGAGACGAGAAGAAGAGGGGAGACGAGAAGAAGAGGGGAGACGAGAAGAAGAGGGGAGACGAGAAGAAGAGGGGAGACGAGAAGAAGAGGGGAGACGAGAAGAAGAGGGGAGACGAGAAGAGGGGCGCTGTGAGTGAGGGGCTCGTGGAGAAGAGGAAGGAGCAGTGCAACCAGCAAGCAAGACACACGTGGCAAGGGAGGAAGGAAGCAAGATAGGAATCTAGTTTTGATACGTCTCCAGGGAGGAAGGAAAAGTAGAATACTACTATGCAACAGCAAGCAAGACACACATGGCAAGGGAGGAAGGAATAAACGACGGAGGCAAGGAAGCGTGCATACAAGAGATGCAGATATGAATGTAGCGAGGACGAAAGGGAAGCAGGAAGTGGAGGATTGTAAGGAGGGAGTGAGGGCGGGGGGGGGGAGGGCGGGAGGGCGGGAGGGCGGGAGGGAGGCAAGAAGAGAGGGAGAGAGGAAGCGGGGGAGAGAGCAGCAGCTCACGGTTGTCAGCAGCAAGCACGCTCTCAGCGTAGTCGAGAGCAAAGTCACGCATGGCCGCATGGCCGATGCCCGCCCCTATCATCTCCAGCATGTCTGGTAGCACGGCAGCATGGCAGTGGAGGAACGGGGAGGATGCCGGGATGCCATGCCAGCGCAGCAGCATGGAAGCATGGTAAGAGAAGGAATGAGGGGGGGAAAGGGAACAACAAGTATGAAAGTACAGGGGCTTCAAGAAGACGAAAACTTATGTATCAAGTCAAGAACAAAGAGGGAAAGGGAGGGCAGATGCTGAAGAGAAAGGGACTGGAAGGGCAGATGTTGAAGAGAAAGGGACTGGAAGGGAAAGGGGCAGATGTGGAAGGTGCATAATCGTTTGTCGGCTAGGCATAATTGTTGAATTGGCATAGAGCTTGAGGGTGCATGCAGAACGGCGAGGGACGGGCGTGCATAGAGACGCGGGGGGACTGCATAGCTAGGGGAAAGGGCAAGGGAGTGGCACTGACAGGTGGCAGGGTTCTGGTCATCCCGGCACTTGGGCAGGCCCGGCAAAGACTCGAAGTAGTTCTGTGGAGCGAGAGAGGCATGGGAGTGGGAGCAGAGGGTGAGAGTGCGGACAACCATTCAATACAAACAATTCCTTGTACAGCTTCCACTCTCACCGAGCGCTTGCAATGCAATGCAACCCACCAGCACCGCATCCAACCCGTCAGCACCACATCACACACATCAGCACTGCATCCAACCCGTCAGCACTGCATTGAACGCACCAGGAGGTTGCAGCCGTTGTGGCCGATGGGGCCGAAGTAAACCACCTCGCCGCCGCGCTTCATGAGGTAGAGCCAGTCAAACGCAAAGAAGAGCCGCCGGCTCGGCTGGTGGATGGTGCAGATCGTGCTGCAACAAGGGGTGGGAGTGCAGTGGGGTGGGGTGGGGAGGGGAGTGGGGTGTGGGTTTCTACACACTGGTGTGGTGTGGTGTAAGTAAAAGTCAATCTACACACTACCTCCTTTCCATTCCTCCATTCCCCACTTCTCTCCCCCAACCCTCCCTCCAGCATCCTCATCCCTCCTCACCTCCTGCCAGTGCCAGCAATGTTTCTAATCCCCCGCACGACAATGTCAGCAGCGCGGCTGTCCAGGCGCGCTGCTGACACCCTCATCCCTCCCTCTCTTCTTCTCTCCCCCCTCTTTCCGCTCCCCCTTACCTCCTGCCAGTGGCAGCGATGTTCCTAATGCCGCGAACCACAATGTCAGCAGCGCGGCTGTCCAGCCCGCTGGTGGGTTCATCCAGGAAGAGAACGCTGGGGTTCGCCACCAGCTCCACGCCGATTGTCAGCCGCTTCGCCTGCTCCACGGACAGCCCGTTGATGCCTATGAACCCCACCAGCATGTCCGCTATGTCGTGCAGCTCTAGTAGGTCCATGGCCTGGTGGGAGACACGGGAAGAGGAGGGAAAGGGGAGGGGAAAGGGGAGGGGAAAGGGGAGGGAAAGGGGAGGGAAAGGGGTAGCTTAAGTTAAGTTTGCTCCACTGACAGCCTGTTGGTGCCGATGAATCCCACCCACCAGCATGTCCGCTATGTCGTGCAGCTGCTCCAGCAGGTTCATGGCCTGGGGTTCCTGCAGCGGCCCTTGAGAAACTGCCTGCCTGCCTGCTAACCGCATGCACCTCCTGCTTGCTAACCTGAGGTGGTGGCGGGGAAGCGCCGCACAGCAGCACTCAAGTGCAGCAACTCGCACCATATGGCGGAGCACAGTTGGCTTAGAGTCTGCCTAAACAAGCACCCGCACACACCTCCTGCACAACGAGTGCCCTTTCAGCGCGCGAGGTGGTGGAGGGGAGGCGCAGTGCAGCACTGAACTGCAGCGACTCGCGGATGGTGATGAAGGGCGTGTGGATGTCACTCTGCTCCACGTAGCTGGCATGGGGGGGTAGTGGGGGAGGGGAAGAAGGGGGAAGGGAAGGTTGGGGTGAGGGGAAAAAGAAGCGAGCCCTGCACGCTGGTTCCCTGCCAAGATGCAGGGAAGGTTCAAATCTCCTCGATCTGATCTGATGTGATGTGGCTACAACTACTATTAAGTGAGGGAAACTAAGATGCAGGAAGCCGTGAAGCGAAGCAGAACCCTATTCAGAGGTGCGAGCACATGTGTCCCCTAAGCATGCTGTAGGGGAAGGAGCTCAAAAGGATGTCGCCTCCCCGTGAATCGATTCAAAAGGGGAACAGAAGAACCTAGTACCTACCCGGAGATGCGAGCAAACGTGTCCTGCACTTTGGGAAAGGAGTTGACCAGGATGTCGCCTCTTATGCGGCCGATGGTCTTGCGCCCTGCCAGCACGTCCAATAGAGTGGTCTTGCCTGCACCTGCAGATACAGGGGGGGAAGGAACGTGGGGAGGCTCAAGGCGGGTAGGCGAGACAGAATGTGATGGTCACAAGAGAAGGTCACATCTGATGCGCCTGATGGTCTTGCGCCCTGCCAGCACCTCCAGTAGGGTGCCCTTGCCCGCACCTGAAGCAGAGGGTGAGAGAGCGAGCGCGTGTGTGGGGAGAAAGGGGTTAGAAAGACGAGTCGAGGTGTGGAAAGGCGTGCAAGAACATGAATGGAGGAAGCCAGAGGTGGTGTGTGAGGAAGAGTAGGGATGGAAGACAGATGAAGAGAGTGCCTGCCTAGTGCCTACCTGAGGAGCCCATGAGGGCAGTCATGGTGCCGGGGCGAACGAAGCCTGAGATACTGTTGAGCAGCACCTTGGGTTCACTCATGCCCGGCACGTCCACCTGAGGGAAGCAGGGGTGAGGGGATGGGAGGAGCCATGAGAAACACAGTACCAGAGGAACCCATGAGGGCAGTCATGGTGGTGCCATAGGGCACGAAGCCCGAGATACTGCTGAGCAGCACCTTGGGTTCACTCATGCCCGGCACGTCCACCTGGTGAGGGGAGGGGTGGGGCAACGAGAGGGTTGGGGGGGATGGGGGGATGGGAGGAGCCATGAGCGGCAGTAGCAGAGGAGCCCATGAGAGCAGTCAACGCGGATCTAGGGAGCACGAGATACTGTTGAGCAGCACCTTGGGCTCGCTCATGTGTTGGGATGGGATGGGATGGGATGGGAGGGGATGGGATGGGATGGAAGGTATGTGTTTTTAAGAGCCTCATAGCACCGTGCGCTTGCTCATGGCTGCTACAATCGCTTGATGGGGCATGCCGCACTTGCCACTCGGGATGGAGAGGCATGGTGTGGTGAAACATTGGGTGGATGTAAAGCAGCAGCACTCTCACCTCATAGAGCAGGTCGTGGAAGGAAAGAGTGGTGGGGGCGAACTGCACTCGAGACTGAGGGGCCGCCTTCTCCCCTCCGTCCTCCTCTGCACCATCCTCGGAACGACCATCAGCAGCACCACCACCACCAGCAGCAGCAGCATCCCTCTCGATCATTGCCTGTGCTTCATCCGCATCTCCTCCCCCTCTCCCCTCCTCCTCCTGCCCCCCTTTGCCCGCCTCCCCCTCTGCAGACTTCTTCCTCTTCACCGCCCGCACAGCCTTCTGGAACACGTTCCGCTGGGGCGGCAGGGGCGGCAGGCGGCTGGCTGGCGGCGTCTTATTCTCGTTGAAGCGCACGCGGGAAGCAGCGAGGAAGGTGAGCGAGATGAAGATGGCGGTGAAGCCTAGGAGGGCTGCGAAGGAGATCCAGACGGCTCCGAAGGAGGAGGGCATGCCGAAGAACTGGAGGAAGGCTTCTCCTGCTGTTGTGCCGGCGGGCTTGTTCATGCAGAAGGATGCTGTGGTGGTGTTGACTGTGCTGCAGGGCTGGGAGGTGGGGGTGAGGGAGTGAATGAGAGGGAGTGCGAGTGGGAGAGAGAGTGTGAGAGGGAGTGTGAGTGAAAGGGAGTGTGAGTGAGAGAGAGTGTGAGTGAGGGGGAGTGTGAGAGAGAGGGAGTGTGAGTGAGAGGGAAAGAGCCCACTGCAAGGGCTCTTACAGAGAAAGACGAAAGGTGGGCGATATCGTTGCCAAGCCCTTACCATCACACCAGACGAACCCTGATACAACACACCATGCACCGTGCACCACACAAACCGCACCGCAAATTACACCGCACAACCCACACACTCCAAGGCCAGCAGCTGTGCACGGACATACCTCGTTGTAGGAGCCCAAGAAGAACTCGTTGATGCAGATGGCAGCGACGCCGTACTGCAGCGATGCACCACATTGTGACATGAGCTGCACGCGACACCGCACCACGTGCAGCGGTTGCGGACGGACCTACCTCGTTGTATGATCCGGAGAGGATCTCGTTGATGCAGATGGCCGTGACTCCGTACTGCAGCGGGTTGATGTAATACATCCAGATCCACCAGGGCGGGATGTTGGGCTTGGTCAGCAGGAATCCCGTGAATAGCAGAAAGGTGATGACCATCAGACCTGGGGCAGGGAGGGAGGAGGAGCTCAAGGGCGACTTTACGTCGGCTCAAAGAAATAGCTTGTTGCCGGCTTTTGAGTCGACTAAAGCATGCAGAACGCCCGTGCATAGCAGGAAGTGATCACCATTAGACCTGGGACGGCGTTTGAGACGTCTCAAAAGTAGACGACTTTTGAGTCGTCTCAAAAGTCAGAACGCCCGTGCATGGCAGGAACGTGATCACCATTGCACCTGGGACGGATGGGTGGGAGGGGAGAGGCAGAGGACGGGTGGGGGAGAGAGGGGATGGGGGAGAGAGGGGATGGGGGAGAGAGGGGATGGGGGAGAGAGGGGATGGGGGAGAGAGGGGATGGGGGAGAGAGGGGATGGGGGAGAGAGGGGATGGGGGAGAGAGGGGATGGGGGAGAGAGGGGATGGGGGAGAGAGGGGATGGGGGAGAGAGGGGATGGGGGAGAGAGGGGATGGGGAGAGAGGGGATGGGGGGAGAGAGGGGATGGGGGAGCGAGGGGATGGGGGAGCGAGGGGATGGGGGAGAGAGGGGATGGGGGAGAGAGGGGATGGGGGAGCGAGGGGATGGGGGAGCAGAGGAGGAAGGGTTGGTGGAGACGGAAGCATGGGGAAAAAAGGAAGGTAATTGTCGTCAGACTTGTGATGGGGGCGCGGAGGGCGACGACAGGTGGGGAGATTGGAGGGGAGAATGAGGGAGGGCGTGGAAGGGGAGATGTGTTCCTGGAGTCTGGAAACACACCAATAAAACCTCAGTGCAGGAAGCTCGTGAATAGCAGGTCACACACCAGATGTGCTTTATTGATTACATCATGTCATAACATGTCATGCCATGTCATGCCATGTGAAGTCACCTGCAAGGCTGGTGGCCATCTCTCGCGTGACGCTGACGGAGGCGATGAGGCGGATTAGTGTTGCTCCCATGAAAACCACTGCTGCTGCCAGGGATGCAATAAGACAAACTCTCTTCCAACATTCCCCGTATCTGCAAGGATGGAGGCTTTTGAGTCGACTCAACAGTCACCTCCTGCGCCGTTCCTGCGAGGCTGGATGCCGTTTCGCGTGACACGCTGACAGAGGCAATGAGGCGGATGAGCGTGGCTCCCATGACGTCCACTGCTGCTCCTGCCAGCACTGCTGTCAGAGGTAGAATGACAAAAGCTCTCTTCCCTGCGCCGTACCTGCAAGGCTGGACGCCATCTCTCGCGTGACACGCTGATGGACGCGACGAGGCGGATGAGCGTGGCGTGGCGCCCATGACGTCGACTGGTGCTCCTGCCAGGGTACAATAACAACGAACCTCTCTCTTCCCTGTATCCCACCCACCCACCTGCCAGGCTGGACGCCATTTCGCGTGAAGAACTGACGGAGGCGATGAGGCGGATGAGCGTGGCTCCCATGACGTCCACTGCGAGCAGCAGCAGCAGGAAGAGGAAGAAGTGCGCCCCTCCATCTGCTGCGCTCATGCCCGTCAGCCAGTACACGAGCGGACCGTATATCAGCACCTGACGGACAGGGAGAGAGGGAGGGGGTTTGGAGGAGGGGGGTTTGAAGGGGTGATTGGGGGTAGTCAGGGTTGTCCGCTGCACTGATGCCCGTCAGCCAGTACACAAGAGGCCCGTATATGAGCACCAATTGGTCCAACTTAAGCAGCCCTGCTCCCCGCTTCTCCCTTCCTTGCTCCCTTCCCTCCACTCACCTCAGCGAGCGAGAATGGAAAGTTGCAGATGGTACTGGCAATGACATAGGACGTGGAGCGGTAGAACCGTGCACCCAACTGCTTCTCCACCACCTGCCGCCCGTCCATCCATACTCATAATGTTCGGGACAGAGATGAGCGCAAAGGTCAGAGCTCATAGTGGAATGGTAGCAAATCCTGAAGAGAACGCTCAAAGCAACTTGAGGAACAAAGCAAAATATATATATATATATATATATATATATATGTATATATATATATATATATATATACAAAGTTCTCAACCCACCTGGCGCTCGTCGATGATGTTGGGGATGAGCGCAAAGCCCCCCAGCGCGAGGGCCATGGTGGCGGCGAAGGCGATGGAGAGGCGCAGCTGCAAGGTGGCCGTGGTGACGGTGTTGGGGATGCGGTAGAAGACTGTGCCTGTGAATATGCCCAGTATGAGCACCTGAGAGAGAGGGGGGAGGGGGGGTTGCAGACAGGGGGTGCGAGGGATGGGAAAAGAGACGGACTGAGATGCATGGTGGCTGTGGTGATGGTGATGGGGATGCGGTAGAAAACGGTTCCCGTGAATATGCCCTGGATTAGCACCTGAGGAAAGGGCGTGAGGAGAGAGTGAGGGATGGGAAATGAGACGGAGGGAGCTGCATGGTACAAAC
>CANIUD010000108.1:0-92500 GCA_947470075.1 Closterium sp. Yama58-4 | reverse complement strand
CAATGGTGCGAATGGCCGACACTATGTCGTACGTCGCACTGCTGTCCAGCCCCGTGCTGATCTCATCAAACGCCATCACCACAAACATGCCTGAGGGTGTGGGGCAGAGAGGAAGGGTTGCAGGGGAAGAAAGGGATGTGGAGTGGAAGAGGGGAGTGAAGAGGGGAGTGAAGAGGGGAGTGAAGAGGGGAACTGCATCGATGCAAGTGGCACTGCTGTCCAGCCCCGTGCTGATCTCATCAAACGCCATCACCACAGACATGCCAGCCCAAAGGGTGTAAGGAAAGGGGAACGAAACGGGAAGGTTGCGGGAGAGAAGAGGGCAAGGGCAGGGAGGAGGGGGAAGAGAACGGGTGGTGACGCGATGCCGCTCATACTAACCAGTTCCCAGAAGTGTCTCACACACTCTCAGATCATACCTGACATCATTTCAGCTCTAGCCACGCACTGGCGCTTGTCCCCGCCCGCTCACGCCCCGCGCGGTGCGGCTGCCCACGATGGTGCAGCGGCCTTGAGCCCCAGCAGGTGCAGCGGCGGACACCCACATACACACACACACACACACACACACACACACACACACACACACACACACACACACACACACCACACACACACACACACACACACACACACACCACACACACACCTGCGCACCCCCACACACACACAGAGGCGCCATTCTCTTGCATGGCCACACCTACGTACCCGACATCATTTCAGCAGTGGTCACGCGGTGCCTCTCCCCTCCGCTCACGCCGCGCACGGTGCGGCTGCCCACGATGGTGTTGGCCGCCGCCTTCAGCCCCAGCAGGTGCAGCGTGAACTCGAGCTTCAGATCCATGCCGCCCAGCTCTGTGCGTATCTGGGGGGTTAAGGGTTTTGGGTTCGGGGTTTTGGAATTCGGGGTTTTGGGGGTGTGAAGGGAGGGGGGGGAGGGGAAAAGGGGTTCAAGTCAGGAGAGCGTGAACTCGAGCTTCAGATCCATGCCGCCCAGATCCGTGCGAATCTGGGGGAAAATGGGAGAC
Source organism: Closterium sp. Yama58-4 (assembly GCA_947470075.1). NCBI lineage: Eukaryota > Viridiplantae > Streptophyta > Zygnematophyceae > Desmidiales > Closteriaceae > Closterium > Closterium sp. Yama58-4. Next base: position 91,472 of record CANIUD010000108.1, on the reverse strand, counting down.
CAGAGGGGAAGGGGAGGTGATAAGAAATGGAGGTGGGGAAGAGAGAGGGAGACGTGAACTCCAGCTTCAGAGGTCTCAGAAGAGGCAGTGTGGTCTCGAAAGAGGCATGGGTTCAAACCCCATCTCTGACACTTTCAAACCTGCTCTTTCGCACTGCTGCACTACCGAGAGATTGATGAAGCATTAAATCTCAAAAGACATGTCAGAGTGGCCGAGTGGTCTAAGGCGCCGCACTCAAGTTGCGGTCTCAAAAGAGGCATGGGTTCAAACCCCATCTCTGACACTTTTACCATCACCCACCACCGCTCACCACCCCCCATCACCTCTCACCACCGCTCACCATCTCCATGAGCCCCTGCAGTGGCTCGTAGTCCTTGGGGGTGATCAACCTGCCGCACTCCTGGGCGAACTTGCACGTCTCCATGACTGTGAGCGTGGGGATGTGCTCGTCCGTCTGCCCCACAAACGCCGTAACCCGCCGCACCTGCACCTCCCGCCACGGCCGCCCGTTGTACGTCACGTCGCCCGAGAGGCGCAGGGACTTGGTTTCTGGGAGTCGCCCTGCGATGGTTTTGTGGAAAGCGGATTTGCCTGGGGGCGGGGAAGAGGGAAGGGGGGAGGAGGTGAGTGGGGGGTGGGGTGGAAGAGTCACGGCCGCCCGTTGTACATCACGTCGCCTGAGAGACGCGGGGACTTGGTTTCTGGGAGTCGCCCTGCGATGCTCTTGTGGAAAGCGGATTTGCCTGGGGGGCGGGAGGACGGGGGGAAAACACAAAGGGGGGGTGGGGGGGGGAGTGGTTGGGGGAAGGGGTGGGGGGGGAGGTGTCATGCCTGCCCATTGTTGCCACCTTGCCTGAGAGACGCGGGGACTTGGCTTCTGGGAGGCGCCCTGCAATGCTCTTGTGGAAAGTGGCTTTGCCTGGGAGGCGGAAGGGAGAGAAAAGCAGGCGAGCTGGGCATAGCGTGTGAGCTGGGCATAGCGTGTGAGCTGGAGTGGGCTGAGAGGCCAGTCAGAGAGAGCACGCACGAGCTGATTAAGAGACATTCCAGCGAGCAGCAGTTTAAGGGAGAAGGTTTAGCAAAACCTTTTGTTTTCTCCTTTGCTAAACCTTCTCCCTTCAACTGCTGCTCGCTGGAATGTCTCTTAATCAGCTGGAGTGGGCTGAGAGGCCAGACAGAGAGAGCACGCACATTGCACTCAAGCCCTCCTCTCAAAGAAAAAGAGATTTTTTTTCTGGAGGAAGGCTCGAAGACTCGGCGCGTCAGGGCTGCCCCTGTGTCGTTCAGTAACGCTACAATAGCAGTCTCACTGCATGGAGGGTTTCTTGAGGGGGAAGCGGGGACTCAGAAGCAGCAAAGTCTCACCGCATCCGGGCGGGCCACAGATGAGCGTGAGAGAGCCGGGCATGAAGTAGGCAGAGAGGTCTGAGAGCACGTTGAAATCCTCCCAGGGGGCGGGCGGGGAGAGGCACGGCAGGAAGCAGCCGAGAAGCTTCGACCCCACCGTCTCGTACCCCTCCTGCTTGCGCTGGATCTTGGCTGTGTAGGTCACGTTGTGTAGCTTCACCACCTGGCGGGAGGGGAAAGGGAGAGTTGAGAGTTAGGACTGTGCTTTGAGAAAATCAAGGCAACGGTCTAGTTCCCTTCAACCCCCCTTCCCTGCTTGCGCTGGATCTTGGCCGTGTAGGTCACATTGTGCAGCTTCACCACCTAGCGGAAGCAGAGGGACAGAGGGACAGAGGGACGTGAGGAAAGGGAAACATGGAAGGTTCTAATATTTCCTCCTGCTTGCGCTGGATCTTGGCCGTGGGATGAAAGAGCTTTGGAAACGAAGAGAGGTGGAGGGAAGGGGCGGGAGGTGGGCGGAAGGGGCGGGCGGGAGGGGCGAGAGGGGCGGAACGGACGGGCGGGGCAGAAAGCAAATGAACATGAGTGCAATTACGGTTCACGCCCATGCATGCATGATTGCGCAGAACCATTACTTCCCTTTCACCACTCTGCTTTTCCCCTTACCGCATCAACCTTGCTTCCCCCTTCCCTTCCTCCTCCCCTTTCCCCTACCCTTTCCCCTCCCCCCTTCCCCCTACCATTCCCCTCCCCCTACCCTCTTCCCCCTCCCCCCTCCCCCACCTGTTCGGGCATGGGCGGAATGTATTGACTGAGTTTGACCAGGAACGCCAGCAGTCCGTCCCGCAGCAGCAGGTCAATGCCGGTCAACCCCTCCCTCTTGGAAGGCACGCGGAACGAGATGCGCTGCAGCTGCTGCGCGCGCTGGGTAGGGGGAACCGGGGGAGCGGGAGCAGGAGCGGAAAGTGGGGGACGGAAAGCGGGGGGACGGGTTGCGAGGGGGCGGCAAGCGTTTGGGCGGGAAGCGGGGGGGAGAAACGATTGGCGGGAAGCGGTGGCGGGACCGGGGGGTGGGGGGGCTGGGGGAGCGGGGGACAGGGAAGTGAGCGGGGGGTGCAGTGAAGAAGCGAGATGACGGATAAGTCATACGAGCAATGAGTTGAAGTGATGGATGCGACATTGCATTGCACCGCACTCCACCGCGCCGCACATGTGGTGCGCCCCACCACATGATGGCGCGCAGTTCAGTGGCCACGCAACGACAGCATCCTCGCACCGACGGTCACATCACATCACGTCACTCGCGCCACGTCATGACACGTCACGTCACGTCACGTCACGTCACATTACGTCACGTCACGTCACGTCACGTCACGTCACGTCACGTCACGTCACGTCACGTCACGTCACGTCACGACACATCACGTCACGTCACCTCACGTCACATCACGTAACATCACGTCACGTCACATCACATCACGTAACATCACGTCACGTCACATCACGTCACGTCACATCACGTCACGTCACATCACGTCACGTCACATCACGTCACCTCACGTCACACCACGTAACATCACGTCACGTCACATCAGTCACATCACATCACGTCACGTCACGTCACGTCACGTCACGTCACGTCACGTCACGTCACGTCACGTCACGTCACGTCACCTCACGTCACATCACGTAACATCACGTCACGTCACGTCACGTCACGTCACGTCACGTCACGTCACGTCACGTCACGTCACGTCACGTCACGTCACGTCACGTCACGTCACGTCACGTCACGTCACGTCACGTCACGTCACGTCACGTCACGTCACGTCACGTCACGTCACGTCACGTCACGTCACGTCACGTCACGTCACGTCACGTCACGTCACGTCACGTCACGTCACGTCACGTCACGTCACGTCACGTCACGTCACGTCACGTCACGTCACGTCACGTCACGTCACGTCACGTCACGTCACGTCACGTCACGTCACGTCACGTCACGTCACGTCACATCACGTCACGTCACATCACGTCACGTCACATCACGTCACCTCACGTCACACCACGTAACATCACGTCACGTCACATCAGTCACATCACATCACGTCACGTCACGTCACGTCACGTCACGTCACGTCACGTCACGTCACGTCACGTCACGTCACGTCACCTCACGTCACATCACGTAACATCACGTCACGTCACGTCACGTCACGTCACGTCACGTCACGTCACGTCACGTCACGTCACGTCACGTCACGTCACGTCACGTCACGTCACGTCACGTCACGTCACGTCACGTCACGTCACGTCACGTCACGTCACGTCACGTCACGTCACGTCACGTCACGTCACGTCACGTCACGTCACGTCACGTCACGTCACGTCACGTCACGTCACGTCACGTCACGTCACGTCACGTCACGTCACGTCACGTCACGTCACGTCACGTCACGTCACGTCACGTCACGTCACGTCACGTCACGTCACGTCACGTCACGTCACGTCACGTCACGTCACGTCACGTCACGTCACGTCACGTCACGTCACGTCACGTCACGTCACGTCACGTCACGTCACGTCACGTCACGTCACGTCACGTCACGTCACGTCACGTCACGTCACGTCACGTCACGTCACGTCACGTCACGTCACGTCACGTCACGTCACGTCACGTCACGTCACGCCACGTCACATCACGTCACGTCACATCACGTCACGTCACATCACGTCACATCACGTCACGTCACGTCACATCACGTCACGTTGCTACCGCCCTTCACTCACAGCATGCGACACATCCTTGCACTCTTCAACACAACCCCGCAACACAACACAACCCCGCAACACAACCCCGCTGCACCACTCTTCGCCAACGCACTATAACGCAAGGCTACAACACACAACGCCGCACCCTTTACCGCACCCCGTCCCACCGCATTAGACCACTACCTCCGCCAGTAGCACCACCTCAAGCACCCCCTCACCTCCATGATGCTCCGGTAGGCCTCCGCGGCGGCCTCACGCTCCCCCACTTCCACCAGCCGCACGTGCTGCTCTATCCACAGCTCGACCAACACGTCTTTAGCCAGCCCCGTCAGCACCCCGCGCATCTTCCCGTAGTCGAACTCCGCCGCGCCTTCCGCGGCGCCTGCGCCTGCGCCTGTGCCAGCCGCCCCGCCACGCGGCGCTGCCCCTGCCTGCGCTGCGCCGCCTTGCGCTAGCAGCGGCTGCTCCTCTTCCTTCTTCTTCTCCCCCGCCGCCGCCGCGAGGCCCCCGAACGTCGCCGCTGCTCCGCGCATGGCGGCGCTTCCCCCGACCGGGGCGGACATCTGCAGGGGGATGCCGCCGCGCGGTTTCCCGCCGACGGTGTGTCGGCGGAACGTCCCCGCGGCGGGGCAGCGCGGCGTGTCCGCTCGCCCGTGCCATTGGCGGAGCGTTTCCGCGAAGTAATGCACGTCGGCGGCGGACAGCTCGTCATCCTCCGCAGCACCGACTGGCGGCGCGTCGCGGACGCCGCCGCGATCCTCCTCAGTTCGCGGCGGCCCGGAAACTGAGACTCCAGCGGAAGGAAGAGCGGCGGAACTTCCGCCTGTGCCTTCTCCGGCGTAAGAAAAATGAGTTTCTGAATCGTGCGGTTGCTCCGCCGGCTGACTGCCTGCGGCGGACATGGTTTCCCCCACCGCGGATGGACCGAGAGGCACCCTTTCCTCTTCAACGCTTGCTGAAAGGCTCGTCGTATCCACGGCGACAGCCTCGGTCACGTTTCCGCTGTTTGGGTTTGGTGGCGGTGCTCCTGGCGGCATTTCTGCCGCACTCTCATCCGCCATTATCACTGCCGCAAGTGGGACTCAGGTGCTCTGAACAGGAGGCTACCAGAAGGGGGGGGTTGGGGGCTTGCAGAGCATGTCAGTGCGAAAACAGTTGTCAAACTTTGTAGGCTGATTGATACGAATAGGAGCAGGCAAAGTCTGTTGAAGTAGCTGTAACATATCTCGAAACGCGTAGGCTCCCCAGCTGCTCCCCCGCGTAGTCCCCCGCTGTTCCCCGTAGGCTCCTATCTGAAACACGTTCCCGTTCGGACCTCGCTCAGGTCCTTCCGAGTCTCCGACCGAACTCAGGGCGAGTTCGAAAATCTCGTTCGAAATTCACTTTACGGCGTGTCTCCATTTTCCAATTTTGTGTTTTTGCGGACGGTCCGCTTTTTCCAAATCGTCCGAATCGACGGTTCGGCACTTTGATACCGTCTGAGGTGGGTGGTGACACTTTTTTCACGCTTCTTCAACTTCGCGAGTAATGTAGCATAGCGAGACTGTTTGTGCCTATCGTAACCCAGTTCACGCGCTTCGCAATCGTCAAGTATCCCCCACGGAATATTTGACGACGCGGCTCGGATTCTAGATTTGGTTTTCTATTTCGACCCGTTGAAGTGGGGAAAAGTGTCGGTACCGTACGAGTTTTTAGCGACGTCGCAAACGCACTACCGAAAAATCTGACGACGCCCACAATACTGGTTATCTTTCGCTATCCCGGACGGTCCACAATTCGGACCGTCTGGAACAAAATTTAGCAAAATGGATACACGCCATCAGCTGACAAATAAAGTCTTGGAAAACCTGAAGTTGGCTTGGTAACCAAGCTGAGAAGGCTCGGAAACACTTAGGAGGTTCGTACGCCATCACCGTGGCGGCTGTTGCGCGTATCGAGGGCACGTGGTGAGACCGTGGAAACCCATCGAGCACCCGGTTTGGTTTGGGGCGCGATTTCGTTTCAAATGTTCGAATCGTTTGTAACAAGGGTGCCTGCATGTCTCCAAGCGAGTGAAGATTCTCAACATTCATAAAATTAGGTCCTGACGGGTGTCTATGAACATTCATAAAGGGAGTGTCTGACGGTCCCCAAGAGGGTGAAGATTCTCTACATTCATAACATTAGGGGAGTGTCTATAAGGGAGACATTAGGTTGTACATCCCCCACACATGTTAAAATCTTGTATCGTTGCTAAAATCAGATCCATGCGGTGGGAAGCGGTTCTCAAGGTAAACCGTTTTACAGTGACGAAACAAAGTTGAGCGTACAAAGTTGTACAAGCCCTAATGTTACCGTATTACCCCGGATAAAAGCGCAGGTGCGCTTATAATAAATCAGTGTTTTTGGGGGGGTGTGCTTCTAATTGAGCCGTTTGTATAAGCGCATGCGCTTATAAAAAGACAGAGATACATTTATAATATTTGAACACCAAACTATAGACCTCGTGCTGGCTTTTTCAATCGAGTCGAAGTTACATGGGGTCGTGAGTGAAATTCTCGCGCGGCTGGCAGATACAGTTGATGTGACTGACAAGGCGCCCCTGACAGCTCATGCTGACTGGACTCGAATTCTGTGCAAGGTTCGAATGTGAGGAGAACCGAATTTGCAACATATCCACCTGCTAAAGGGAAAACCGTTACAGTATTTGCACATATTTTTAATGTGGAATTTAACATGCGCTTATAATAAATCAAGTTTTTTTAGGGGGTGCGCTTATAATTGAGGATCGGCCATAAGCGCATTGCTCCAGATAGAAGCGCATGCGCTTTTAATAGGCCTGTGATTTTATTCGGGGCGATACGGTAGGTGTGGTAAGGAACGAGCAAACTACTGTTGAATGGGGTCAGCGGAAGTCAATTTGTGAGGCATACCGTCATACCCCGGATATAAGCGCCACCCGCGGATAAGCGCCTGGCGCTTTTAATCGGCGCCCGGCGCTTATATCCGGTGCTCGATTATAAGCGCATACCTAAAAGGCTTACAGATTATAACCGCATACCTGTGCTGTACACATTATAACCGCCCCCCTTTGTTTTTAGTGTTTTTATATTTTGAAGATATCTAACAATATTAAATCTACATCTAAACATCTTTTTAACACTATTTAAACAAATCTACCTACATCTAAACATTTTTTTACACTATTTTAACATCTAATAGTCAATTTACATCTCATGTACTTCTACCTACAAGCCTCACATAGGCTTGACCATTTTCTATCTACCCTCGCAGATCATCTGCCGTAGTGGGGTCATCTGGGTCGGCGTCAGAGTCCGACTCAGGCTCTTCCACGTTGTTGCAGAAGAAGCCGTCTGCTGCAATTTCATCATCCATGTCGACCTCCTCGCCCTCGAGCTCATCTCGCCTGTGTTGCAGGCAGAGCTTGTCCTGGGACCCATCCAGGGCGTTGCTGATGCCGCAGGTGAGGAACGCCCGTTGGATGAGCTCCTTGGGCACGGACTTCCAGGCCGCCGAGATCCACTTGAGCGTCAGCTCGACAGGAGGCTTCTTGATGTTGCCTGCCACGCAAATCCAGAAACAAAGTTAGCGGGAGCTAAATAAAGGAAACACAAACTTACAGGCTGCACATCTCACCTTTCTTCGTCAGGCTGTCGACCCCCTCACGCTCAAACCACTCCTGGTAGAGCTGGCGGACGGCGGCCTTGAAGGAGCGGTTAACCGCGACGTCGAGGGGTTGAACCTCCGAGGTGCAGCCAGCAGGGATGACCGCAGGGACCACGTTGAGCTCGCCAAACTTTTTCTTCACCTCCGGGGTTAGGTGCCCGCGGTACGAATCGAGGACGACCAGAACCTTCTTGGGGCGGACTCCGAACTTGGGGTTGATGTACGGCTTCACCGCCCCGTCAAGCCACTCGATGACCCCGTCCGCGTCCATCCACCCGTTGGGATGGACCCCCACGTGGATATCTGCACACCAAAACCACCATGTTAGAGAAAATTTATAAACACACATGCCACGGCGCAATCGACGTGTGGTGCATACCTGAAGGGAAGTCTCCTTTCGGGACGGTCTTCCTTTTGAAGAAGACCCACGGCTTCAGTTTTTCCCCGCTGGCGGTGCAGGCGAGCATGACTGTGACCCGCTCCTTCTGGTAGCCGCCGCTGCGGACGGGGATGGAGCGCGCGCCAACCTCTTCAACGGTGCGTTCGGATGGCATCTCGAGCCAGAGTGGCGTCTGGTCCGCGTTTAGAATCCACGGCAGCTCGATTCGGTACTGGCGGCGGGAGTGACGCACGAACGCCCAGAAGTTCCTCACTTCATCCTCGCAGTCTGGGACACGGGATGGGAGGAACAGAAAGCACAAACACAGAGTAAGAATCGTGTATCGAGAGCACATTGACACATGAACACGGCCACGAAACTCACTTGCCGAGAGCTTCTGGCCGACCCGGGTCTTCGCTCTGGTCGTCAGGTTCCAGCGGCGGCGAAATCGCTGAGTCCACCGCTGAGAGCCGGCCCACTTTTCACCTGGGTGTAGCTCCTTCATCACCTCGTGCGACCACTTTTGAAGTCGTGCGATGGAGACGGCGAGGCACTTTTTGCGGTGGGCGAGAAACCGACGGTACACCTCCGCTTCCATGTCGCGATACCACGAGCTCCTTCCGCGGCCGTGCAGGCGACATCGTGCACCGTGCGCGCCCTCAAGCTCAGCCTTGCGGTTCTTCCACTCCGTGAGGCACCTTCGGGAGATGCCGGATACGCGAGACATGCGCCGCACACTCATGTCGCCGGCTTCGAGCTTCAGAATCCATTGCAGCTTCTCCTGCGACGTGTATTTGTTGCGCTTGTGAGTTGACGGCTTGTGCCTGGGGGAGGGAGGACGGGCATCACGATTATCGCGAGATGGGTGAGGCCTTTTCTTATTCGGAGGAGGAAAAGAGGGAATTGGAAGGTGCTCGGGGAGACCGTCAGCAGCCCAGAACTCCACGTCGTCGTCGGCACCGGTAGCGGATTCGTCCAACGGGCAATCAGCCGGGGCTCCCCACCGTGGCTCCGGTGCGGAGGAAGATCCTTCGCCGCCGCTGCGGTCAGGCTCGGACAGGAAGGCGTCGAACGCCGAGTAGCCAGGGGGGAGGAGAAGCTGCAGAACCCCCTGTCGCGGAACACCAACAGCAGGCGGGTCAGGAGGGGACGGAGGAACGGGAGGAATCGGAGGCGCCGGGGGAGCGGGAGGGGTAGGAGGCGTAGGAGGTGTTGGAGGAATGGGAGGCGCTACTGGTTGTGACTGAGGGACGGGCGCAGGGCGCCTCTGCCATTGAGACCAGTCACTGGTGTCTTGGCGGGTTCTTTCTCTAGCAGCAGGCTGGCGGCGGAACAAGAAATGCGTGCCTGAAAGGCCCGCCATGGCCAAGGCAGGCCAAACGAACGAAAGAAACTGAACCAAACGTTGACAATGAGGGCCGTATGAAGCCCTCGCCCGAGACCCCTTCAGTTTCGCGGCCCGGCTTCCTCTGCGGGGAAAGTGTGGCCACAGCCAAGATTCCCCGCAGAGGAGCTGAGCTGGGCAGCTCTTTGCCTCGGTGGCAGGGTATCTTGCTGTTGATGGGCACGCCGTGGCTGAACCACGACGTGCCCACGATCGCATGCAACCCTGATTGGGCCGCTGTGATGCGAGGTACGTGTGCGCAGGCATGCGCTAGGTTCACGTTCGATGAACCTGGCCTGGCCAACAAGGCGTGGAAGGCGTGTTGCCACGCCTTGTTGGCCGTTTCACGCGCATAGCATGCACAGTTCCGAACGTTCTCGACTCAGGTGAATTCGCCTTTGTGAATGCTTCGATTTGGTATATTTAAAAACAAATTTCATTTTTGTCATAACATAAACGCCGGCGCTTATAAATTTACTATATTATAAGCCCACCCCCTAAAAAAAACACGTTTTATTAGTGCCCCCCATGGGGGTATATCCGGGGTATTACGGTACCATAAGTGAACATCGTGTAGCCAAACCTCCTAACGCGAGAATGCGAGATAGACTATGGAATGCTGGCAACAAGGTATTAAAAAAAAAAAAACACACACACACAACAGGCGACTAAATTGTCCTACATTATATGTTTATATGATTGTAGGCTGTAGTGGGTGATACCTTAGGGGGTACACTGGATTAGGGTTTCCTATTTGTATCCATCCTTCTGTTAGTACAGTCATTCCAGTCTCTTATTTTGACATGGTTTCAGAGCAGGTCCTTCGCTAGGACCGTTCTTAGGGCCCACCACTGAATACCTACCTACCTATCTACTGTCGGAGTGCTGCGTTAGCGCCTCCCCCTTTCAGCGCCCTAGTGCGCCCTCGTGTACGGCTCCTTAGAGGCCCCGTCGACCCGCGCGCGCCCCGCTTACGGCCCCGCTTACGGCCCCGTCGACCCGCTTACGGCCCCGCTTACGGCCCCGCTTACGGCCCCGCTTACGGCCCCGCTTACGGCCCCGCTTACGGCCCCGCTTACGGCCCCGTCGACCCGCTTACGGCCCCGCTTACGGCCCCGTCGCGCGCGCCCCGCTTACGGCCCCGTTTGGCCCCGTCGACCCGCCTACGCCCCGCTTAGAGGCCCCGTTTGGCCCCGTCGACCCGCGCGCGCCCCGCTTACGGCCCCGTTTGGCCCCGTCGACCCGCACGCGCCCCGCTTACGGCCCCGCATGACCCGTCGACCTGTGCGCGCCCCGCTTACGGCCCCGTTTGGCCCCGTCGACCCGCGCGCGCCCCGCTTACGGCCCCGCTTGACCCGTCGACCCCGCGCGCGCCCCGCTTAGAGGCCCCGTCGACCCTATCCGCCGCCCCAAAGCGGCTCCGTCGACCCTACCCGCCGCCCCTACCCGCACCGCACGCGACAGCCGCGGCCCCGCCAGCAACAGGCCGCCCGAACCGAGCCGCCCAGTCCGAGCCGAGCCGAGCAGCCAGAACCGAGCCGCGCCGCCCGCACTGAGCAACTTCTCTGGACCGAGCCGCCCTACCCCTGTCGCGCTGCCCACTGCGTTTAGGACTCACTTACTGCTACTGCTACTATGGCTACCCCGCCTGTACTATCTTTCGATACTGAGGGCCGCCCAGTGAAGTTTGATACTTGGCTTGATGACCTGCACCTCTTCCTACAGCTCACTGCCAAGGAGGATATCTCACTGTATGACCACGCCCTCGGCCATGCTCCTGCCCCTGCTACTGATGCTGACAGCACTACCCGCTCACAGTGGCAGACTCGTGACGCTCACGCTCGCTTTGCCATCCGCAACTCCCTGCCGTTAGATGAGCGCGAGCACTTTGGCCAGTGCAAGACAGCTAGGGACCTCTACACCGCTGTAGTTGCCCGTTACTCCTCACCCGCTTCTGCTACAATAGGCCGCCTCACTCTTCCCTACCTGTTCCCCGACCTAGCCTCCTTTCACACTGTCGCAGACCTCATCACCCACCTTAAGACTAGTGAGGCCCGCTTTCGCGCTGCTATGCCTGCCGAGTTTCTCACTAGCAACCCCCCCCCGCTCTGGATCACTCTCTACCACATCGTCACCCGCCTCCCTGACTCTCTGCGCGCAGTCAGGGACCACTTCCTCTCTCGCTCCCCCACTGAGCTCACTGTTGCCCTCCTCGAGAAGGAACTGCTTGCAGCTGAGGCGAGCATCGTCGCTGTAGGCACCTCTCGTGGCGACCCCCGCACCCCGTTCTTCGAGGGGTGTTCCCCTTCCCCCCTCCTCCCCTCTGTCACCTCTGCTGCTGCTGTCGACCTCCTTGGTGCTGAGAAGGTCGGGACCGCGTCTGCTTCGAGCGGGCGCCGCAGGGGCAAAGGGGGCAGGGGCGGGGGTGGCGGCGGAGGAGGTGGGGGTGGAGGCGGTGGGAGTGGAGGCGCGGCTGAGGAGGCTAGTGGCGGTAGTGGGGGAGGCGACAGCAGCGGCGGGAGTGGTGGCAGGGGCGGAGGCGGCAGCGGAGGCGGAGGTGGTCGTGGCGGCGGCAGGGGTGGAGGTGGCCGGGGCGGAGGCGGAGGGGGTGGTGGTCGTGGGGGCACTGGCGGAGGGCAGAGTCAGCAGTCCGCCCCGACGCTTCAGGCCGCCCGTGAGTGGTATGCGCAGCGTGGCTTTACCTGCACGTACGTCATTCGCACAGGTGACCGCAGCGGCCAGCAGTGTGGGAGGCCGCACCCCACGCAGCGCTGCTTTGGCCGCCTTACTGACGCGTGGCGCACCCAGTTTCCTACTGCCGCTGAGCTGCCGCGCTGGCCTGAGCTGGAAAAGAGGGGCGTTGATATTTGGGCTTTAGACTTTGATGCTATTCTCACTGCCATGTATGCGATGTCTATTAGTGGAGAGGGTGCTCAGTACTTGCGTGTTCCGCCCGACCCGGGCATTCAGGCCAGTCCGGCTGCCGCTCTAGGTGCTAGTGCGTCCGCTCCCGCAGGTCCTGGTGAGGCTGCTGCCCTAGGTGCTAGTGCGTCTGTGCCCCCTGGTACTGAGTCGACTGCAGCACTGCACACCTTCACACTGGACTCAGGTGCTTCTCGCTCTTTCTTTCGTGACCGCACTGTCCTTGAGCCCCTCGCTCGGCCAGTTGCTGTCTCCCTTGCTGACCCCTCTGGGGGTCCGGTCATTGCGACCTCCTCCACTGTCCTTCCTTGTCCGGCGGTCCCGTCCGGCACGCTGTCAGGTCTCTACCTCCCCTCGTTCTCTACGAACTTGGTGGCAGGTAGTGCGCTCCAGGACGGGGGTGTTCACCAGTTCACCCCTGCCTACGAGCGCGTGACACACTGCACGTGTGCTCGGACGGGTCGCCACCTGGCTACCTTCACTCGGGAGCCGGGGTCGGACCTTTACACACTGACCACTGAGTCCCCTCAGGTAGCTGCGTCCGCGTCTGCGTCTGCGTCAGGTCAGCTGTCCGCCCCCTGCTCGTGTCGCTCTCTGGCGCATGAGACTGTCCTTTGGCACCACCGCCTTGGTCACCCGTCTGTGCAGCGCCTTCGGGCCATGCACAAACGGGACCTTGTTGCTGGTCTTCCCAGGGTGCTCCCTCCCCTTCCCGACTCGCCTGCTCCTCCCTGTATTCCCTGTGTCGAGGGACGGCAGCGCGCCGCTCCCCACTCCTCCTCCTTTCCCCCGACGACTGCTCCCTTGCAGACGCTCCACATGGACGTGTGGGGCCCAGCCCGCGTCCGTGGTCAGGGTCAGGAGAGGTACTTCCTGATTGTTGTTGACGACTTCTCGCGCTACACCACGGTCTTCCCCTTGCGCGCCAAGGGTGACGTCCCTGATGTCTTGATCCCTTGGATCCGCAGATCTCGTCTCCAGCTCCGTGAGCGTTTCCGCTCCGACTTCCCTGTCCTGCGTCTGCACTCTGACAGAGGTGGGGAGTTTTCCTCTGGCCTATTGGAGGCCTTCTGTCAGCAGGAGGGCATTGAGCAGTCGTACACGCTTCCGGCCTCTCCACAGCAGAATGGGGTTGCTGAGCGCCGCATTGGTCTGGTCATGGAGGTCGCTCGTACCTCCTTGAGCCATGCGGCTGCCCCCCATTTTCTGTGGCCGTTTGCAGTCCGATACGCTGCGCATCAGCTCAACCTCTGGCCCCGTGTCTCCTTGCCCGAGACTTCTCCGACACTGCGTTGGACGGGAGAGGCTGGCGATGCGTCGCGTTTTCGGGTCTGGGGATCCCGAGCTTTTGTCCGCGATACGTCCGCGGACAAGCTCTTCCGTCGCGCTGTCCCCTGCGTCTTCCTTGGCTTTGTCCCGGACGCCCCTGGCTGGCAGTTCTACCACCCCACCTCGCGTCGTGTCCTGGCCTCTCAGGACGTCACTTTTGACGAGTCCGTCCCCTACTACCGCCTCTTCCCCTACCGCACTGCCCCGCTCCCCCCCCCGCCTCTCTTCCTCGCTCCAGGTGCTGAGGTACCAGACCCCCTCCCCCCTCAGGGTGCCGCTCCCTCAGGTGTGTCCCAGGTAGACCCGGGTGAGCCTGTCGAGGTAGCTGTTGACTCTCGTCCTGCTAGGGGTGCTGAGCCTGGGGGTGCTGCGTCTGGGGGTGCTGAGCCTGGGGGTGCTGCGTCTGGGGGTGCTGAGCCTGGGAGTGCTGAGTTTGGAGGTGAGGAGCCTGGAGGTGCTGAGCCTGGGGGTGCTGAGTCTGGGGGTGTTGAGTCTGGGGGTGCTGAGCCTGAGCTTGCTACACCTGGAGGAGCCCTCTCCTCCCAGCAGCTGCAGGAGAGGTACCTCGAGTACTGCCGCCTCCGGAGAGGTGCTGCTGGAGCTCGTCCCGGTACTTCCCCTCCTACCCAGGAGCTCCCCCCCATTCAGCAGATCCGCGAGTGGTACACACGGCGCTGCAGTCTTCGGAGTGGTGCTCCTGGTGCTGCGGACCCTGGGGGTGGCGCTGCTACTGGTGCTGAGGACCCGGACGTTGGAGCTGCTGCTGGTGCTGCGGACCCGCCTGGTGGAGCTGCTGCTGGTGCTGAGGACTCGGACGTTGGAGCTGCTGCTGGAGCTGAGGACCCGGGCGGTGGCGCTGCTGCTGGTGCTGAGGACCCGGTCGGTGGAGCTGCTGCTGGTGCTGAGGACTCGGACGGTGGAGCTGCTGCTGGAGCTGAGGACCCGAGCGGTGGCGCTGCTGCTGCTGCTGAGGACCCGGGCGTTGGAGCTACTACTGGTGCTGAGGACCCGGCCGGTGGAGCTGCTGCTGGTGCTGTGGACCCGGACGCTGGAGCTCCTACTGGTCCTGAGGACCCGGCCGCTGGAGTCTCCTCTGCTTCTGGAGACGCTGTGCGGCCGCGACCGTACTTCGTACCGCTCCTTCAGCAGGTTCTTGGGCAGGCTCCTCCTCCTTGTCCTCCTCCCTCCGTAGAGTGTCCTCCGCCTGTCCAGCCGCAGTCACAGTTACCGCCTACCTCGCCTCTCCCTGCTCCCTCTCCTTACACTGGTCCCACAGGAGGTCTTACAGAGCGTCGTGAGCCTGAGTCTCGTCCTGCGTCGCCTGTTCGTCCTGCTCGCACTGCTAGTCGTGTCCGTCGTGAGCGTCCTCCTCCTGTCCCAGGCACTCACTACATGACTCTGCGTCCCTCTACTGCTCCTCAGCGTGTCCCTCTACCGTCACCTCCTGCGTCCTCTTTGCCTGACGTTCCGGACCCTGAGTCTGACAGGTATCGTGCTGAGCACCCTACTGTCACGCGTCTCCTCGCTACTGTTGTCACTGACCCTACCTTTGAGTCCTCGGCTGCGTCTGCTCTGGTCGCTGAGTTGGTTGACTTTGCTGCTGCCTGTCGTCTAGACTACGCTGCTAGCCTTGTTGCTGAGTCAGTCTGTCCTCCGTCCGTCGGGGGTGAGTGTGCTCTTGGCACGGACGTCCTTGAGGACAGACAGGAGGAGTTCCAGTGTCTTGCTGCTGCTTTGCCCCGTCTCGTGTCCTTGCTAGTTGCCCCTGAGGGAGACCCGGATGCACCAGACATCCCGACCCCGCGCTCTTACGCAGAGGCGATGGCAGGTCCCTACTCCTCTCAGTGGCAGACAGCTATGGACGCAGAGATGGCTTCCTGGAAGTCCACACGCACCTACGTCGACGAGGTTCCCCCTCCTGGGGCGAACATCGTCAGTGGCATGTGGATTTTCAGGGTGAAGCGGCCGCCGGGTTCTCCGCCTATCTTCAAGGCGCGTTACGTGGCTCGAGGCTTCAGTCAGCGAGAGGGAGTTGACTTCTTCCAGACCTTCTCCCCTACCCCGAAGATGACTACTCTTCGGGTGCTGCTGCACATAGCCGCTCAGCGCGACTACGAGCTTCACTCACTTGACTTCAGCACTGCTTTCTTGCAGGGCAGCCTGCACGAGGAGATCTGGCTGCGCCGCCCACCTGGCTTCACTGGGTCGTTTCCTCCTGGTACCCAGTGGAGGCTTCAGCGGCCGGTCTACGGTCTCCGCCAGGCTCCGCGTGAGTGGCACGACACACTGAGGACTACACTTGCGGCTCTTGGGTTCGCGCCTTCTACAGCTGACCCGTCGCTGTTCCTGCGCACCGACACTTCGCTGCCGCCGTTCTACATCCTCGTGTACGTCGACGACTTGGTCTTTGCCACTGCTGACACTGCAGGACTCGCCTACGTGAAGTCGGAGCTGCAGAGGAGACACACGTGCACAGACCTGGGTGAGCTGACAAGCTATCTTGGCTTGCGGATCACCCGGGACAGAGCACGGCGCACCATCACCTTGACTCAGTCACACATGGTGCAGCAGGTTCTCCAGCGCTTTGGCTTCACGTACTCCTCGCCTCAGTCCACTCCTCTGCCTACCGGTCACTCGCTCTCAGCTCTGCCTTCGGATGAGTCCGTAGAGCCGAGTGGCCCGTATCCAGAGCTTGTGGGCTGCCTCATGTACCTGATGACCTGCACTCGACCTGACCTTGCATACCCTCTTAGCATCCTTGCACGCTATGTCGCTCCTGGCCGTCACAGGAAGGAGCACATGGATGCCGCTAAGAGGGTGTTGCGCTACTTGTGCAGTACGTCGGGCATGGGGCTTGTGCTTGGAGGGCGAGACCGAGTTGTGCTCACAGGGCACTCAGACGCTTCTTGGGCAGACGACCAGGCCACTCAGCGGTCGTCTCAGGGTTACACTTTCAGCCTTGGCTCTGGCTCAGTTTCTTGGCGCTCTACACGCTCTTCTTCTGTTCTCGGCTCCAGTTGCGAGGCTGAGATCTACGCTACAGCCATGGCTGCCCAGGAGCTACGCTGGCTGACCTACCTGCTGACTGACCTCGGAGAGCCGCCTCGTTCTCCTCCAGTACTGTACGTCGACAACAAGGCTGCCATTGCCTTGTGTGAGGAGCACAGACTGGAGCACAGAACGAAGCACATCGCCTTGCGGTACTTCCTTGCTCGAGAGCTGCAGCAGCGCGGTCAGCTTTGTATTCGCTACGTGGCCACTGAGGCCAACACTGCTGATGTGTTCACCAAGGCGCTTCAGCCTCGTGACCATCAGCGCTTCTGCACTCTACTAGGCCTTGTGCCTACTGGACCTCACTTGCTTACCTCTTGACTTTGCTTGTACTGTGATCACTATATATGTCTATACCTGCATGTTTACTCTTGCTAGGTTGTGATCACTGTATCTCTGGCTCTGTTATAAACCTGCATGTGAACTGGTCTTGTGACCGCTAGCTTGTGCTCGGAATTTGTGTGGAATCCTTGAGATCCACCCTGAGCTTGTTGTTGCCTTGCTTTGCCTTGACTGGTCTTGTGACCCCTAGGTCTCCCCCACTTTGCCTATGGGGGTGTGTCAAACATTATATGTTTATATGATTGTAGGCTGTAGTGGGTGATACCTTAGGGGGTACACTGGATTAGGGTTTCCTATTTGTATCCATCCTTCTGTTAGTACAGTCATTCCAGTCTCTTATTTTGACAAACATCGTGTAGCCAAACCTCCTAACGCGAGAATGCGAGATAGACTATGGAATGCTGGCAACAAGGTATTAAAAAAAAAAAAAACACACATACAACAGGCGACGAAATCGTCTTAGGGTTGCGAAGCGTTTTGTGTAATTATATAATTTTGTACAACTTCTAATTCTGTACATAATGCTGCAGTATGACACTAAGTGGTACTTCCTCTCACTAGGCAAAGATTAAAAGAACCGCGTCAGCAAGAACGGTCTGGAGACTCTTCGATTCCACTTGCAGCCCTCTACGACTGCAACAGCGCTAATATCAAGGAATGGCTAAATAATTTTAACTGTAAAGTTTGCGACGAATCTGAGACTAACTCCCTTAGGGTTTGTTCGTCCTTTTTTTCTCCTACTTCTTCTTCTCGCTCGTCACGCTCTACCAACTTCTCCACCTACTCTAACTGCAACTTAGGTAAGAAGGTCCCTCAGCTCTAACTACAACTAAATTAAATGCCTATTAGATAGACTACCATTTAGTCATTCCGTATCCTAACCGTGTAAATGGATGAGTATTAGCTAGACTTATTGGTTTAAACTTAGGTTCTCGGCCCTTAGTAAAGCTTTCAGATTCTCCTTCCTGCATAAGCTTGCATCTGTTTCTTCGATTCTTCATCCTTAACTTTTCCTCTCGTCTGTTGCCTTTTCTTCATATTTGCATGTTTTAGTTCATTTTTTCTCAACCTTGTCGTAGGTTGTACATAAAGCTTGTAATAGGTTGCACGTTCAGTCCATTTCGTTCTCTCTCTCTCGTTCTCTCTCTCTCGTTCTCTCTCTCTCTCTCTCTCTCTCTTTCTCTCTCTCTCTCTCTCTCTCTCTCTCTCTCTCTCTCTCTCTCTCTCTCTCTCTCTCTCTCTCTCTCTCTCTCTCTCTCGTTCTATCTCTCTTGTTCTCCCTCTCTCTCTCGTTCTCTCTCTCTCTCTCTCTCTCTCTCTCTCTCTCGTTCTCTCTCTCTCTCTCGTTCTCTCTCTCTCGTTCTCTCCCTCTCGTTCTCTCTCTAATGGTCCGTATATTGATAAGCCAGAAGGGTACACACATGCAATGAGAGACAGCAGGTACTAACATGCAAGGTAGCCTAGACTATCCAACCCCACTAAGCCACCTAGAGCTCCAGAAGAGGCTCTAGGACGGTAAAGCAGTCCCCTAGGTACAATTCTTGCCCTATCCCTCCTACAGGCGGGTTCTCTGCAGCTGCCGCCTCTCCTAACTTGATCATGAGTCCCACGGATTGGGCCCTCTACAGTAAAACCGACCACCTCTGCCTGAACTGGTGCAGAAACTTAGCGGCATGATAGGATTTGGAGTCGGCGTTGAAGTATCGCCGAGCCGCCGTGTCTGCAAGGAGTTTCAGGAACACAGGGACCTCCGCACAAGGGCAGCCGTAGGTCTCTACGGCGAGGGGGAAGAAGCCCACTGTCTCTGGCAGGTTCTCATAGTGCTTGATCTTCTTATCCGCCTGCTCCCGGGCCGCCCATCCCCTGCCTTTCTTGGCCTCCGGGTCCCTGGTACTAATAGGGTCTGTAACTGTCACATCACACACCCAAACTGCCCCACTGCTTCTGTCTGTCATGGTGAAATCCGCTGTCTGCTCCTCTATGGGGCAGTAAACATTTGTTTCCCGGTGCACGATGAACCCCGCGTCTTGCGCCATGCTGATGCAAGCGTCGCGAAGCTCATTATGAGTATTCACCCGGTGCTTCCCCGTGCCACAGCGGAAGAGGTGGTTGGGGAGGCGCGGGTCTGTGATAGCGGTGCGGTCTGCACAGTCACAATTCTTCGGGGTGGAGAAAGGGAGGCCTAACCGGAAGCGCACGGCGTTGCTGAAGTGTACCGGGCCGATGCGACGTGAGGAAGCTACCGGGACCGCCGTCAGCCAGTCCCCTGTGCCGTAGCCTGTGAGTGAGAACATTCTCTGTGTGTGCCCGGAGAGTGGATTCAGTCTCATTTGCCTCGTCTCCTGGACCTGAACCGCGTATCTACTCCCCTGTACTTTCAGGCCCAGTGTGTGCTGGAGCTTGATGTCCGACCGAGAGAGCCGCTCCTGGTCAACTACGTCGCGTGCGTCTGAGGGTAGGGCTGTCTCGCACTCTGTGAGCCAGGAGTGAAGCGGTGTGGTGCTGTCTCGGGGCAGAATCATGTGGCTGTGTGCTCGGGTCAGTGCTGTGTCTGGCGCTAGCGTCAGGGAGGAAAAGAAGAGTGCGGCCTGTGTGAAGCTGGCTACGAATCCGTAGACCCCTTCTACGAGTGGGTCTGTCAGTCCTAAGCCGCCCAGGGATGAGGGAAGCGAAGCCTGCGCCCACACTCTCGACTGCTCCGTGCTACAGGTAGGGACTTTAATCCCGCAGGATGTCAGGAGCGCTGCTAGAAGGTCTCTCCCCCACTGCGCCCAGGTGTCTCGTGGCAGGAGATTCAGTGGCGTGGTCCTAGTGAGGTATGCTACGCGTCTAGAAATGCAGCGGGTCAGTAGCAGGGAGGCTACTTGGGGGTCGGCACGTTCTAACAGTGGCAGCGGCTTAGCCATTTCCTCAAGCTGCCCTGCCAGGAATTTTGCCGCACCCGCTGCTGGCCCCAGGAAGCTACCTAGAAGGCGTATCCCATCCTGTGATAACGGGACCCCTGGCGGCAGCTGAATAGGCTCGTCGCCTCCTGTGCTCCATGCCACACATTTCTGTGGATTATGTGTGAGACCCAGCTGCGCTAACTTGCTCGTGAATAAGTTGAATGCTGCTACAGTGTCTGAGTCATCCCCCAAAAATGTCACGTCGTCTGCATACGCCAAGCAGAGAACGTGGGGGTGTGCAGCTGCAGTTTCGCGAAGTGCTGGGTGGATCCCTGCTGCGAACAGTAGGGGGCCGAGTGGGTCCCCCTGTCTCACCCCGCGTTCACTGTTCAGCGGGTGGCTGGCGAAATTTGAGTCGAGGTACAGCTTCGAAGGGTTACCGTACGTTAGCCGAACTAGGGGGAGCAGTGACGAAAGGTTGCTGTCGCAAATCCCGTTGATGATTGCTTGTCGCGAAATGCTATTAAAGGCATTTGAAATGTCGGTCTGTAACACCACGCAGCGGTCCCTCGAGTCAACGAAGGCACGTGCGACATGGATGTTCGCTTCAGCTCCCCCAGGTACCGCCACCCCGTACTGTAGAGGCAGGAAATGGTCACGTGCAGCTTCCCCAATTGCAGTCAGAGCTGCCTTGGCCGCGAGGCGCGTCAGGCACTCGCCAATTGCAATTGGCCGAACCCCCCCACCTGGCTTGGACAGCGCGATTAGGCGCGACGCCGTCAGCAGGTCTGCAACTGGCTCGGGTAATTTGCCCGTCAGGATAGTGTTGACTAGGGCATGCAGGTGGGTGCAGACCGATGCGTTGGTTGCCGATGCGTCGCGAAGGTGTTCGAAAGCGGTTCCGGACGGTCCAGTCCCCACCCCATTTTCGCAACGACCCAGGAGTTTGGTGAAATCAGCGTGGCTGATTTGAAGGTTCGGGCCTGGTGTTGTTGGCCAGCTCAGATGCTCGTCGTCGGCTCGGGGGTGTTTCGCGCGAAGTTCCTCCAAGACCTCCGAGCCAGGCGTGCAGACTGGGGTTGACTCGAGGGCCAGCACGGCTCGGCGGAGGCTTCCTCGCTTGGCCAGGCCCTCCGCCCTGCTGAGTACTCCCGCCTCGTCAGGCTGGTGACGTGGAGGCGGTGGGGTGTTGATGGCTTCGATCGCGTCAGAGTACAGCTGCCCCCATTCGCCACGCTGGAAAGCTCTGAGACGGGCTTTGACTTCGGGCCACTTCGGTGTTCTTGGCGACGGCTGGCGAAGTGTGAGCCGTGGGAGAAACAGCAGCAGTCGCCAACCTGCGACTGAGTCCGGATTTCGCGCGAGGTGGAGGAGCGGGGTGAGTAACACCAGTGAAAACAGCTGACACAAATTGGGCGGTAATCGGCGTGACAGGGATGGCTGACGACTGTCGCATAGTGCCTCTAGGTCCCAATCACCGATGGCTGCGAACAGATCCGATCGCTTCGCCAACTCGCGGGGGAAATGTGCTTGGTTTGCTGACGCGCTTCCAGAGCGCGCAGCCTGATTTCTCTGCATGCGCCTCGGTGCATCGCTCTGTCCAGGAGTTGGGATCGTAGCCGTCCGATTGACTTGATGCGTTCCTCCTTCCCCGCCCGCCTCGTGCTCACCAGCTTGTATCCCAGTCCCTCGTCTGTCTCCAGCATCATCTGTTTCTTCCTCGTCATCTTCACTTTGTGGGAGAGGCTCCTCCCTATAAGAAGGATCCCCTCGCTCCTCCTCTTCATTAGTTCTCTCCAGAGCTGTTAAAGCCCGACGCCCTGCCGCTTGGAAGCCATTCTCGGGTCCACCTCCTACGCCGCTAGCTATTACTCTCCCTCTGCCTCGCCCTCCTCGGCCCCTCGATGGTGATTTCTGGGCCGACCGACTATTCGCCAATGCGCGTTGGCGCTCCGTCGGCTGCGTACGAAAGGCCACCGCCTGCCTTCGGAACGGGGACCATGCCGACGGGCTCCCCGACGCCGCCTGCTCCGAAGCCCGTGACAGAAGGCGCTGAAATCCTTCCTCGCCCCGCACCGTCGTTTCGCGAGGCCCTGGCGTCTCTGCCTGGCGACGGTGGTCACCAGGCGCCCGCGCTGTCTGCATCGCTTCCTGTTGCGCCGCCTGTCCCTCTCGCTGCGGCGTCCGATGTGTCTGCTCCGTCTGGCGCTCTTCGAGTTGCCGACCCCGTCGCTCCGTCTGCGGCCGCCGAACAGGCGGTTGTTGCTGGCGGCGTGGCGGCCCAGCCGGAGGGGTCCGCCACCACTGACGTCCAGGGCCAGCCGTCGCTTCCCGCCGCCCCGGCTCCTCTGTCTGCACCGCTTCAGACGCTAGCGCCTCCTCCGCCTGTGCTTGCTGGGTCTGCTCCTGCTCTGGCCGCGGCTGTACCTCCCGCGCCACCTGTGGTTGCGCCCCCTGCACCGTCTGCGGGTGCTCCTCCTGCGCCGCCTGGAGTTGCTCCTGTTGCCCAGCCTGGTGCTGCACTGTCGGCTCCGCATGCGGCGGGTCCGTCTGCGCCGCATGTTGCTGTTCCTGTCGCACCACTGGTGGCGAATCCCGCTGCACCGTCCGCTCCGCGTCGGCAGTCT
Source organism: Closterium sp. Yama58-4 (assembly GCA_947470075.1). Classification (NCBI taxonomy): domain Eukaryota; kingdom Viridiplantae; phylum Streptophyta; class Zygnematophyceae; order Desmidiales; family Closteriaceae; genus Closterium; species Closterium sp. Yama58-4. Next base: position 68,768 of record CANIUD010000108.1, on the reverse strand, counting down.
CCTGGCCGCCGTCAGCAGCGGCCCCAATCCCCCGTGCGTCAGGACGAGCGCGCGACGTCCCGGCGCCGCCACAATTCCCCGCGGCGCCGCGGTTCTCAGGCGAACTGGGCGGCGCAACGCGGCGGCCGAGGCGGCTGGTGGGGGCCGCGTCAGCCAGGTGGCGGCTGGGGGTATGATCAGCCGGTGACGATGGCTGACCTGCAGCGCGCGGTAACTGCTGCTGTGCGCGAGGAGCGGAACGGGCAGGCGAGCCAGAGCAACTCCCCGCGTGTTGCTCAGACACCAGTGGCGCCTCCCCCGGCTGCGCCTCTCGCCCAGGCTGCCCCTCGTCCTCCTGCGGTTGCTCCTCCTCCTCTTGTTCCCTCTGCTTCGACCCCGCAGGCGGGGAATCAGCGCCGGGCCCCGTGGGTCCCCCCTGTGGCGGGGGTCGAGTTTTTGACTGCTGCTGGTGGGCCCGTGACTGCACAGTACCCGTCCTTGCTGCCTGTTGATCCCCCTCCCCCGTCTGCAGGTGTGGCTCACTCGTTCTCGGCCCTGCTGGGACCTCAGCGTCCGGTTGCGGTGCCGGAGGTGACCCTTGGTCAGATCTGGCGCCTCTCGGAGGCGCTGCGGGTCGTGCATCTGGTGCAGATGTATGGTCATGCCGCCCTGTCCCAGGGCGACTCACTGGTGGGCGGCCCTCGGGACGATTGCTTCGCGGCTGCTGATCGCCTCGCCGAGCTGCTAGCGCCCGTGTTGGCTGCGCCCGCGCCGGGTGGGCTTGCGGGGGTCGGGCCCCTTGGCTCGGCCGTGCGTGGGCTGCGCCGGTTGTTGCATGCAGGGACTGGATCCGGGGCGATCGCCGCAGGCACGGTGTTGGTGCGGGAGCTCCATCGCACGCTGTCGGGCCTGCTTGCTGTGTTTGACGCGGACCAGATGTAGTGTCCGCGGGCCCCCGGAGCTCCGTTTGCTCCATTGCTTTTCCTAGTCTAGTGTCGTGTGTGCCTTGCTTGTATGCATGCCTATAGTTGCTTGTTTTGAGTGTGTCTTGCCACCCCTCACGCGCGGCCGAAGGCCGCGCTGTCGAGCGTCGGCCGCCGAAGGCGGCCGGCGCGAGCCGCTGGGTTAGAAGAAACGAACCCGCCGCTGAATAATGAGGAACTACAAAGGCCCCAAGGCCTTATAAACTAGGAGAGAGGGGGGCTGAGAGGCTGAGAGGCTAAGGGGCTAAGCTATGCCTCTCTCTCTCTCTCTCTCGCTCTGGTGCCGCTGGGTTAGAAGAAACGAACCCGCCGCTGAATAATGAGGAACTACAAAGGCCCCAAGGCCTTATAAACTAGGAGAGAGGGGGGCTGAGAGGCTGAGAGGCTAAGGGGCTAAGCTATGCCTCTCTCTCTCTCTCTCTCTCTCTCTCTCTCTTCTCTCTCTCTCTCTCTCTCTCTCTCTCTCTCTCTCTCTCTCTCTCTAATGGTCCTTGTATTGATAGAGAGTCAAGGTACATGCATGCAGGTTCATAGAATACTATGACAGAGCTTGCAACACAGCACATCCTACCAACTACTGTCTCTAGAGCTCAAGGTACGGCTCAACCACCGCAAAGCAATCCCCTGGGTGAAGTTCCTGCCCGATTCCTCCCATAGGCGGGTTCGCTGCCGCCGCCGCCTCGCCTAGCTTGAGAAGGAGACCCACCGATTGGGCTCTCTGAAGGGCCACGGACCAGCGCTGCCGGAATAAGTGCAGAAACTTGGCGGCATAAAAGGATTTAGAGTCGGCGTTGAAGTGCCGCCGAGCCGCTGTATCTGCAAGGAGCTTCAGGAAGACCGGGACTTCCGCGCACGGGCAGCCATAGGTGTCCACCGCAAGTGGGAAGAATCCCACCGTCTCTGGCCGGTTGGCATAGTGCTTTATTTTCTTATCCGCCTGTTCCCGAGCTGCCCAGCCCCTGCCCTTCTCTGCCTTAGGGTCCCTCGTGCTAATAGGGTCCGTGATCGTCACGTCACACACATAAACCGCCCCGCTGCTTCTGTCGGTCATGGTGAAGTCTGCGGTTTGTTCCTCGATGGGGCAGTGAACGGCCGACTCGCTGTGAACTATGAAACCGGCGTGCTGCGCCATGCTAATGCACGCATCGCGCAGCTCGTTGTGTGTGTTAATGCGATGCTTGCCGGTGCCGCAGCGGAGGAGATGGTTCGGGAGGCGGGGATCTGTGATAGCGACCTGATCTGCGCAGTCACAGTTCTTGGGCGTTGAAAAGGGGAGACCCAGCCGAAACCGTACGGCGTTTGTGAAATGCACGGGGCCTATCCGTCTGGTGGCCTCAATTGGGATCGCAGTCAGCCAGTCCCTAGTGGCGTACCCAGTCAGCGAGAACATACGCTGCGTGTGGCCAGAGAGAGGGTTCAGCTGCATCTTCCGAGTTGCCTGGACTTGTAGAGCGTATCTGCTACCGTGGACTTTCAAGCCAAGCACGTGCTGTAGCCTAACATCAGAACGCTCCAGTCGTTCCTTCTCAAGGATCTCTCGCGCGTCTAGAGGCAGGGCTGCTTCGCACTCCGTGAGCCACGCGTGTAGGGGGGTGCTGTCTTCCCTAGGGGCCAGCATGTGGTTCCTGGCCATCGTCAAGGCACTTTCTGGTTCTAGCGCAAGAGAGGAGAGAAAAAGCACCGCCTGGGTAAAACTCGCGGTGAAACCGTATATTCCTTCGATGAGCGGGTCCGTAATACCTATTCCGCCCAGGGACGTCGGCAATGACGCCTGCTCCCAGACCCGTTTTTGCTCGGCACTGCATGTTGGCGCGCGGATGTCACACGAGGTGAGTAAGGTGATGAGTAGGTCCCTGCCCCACTGGCTCCACGTGGCGCGGGGGAGCAGGTGGAGGGGAGTCGTCCTAATCAGGTACGCGACACGCCTAGAGATACATCGCGTGAGCAGCAGCGCGGCCACCTGGGGGTCTGCTCGTTCTAACAGCGGCAACGGGTTCGCCATTTCTCCCACCAGCCTCCGTCCCAACGTAACCACCTAGAAGTCGCACTCCGTCCTTAACAAACGGCACCCCAGGCGGCAGCTGACTCTGCGCAACTGCTGATGAACGCCAAGCCCCGCATTTCTGTGGATTGTATGCCAGGCCCAGCTGCGCTAGTTTCGATGTGAAGTGTGTGAAGGCGGCTACAGTGCGTTCGGTGTCACCCAGGAAGGTGACATCGTCCGCATACGCCAAGCAGAGCACGTCGGGGTGTGCCTCTGCAGTGTCGCGGAGCGTGGGGTGGATGCCTGCTGCAAACAGTAACGGGCCAAGTGGGTCACCCTGCCGCACGCCCCGTTCACTGAGCAGGGTATCGCAGTTGAATTTGGTGTCCAGGAGCAGGCGCGACGGGTTACCGTAGGTCAGTTTCACAAACGGCTGCAGTGGCGACAGTTTGGGGTCGTGTAACGCTGTGGCGATGGCTTGTCGCGAGATGCTATTGAACGCGTTCGAGATATCTGCTTGCAGGACCAGGCTGTCGGGGCGGGCATCCAGGAATGCCCTGGCCGTGTGGATAACCGTCTCTGCTCCACCTGGCACTGCCACGCCGTACTGTAGTGGCAGGAAATATTCACGGGCAGCTTCCCCCATAGCTGTCAGGGCTGCCTTGGCTGTCAATCTCGTCAGACATTCGCCTATCGTTCTCTCTCTCTCTCTCTCTCTCTCTCTCTCTCTCTCTCTCTCTCTCTCTCTCTCTCTCTCTCTCTCTCTCTCTCTCTCTCTCTCTCTCTCTCTCTCTCTCACACACACACTCTCAAATGGACCTTGCATTGATAAGCCATAAGGGTACAAACATGCATCAGAAATGTTCATCCAAAAGCACCTATCAATTGCAAACGCCTAACACTCAACATAGGGCTCTAGAACCGCAAAGCAGTCCCCCGGGTGCATATCTGTGTGGCCGCCCACCGCTGGTTTCTCCGCCACCGCTGCCTGGTTCGACTTCATAAGGTATCCTACGGACTGCGCGCGTTGCAGGCGACCGACCAGCGCTGCCTGAATTGGTGAAGGAACTTTGCAGCTTGGAAAGAGTTTGGATCGGCGTTGAAGTACCGCCGAGCTGCCGAGTCCGCCAGCAATTTCAGGAACACCGGGACCTCCGCGCATGGGCATCCATAAGTGTCCACTGCTAGTGGGAAGAACCCCACTGAATCAGGCCTTGCCGCGTAGTGCTGTATCTTCTTATCTGCTTGTTCCCTTGCAATCCAGCCCCTTCCCTTCCTAGCCTCTGGGTCCCTGGTGCTAATCGGGTCTGTGATGGTGACATCACAGATATACAGCCCCCGAGCTCCTATCTCGGATGGTGATGTCAGCAGTTTGTTCCTCTACCGGGCAGTAAGCTGAAGATTCGGCGTGAACGATGAATCCTGCGTCAAGCGCCATGCTGATTCATGCGTCCCGTAACTCGTTATGAGTGTTGATTCGGTGTTTTCCCGTGCCGCAACGGAAGAGGTGATTAGGCAGTCGAGGGTCGGTGATGGCGGTGTGCGCTGAGCAATCGCAGTTGGCTGGTGTTGAGAAAGGCAGGCCTAGTCGGAAGCGGATGGGGTTGGAGAAATGCTCTGGGTCCATTCGTCGGTTTGCTGCTATAGGTATCGCGTGTAGCCAGTCCCCAGTGGCATAACCGGTGAGAGAGTACATGCGCTGCGTGTGTCCCTTGAGTGGATTGGGACTCATGAGTCTCGTGTGCTGCACCTGTGCAGCGTATCTGGTCCCTTGCACGCTGAGTGATAAGGCGTGCTGCAGCTTCAGGCCGGTTGGCTCCAGACGCTCTTTCTCTAGGGTCTCTAAGGCGTCAGCAGGCAGGGCACGTTCGCACTCGGTCAGCCATGCGTGAAGGGCGGAGTTGTCGTCCCGAGCCAGCAGCATGTGATTTTTTGCAGTGGACAGTACTTCGTCTACAGTGAGCGGCAGCGAGCAGAGCAGAAGCGCTGCTTGTGTGAAACTTGCAAGAAAACCAGCCACTCCTGTCAAGATAGGTAGGTAGCAGGTAAGTAGGTTTAAGTAGGGCCTAGGCTTAGTAGCCTAGGCCAAAGGGGAGTCGAGTGAGTTTGTGCCAAGGGAGGGGGACGAGAATGATGGTTCACTATGGCACGAGGATACATACAGCAAATAGGTAAAGAATGAGGTGCACCACCTAGCAAACAGTTAATAACTACACTTCAGCTAGAACTGCATGCAGTTATAACATTATAATTTTGACACCCCCCCGTAACTGCATGCAGGAATAGCTAAGTGCAGAACACAACCTGCAGGGGTACATCACAGACAAAGAAAATAGCAACAGCAGGCAAGGGCAGATGGAAGTTCACAAAATAAAGACAAGTGGCAGCACTAGAGGGGCAGTGAGGAGGAGTTGGGAGGCGGGAGGTGAGGCTGCTGGCTTCATGGCGGCTGCCTCCTGGAACCTCCCCCATGCTCCCAAACCCCCTTTGCACACTCCTCAACGTCCCTAGTGCCACTCCCCGGGCTCCCCACACCCTCACACCCTCCCCCCGCAGCGGCAGCTGCAGCAGTGGGAGAGAAAGGAGGAGGAGGGGAAGGGGATCACACACACCCATCACCCCCATACCCGCCACCCCCATACCCTCCTTTCCACGGCTGCACGCGCAGCAGGGAGACAAAGGGGGAGGGGCGGGTGCAACGAGGGCAGGCGCGAGGTGAGGCAGTGGCGGCTGCACCGAGTGCAGGCGCGGGGGCGGCTGCTCGAGGGCAGGCGCAGGTGAGGCAGGGGCGCCGTCGCGGGGTCCAGGTGCGGCTTCGCGGCGGCTCAGGGCACCGTCACGGGCGCCAGGGGCGGCTTCGCGGCAGCTCAGAGCACCGTCGCGGGCGCCAGGGGCGGGTCCGCGGCGGCTCAGGGCACCGTCGCGGGCGCCAGGGGCGGCTTCGCGGCGGCTCAGGGCACCGTCGCGGGCGCCAGGGGCGGGTCCGCGGCGGCTCAGGGCACCGTCGCGGGCGCCAGGGGCGGGTCCGCGGCGGCTCAGGGCACCGTCGCGGGCGCCAGGGGCGGGTCCGCGGCGGCTCAGGGCACCGTCGCGGGCGCCAGGGGCGGGTCCGCGGCGGCTCAGGGCACCGTCGCGGGCGCCAGGGGCGGGTCCGCGGCGGCTCAGGGCACCGTCGCGGGCGCCAGGGGCGGCTTCGCGGCGGCTCAGGGCACCGTCGCGGGCGCCAGGGGCGGGTCCGCGGCGGCTCAGGGCACTGTCGCGGGCGCCAGGGGCGGCTTCGCGATGGCCAGAAAAAACGTTAAGCGCCACCCGGGCGCGGGACAGAACGAAAATCGCCACGCGCCCGAGGCGCGCGACAGGAAAAACAGTAGCGGAAGCGTGAGGCGGGCCCACAGGCCAGGAGTGAACAGGCTCTGATATCATGTCAAGATAGGTAGGTAGCAGGTAAGTAGGTTTAAGTAGGGCCTAGGCTTAGTAGCCTAGGCCAAAGGGGAGTCGAGTGAGTTTGTGCCAAGGGAGGGGGACGAGAATGATGGTTCACTATGGCACGAGGGTACTTATAGCAAATAGGTAAAGAATGAGGTGCACCACCTAGCAAACAGTTAATAACTACACTTCAGCTAGAACTGCATGCAGTTATAACATTATAATTTTGACAAGTCCCTCCACCGTGGGGTCAGCAAGTCCTATTCCGCCGAGTGAAGGAGGAAGAGACGCCTGCTCCCAAACGTGGGACTGTTCTGTGTTGCTAGTGGGAACGCGGATGCGGCAGGCGGTTAGGAGGCAGGCGAGCAGGTCCAGGCCCCATTGTGACCAGGTGCTACTGGGCAGCAGATTCAGCGGAGTGGTTCGCGTAAGGTATGCTATGCGCCTCGAGATGCATCATGTGAGCAGTAAAGAGGTTACTTGCGGGTCCATGCGCTCTAAGATGGGTAGCGGTTTTGCCATGCCCTGCAGCTGTTCCGTGAGGAAGACGGCAGAGCCGGTGGTGGTTCCAAGGAAACTTCCCAGTAACCGAACGCCATCCTGGCTAAAGGGAACCCCAGGTGGAAGTTGCTCATCGATGCCCGAGAGAGTAGGGCTCCATGCTGCGCATTTTCCAGGATTGTGCCGTAGGCCTATGCCTGCTAGTTGATTCGTGAAGTGATTGAAAGCCGCTATCGCCTCGTCAGCGTCGCCTAGGAAGGTAACATCGTCAGCGTAGGCGAGGCACAATACTCCAGGGAAAGCTGCCGAAGTGGCCCGTAATGCTGGATGGATTCCTGCCGCGAATAGGAGTGGACCCAAAGGGTCCCCTTGACGAACGCCACGCTCACTTCGTAGTGGCTTCGCGTTGAAACTAGCGTCGATATGCAGCTGAGATGGGTTCCCGTATGTGAGCTTGACTATCGAGTGCAGAGGTGCCAGTGCAGGGTCTGACAATGAGGCGACGATTGCGTGGCGAGAGATACTGTTGAAGGCGTTTGAAATGTCAGTCTGTAACACAAGGCAGTTGGGCCGCATGTCACAGTATGCACGCGCGATGTGAATTATTGCTTCTGCACCTCCTGTTACTGCTACTCCGTACTGTAGTGGTAAGAAATATCCGCGCGCTGCTTCACCAATGAGTGTCAGGGCGGCTTTTGCTGCCAGTCGTGTGATGCACTCCCCAATTGCAATTGGACGCGCTTCGCCACCCAGTTTGGTTAGTGCAATTAGCCGCGAGGACGTCAGCAGTTCTGCTACTGTATCAGGCAGTTTGCCTGCCAGCACCGTGTTGACTAGTGCGTGTAAGTTGGTGCAGACTGCCGCGTTGGTGATCGCGGCGTCGCGGAGGTGTTCAAACGTCATCCCAGATGGCCCAGCACCCACCCAGTTTTCGCATCGGCTAAGCAGCTTGGCAAAATCCGCGCGAGAGATCGCCAGGCTTGGTTGGGTGTCAGGATTTGGCCATGTCAGCGGGTCGTTACCAGCAGGCGGGTGTTTGCGACGCAGCTCATCCAAAATGTCTGGCGAGGGCGTGCAGACTGGCGTTGACTCGAGGGCCAGCACCGCGCGGCGCAGGTTTCCGCGCTTTGCTAGGCCCTCGGCCCTATTGATGACGCCAGTCTCATCTGGCTGGTGTCGCGGTGCTGGGGGTGTGTTGACCGCCTCAGAAGCGTCCAGGTACAACTGCTCCCATTCGCCAAGCTGGAAGGAGCGAAGTCAAGGTGGTCAGCCGTCTCGTCCCCAGTCGCCTGACCGCCGTCTCTCCCGGCCCCATTCTCCAGCGCCCCAACAGGAGCGCGAGACGTCGCGGCGCCGGCGCAACTCCCCCCGGCGTTATCAGCAGCAGGCCCAGTGGCCCGCTCACCCGGGTGGCAATGGGGGCTGGCGGGGTCCCCAAGGGCGCGGCGAGAGGTATCGTCCGCCTGTGACGATGGCGGATCTTCAGCGAGAGGTGTCACGGGCCGTGCGCGAGGAGCGGGCGGCGCAGAGCCAGAGCAGTTCGCTGCGGGCTGCGCCGGCGCCCGTGGCTCCTCGTCAGATTGTGCCTCCCGTTGATCCTCCGCCCGCTGCTGCATTTCCTCCTCCCGTACTTGCCCCATCGGCTCCTGCTATATCTGTTGCGGCGCTTGCTCCCGGCGCTCGCCTGCATCTGCCACCGGTTCTACCTGTTGCGGGTGTGGAATTCGTTGCTGCGGGGGGTGGCTCTGCGGCTCAGCACTCCCACCTCGTTGCTGCTGATGAGCCGCTTCTGTTCCTGGCGGAGGCGCTCCAGCCTCCGCAGACGCACGTTCCCGAGGCGACGCTCGGCCAGCTACACCGCCTCGCGGAGAGTCTTCATGCGTTGCTGTTGATACAGGTTCTTGCTCATTCGTCCCTTCCCGTGATCCCTCCTGAGACGTTCCGCGACCGTCCGCGGGAGACGTGCTTGGATGCGGCGGACCAGCTCGCCGTGCTGCTGGCGCCCGTGCTGGCTGCGCCCGCGGAGGGAGGCGCTGCTGCTGCGGGACAGCTGGACGAGGCTGTCCGGAGCTTGAAGCGGCATTTGCGCGCAGGATCTGGAGCCGCGGCGATCGGCGCAAGCACGCTTGTGGTCCGGGAGCTGTGGCGCTCCCTGACGGGCGTTCTTCACGCCCTTGGAGCTCACCGCATGTAGTTGCGGGCTCCCCGTGCTCCATGTTTGTTCCGCTTGTCTAGGCTGCAGTAGGTGATGCCATGCTTGTAATGCCCTTGCTTATGATCCGCTCTATGTGCCGTATCTTGCCGTCCCATCACGCGCGGCCGAAGGTCGCGCCGGTGGCCGACGCGAGCGAAAGTTTGCAGCCGCCAAATGAATAATGAGCCAACGAGGCTAGAACAGCCACTTAAGTAGCTTGGGACCCTAGGGCAGAGGCTAAGGGCAGAGGGCAGAGGCTAGCTCTCTCTCTCTCTCTCTCTCTCTCTCTCTCTCTCTCTCTCTCTCTCTCTCTCTCTCTCTCTCTCTCTCTCTCTCTCTCTCTCTCTCTTTCACTCTCTCACGCGAGCGAAAGTTTGCAGCCGCCAAATGAATAATGAGCCAACGAAGCTAGAACAGCCACTTAAGTAGCTTGGGACCCTAGGGCAGAGGCTAAGGGCAGAGGGCAGAGGCTAGCTCTCTCTCTCTCTCTCTCTCTCTCTCTCTCTCTCTCTCTCTCTCTCTCTCTCTCTCTCTCTCTCTCTCTCTCTCTTTCTCTCTCTCTCTCTCTCTCTCTCTCTCTCTCTCTCTCGAACGGTCCTTTGTATTGATATTGGAAGGAGAAAACAGCAAAGGCGAGCCAGCAAATGCAACAACCGGTATGAATAACTATTCGAATGAGCTACCCCCCCCCCCCCAAGACATCTACTCACTACCATTCCCTGGTTCCAGGGTAGCAAAGCACTCCCCCGGGTCTAGGGCCCCCTCGGGGCCTCCTAGGGCAGGGTTCTCCTGTTGGGCTGCCAGATTCATCTTGATGAGGAAGCTCACGGCCTGCGCCCTCTGCAAGGCGACAGACCACCGCTGGCGGAACTGGTGCAGCAGCTTCGCGGCTTGGTAGGTTGAGGGGTCCGCGTTGAAGTGCAAGCGTGCTGCTCTGTCCGCCAGGTGCTTCAGGAAAGCCTGCACCTCGTCACACGGGCAGCCATAGGTCTCGACTGCCAAAGGGTAAAAGCCTGCAAATTCTGCCCTGCCGTGGTATAGCCCGATCTTCTTATCTGCCGCCTCCCTTGCTGCCCATCCCCTTCCCTTCCTGGCCGTCTCGTCCCCTTTGCTGATAGGGTCGGTGATGGTTATGTCCCCCAGCCACACCGCCCCACTGCTTCTGTCCCGAATAGCCAGGTCGGCTTTTTTCTGATCGACCGGGCTAAACGCCGTGCTCTCCTTGTGCACAATGGACCCTGCATCCTGAGCCATTCGCACGCACTCGTCCCGCAGCTCGTTGTGTGTGTTGGTCCGCCCGTGCCCCGTGCCGCAGCGGAGGAGATGGTTGGGGAGGCGCTTGTCTGCTATGGCGACTCTCTTTGTGCAGTCGCAGTTGTCTGGGACGGGGAGAGGCAGTCCTAGGCGGAACTGGAGGGCGAACGAGAAATGATCGGGGTCAAGGCGGAGGGAGGGCATGTAGGGGATGGCCAGCAGCCAGTCCCCTGCCCCGTAGCCCATGAGGGACAAGAGCCGCTGAGTGTGGCCGCATAGGGGGTTCAGATCCATTTGCCTTGATGCTGCTACTTGGGCGGCACTACGTCCGCCCTGGACCAGGAGGCGAGGCGGTGCTGCAGCTGTCCCTTTGGCGCTGCCATTTCTGCCGCCAGCAGGTCGTGCCCCTCCTGTGTGAGGCTTGCCTTGCACTCCCTGAGCCAGGCTTGTAGTGGGTTCGGATCCGGGTCCACCTCCTCTGTCCAGTTCAGGGCGGTGGAAAGGTGGGCCCCTGCGGGGCCGGGCAGGGAGGCGAGGAGTCCGTGCACCTCAACGAAACTCGCCAGGTAGCTGTAGCGCCCTTCTACCGCCGGGTCCGCCAGCCCCAGGCCCCCCAGGCTTGGGGGAAGTGAAGCCTGGTCCCACACCCGTCGTCCCTCCGCTTCCCCTCTCGGGTGGCGCACGCCGCAGGCGTCTAGCAGGGTGTGGAGCAGCGCCTGCCCCCACCGTGACCATTCCTCCTCTGGCAGGAGGGTGAGCGGGGTGGTGCACGGCAGGTAGGAAACCTGCCGAGACAAACACCTCGTCAGCAGCAGCGACGCAGCCTGCGGATCCAGGTCGGCTATCATCGGGAGCGGTGATGTCATGGCTTCCAGCTGCGCTCGAACGAAGGTGGCTGCTCCATCTGGCGCGCCGATGAAACTGCCCAGAATACGCAACCCCTCTGGGCAGAATGGGACCCCCGCTGGCAAGGCCTCCTCCGGCGGACGAACTGCGCTCCACGCCGCGCATTTTTCCGCGTTGTGTCTGAGGCCCATGCTACGGATGCTGCTTGTGAAGTGGTTGAACGCCGCGGTACACTCCGCCGGTTCCCCCAGGAAGGTGACATCGTCTGCGAATGCGAGGCAGAGTACGGTCGGGAAGGCGGTTGCGGTCGCGACGAGGGACGGGTAAATACCAGCGGCGAAGAGTAGGGGCCCGAGTGGATCGCCCTGGCGGACCCCCGTACTGCTGGATATGGGGGGGCTATTGAAGCCTGAGTCGAGGAATAGCGCAGACGGCGCACTGTAGGAGGCGTGGACTAGGGGGAGTATCCCTTCTAGCGTGCTTCCGCACAGGCCAGCTACGATCGCCTCGCGGCTGATGATGTTAAATGCGTTTGAAAGGTCCGCCTGGAGAATCATGGCGTCGCTGTGCGTGCTCATGTATGATCTGGCCGCGTGGATTATTGCTTCGCTACCGCCCTGAACGGCGACGCAGTACTGGAGAGTGAGGAAATGGGCTCGTGCTGCATCGGCCAGTGAGGAAAGCGCCGATTTTGCCGCGAGGCGTAGGACTCACTCACCTACAGCTATGGGCCTAGTCCCTCCCTCTGGCTTGGCGAGTGCGATGAGGCGGGAGGACGTGAGCAGGGAGCACACCTCGTCGGGGAGTTTTCCTCGAAGGATTGTGCTAACGAGGGCGTGGAGGTGGGTGGTAACGGCGGCGTTGGCGATAGCCGCTGCCCTGAGGTGTTCGAACGTCATCCCCGACGGACCACCTCCCACTCCGTTTTCGCAGCGGCATAGGATTTTCGCGAACGCTGCTGGGGTGATGGTCACCACTTGGGCCTCATCCAGTGCGGTCCAGTCGATATGTCCAGGTGGCGCGGGTGGGTGCTTGGATTTCAGCGAGTCCAGGATTTCAGGCGTTGGGTCTGCCACGGTGTAGATTCTAGGGCTAGGACAGCCCGCCGAAGGCTGCCTTTCCGAACAAGTCCTTCTGCTCTGGCCCGCTTTCCCATCTCGTCAGGCTGGTGACGTGGCGGTGGGGGGGTGTTGATTGCTGCCGTGGCGGCCTCGTAGAGCTGATCCCATTCGCCTCTGAAAAACTGACGCAGTCGCAATTCTACCACGGGCCAATCCGGCTTTCCTGGTTTCGCCTGGCGAAGGATTAGGCGGGGGATAAAGAGTAACAGGCGCCAGCCCAGTACTGAGTCAAGGTGGCCCGCGAGGTGCAGCAGGGGTGTCAGCAGCGCGTTTGCGAAGCTGGTGCGAATGTCGTGTGGGATTTTGCGGCTAAGGGGGGGCTGACGACTGTCGCGAAGTGGTGTCAGGTCCCAGGTACTAATGTTGCCGAAGCGTGTTTCGTCCTTCGCCAGCTGTTTGGGCGAAAATTGGCGGGGTTGGATTGATGGGGCGGTGCTGAGGGGTGCCTGATGGTGGGTTTCCACCCCAATTCTGACTGCTGCGGATGCGGCTCGGCGATGTGTTGCAGAATTCCCCCGACTCTCAACTCCTGCAGCTCCTTCTCCTTCATCACCATCACTTCCTTCTGTGAGGGATTCCGAAGCTGGCTGGGCTATAAAGGTGGGGTCTTGTTCCTCCTCTGATTCATGGTAGTCAGCTTCGTTGCGTTCGTCTTCTCTTAAAGCCAGCCTCGCCGCCCGTTGGAAACCATTCTCCCGTCCTCGGCCTCGCCCTCTCCCCGCGGCTCCCTGCCGCCCGCCTCTGCCGCCTCGTGATGCCTGTGGCGATTGGTGGCGGGTCGCCGCTCCTGTATTCGCCGCGGCCCTTTGGCGTGGCGTTTGCTGGCCCTGCTGCACCGGCCTTGTCGGCGCCTGTTGTCCCTGTTGCGGCGATGTCTGCCGCGGGTTCTCCTGGTCGCGCGTCGTGCTCCACGGTAGTCGACTCTGGACGAGGGTCGGCCGGTGCGCCCGCCCCTCCGACGGCACAAACACCGCAAATCTACAACTCCACAAGAAGCTCAATGACTGCGAAGCAGTCCACAAGGTGTAACTCGTCCCCAATCCCCCCCACAGGCGGGTTCTCTACCGCCGCAGCCTCTCCAAGCTTGAGCAGGAGGCCCACAGATTGGGCCCTTTGCAGGGCCACCGACCAGCGTTGCCTGAACTGGTGCAGGAACTTTGCAGTCGGCGTTGAAGTGGCGCCGAGCTGCAGTGTCCGCCAAGAGTTTCGGGAAAACCGGCACCTCCGCACAAGGGCAGCCGTAGGTGTCCATAGCCAGAGGAAAGCAGTGCACCGTCTCTGGCAGGGCGGCATAGTGCTGGATCTTCTTGTCCGCTTGCTCCCGTGCCGCCCAGCCCCTGCCCTTCTGCGCCTGTGGGTCTCTAGTGCTAATAGGATCTGTAATGGTGACGTCGCACACGTAGACAGCACCGCTGCTTCTGTCCGTCATTGTAAAATCTGCCGTCTGCTCCTCAATGGGGCAATGCGCCGACGACTCGCTGTGGACGATGAACCCCGCGTCCTGGGCCATGCTGATGCAGGCATCGCGCAGCTCGTTGTGGGTGTTGATGCGATGCTTGCCCGTGCCGCAGCGGAGTAGGTGGTTAGGGAGGCGTGGGTCCGTGATGGCTACGTGGTCTGCGCAGTCACAGTTCTTCGGTGTGGAGAAGGGGAGGGCCAGCCGGAAACGCACGGCATTAGAGAAATGGGTCGGCCCTATCCTCCTGTTGGCCGCAATTGGGATAGCCGTCAGCCAATCCCCGGTCCCGTAACCTGTCAGTGAGTACATCCGTTGCGTGTGACCGCATAGGGAATTCAGCGCCATCCGTCGTGTCTCCTTGACCTGCACGGCATATCTGCTCCCATGTACCCTCAGTGCCAATGCGTGCTGGAGCCTGGTGTCTGATCGCTCCAGCCGCTCTCTCTCCAGGATCTCCCGTGCGTCGTCCGGTAACGCCGCTTCGCACTCCGAGAGCCATGCGTGGAGAGGCGTGGCGACGTCTGCAGGCAGCAGCATGTGGTCCCGGGCCTGTGTCAGCGCGCCCTCAGGGGCGCCGTCTAGTGATGCCAGAAAAAGCGCGGCCTGTGTGAAGCTCGCCGCGTAACCGTACACTCCCTCGATTAGGGGGTCGATAATGCCTATCCCCCCCAAAGACGGCGGCAGTGAGGCCTGCGCCCAGACACGTGCTTGTTCAGTGCGGCATGTGGGAACACGGATGCTGCATGCTGTGAGTAGCGCTGCAAGCAGATCAGTCCCCCACTGACTCCTGGTGTCGTGAGGCAGAAGGTGAAGCGGTGTTGTTCTGGTGAGGTATGCCACCCGCCTCGAGATACAGCGGGTGAGCAATAATGATGCCACCTGGGGGTCGGCTTTCTCAAGGAGTGGCAAAGGCTTTGCCATTTCCCGTAGCTGACCCGACAGGAATTGTGACGCCCCGCTGTCAGGTCCCACGAAGCTTCCAAGCAAGCGCACGCCGTCTTGGGAGAATGGAACTCCACGCGGCAGCAGATCCTTCACTGCTGCTTCCCTGCTCCAGGCTGCACATTTCTGCGCGTTGTGTCTTAGCTCCAGGTGCGCCAAACTCTCGGTGAAATGATTGAATGCAGCTACAGTGTCCGCCGCATCCCCCATGAATGTGACATCGTCGGCGTAGGCCAGACAAAGCACATCCGGATATGCCTCGGCAGTGTCGCGAAGTGCTGGGTGTATTCCCGCGGCAAACAGTAGAGGGCCAAGTGGGTCCCCTTGACGTACGCCCCGTTCGCTAGTCAGCGGGTCACATTCGAAATTGGCATCGAGATGTAACTTGGACGGGTTACCGTAGGTCAGTTTCACCAGTGGCACCAGTGGCGAAAGCCCGGGCTCCTGTAACGCCGTCGCGATAGCTTGTCGGGATATGCGGTTGAAAGCATTCGAGATGTCGGTCTGCAGCACCAGGCTGTTGGGTAGCTTGTCCAGATACGCCCGCGCCACGTGGATAACTGCCTCGGCTCCCCCTGGAATAGCCACCCCATACTGTAGAGGCAGGAAGTAGTCACGTGCAGCATCGCCCATGGCTGCGAGGGCTGCCTTGGCTGTCAGCCGGGTGATGCACTCGCCAATGGCGATTGGTCGAGCCCCCCCACCAGGCTTGGCCAGGGCTATGAGTCGCGAGGCTGTCAGTAGGTCCGCCACCGGTCATGGCAGGTTGCCCCCCAGAATGGTGTTTATCAATGCATGCAGATGGGTGCTGACTCGTCCGTTCGTGATTACCGCGTCGCGCATGTGCTCGAAAGTTGTCCCCGAAGGTCCGGCACCGACCCCGTTCTCGCACCTCCCCAGCAGTTTGGCGAAGTCAGCATGGGTGATGGACAATTTTGACTCTCGTGGGGGTGGCCTCGTTGTCGTCCCTGTTTCGGCTGGTGGATGTTTCCGTCAGAGCTCCTCCAGAATTTCCGCAGTCGGTTTGCAGATTGGCATTGACTCTAACGCCAACACGGCTCGGCGCAGGCTGCCACGTTTCGCCAGGCCCTCGGCTCGGCTGATGACCCCGGTAGCATCGGGCTGATGACGTGGTGGCGCGGGTGAGTTGACTGCTTCAATCGCGTCCCTGTACAGTTGGTCCCATTCGCCACGCTGGAAGGCTCGGAGCTAGGCCTTGATCCGGGGCCAGTTCGGTCTCTGTGGCGAGTTTTGGCGAAGCGTCAGACGTGGCAGAAAGAGGAGAAGGCGCCAACCAGCCTCTGATTCCGGGTTTCGTGACAGGTGGAGTAACGGGGTCAGTAGCGCCAGCGAAAACAACTGACACAAGTTTGGCGGTAACCGCCGTGCCAGGGATGGCTGTCGACTGTCGCAGAGGGCTGGGATATCCCAGTTCGCGATGTCCGTGAACCAGTCTGCCCGCATCGTCTGCTCCTCTGGCGTGAAGTAGCGAGGGAGATTGGGATTTTCTCGCACCGCAGCCGTGTCTGTCGCGGCCCGATGTCGCCTGGTGCGGCCCGTCCTTGCTTGTGATGGTGTGGTTGGAATTTCGCCCGTACGATCGGCATCGGACGGTCCACCTGCAAGGTCCCTTTGCTCGCCAAGGGACTGCCTTGGTCTTGCTCCCGTCCTCCCCTCATTCTCCCGTACTCCTTCCTCTCCTTCCGTCCCTTCATCTTCGCTCGAGGGCATGGGCTCCTCCCTATAAGAGGGGTACATTCCTTCGTCATCATTATCTAGCCTGGTTAAAGCCCTTCGTGCCTCCGAGTGATAGCCGTTCTCCGGCCCTCCTCCCTGTCCGCCAGCTGCTTCTCGCCCTCTGCCTCGCGCTCCCCGGCCTCGCGATGGTGATTGCTGGAGTGACCGATTACTCGCCAATGCGCGCTGGCGCTGCGTCGGTTGCGTTCGAAAAGTCGTCGTCTGCCTCCGGAGCGGGGACCATGGCGACGAGGTCCCCGCCGCCGTCTGCTCCGAAGCCCGTGACAATAGACGCTGAAAAGACTCTTCCCCTCGTATCCGCGGGTCCCCACGACGTGAACGAGGCGGCGCCGTCTGCGCCGGCTGTTGCTCCTCCCGCTCCGACTGTTGCTCCTGTTCCCCCTGCTCCCGTTGTGGCGCCGACGGCGTCTGCTCCTGCTGTGGAGGTTGCTGTTCCCCCTGTCCCTGTCCCTGGCGCTCCCGGTGCATCTGCCGTTTCTGTACCTGGCGTGCTTGCGCCGGCGTCTGCTTCTTCCCCGAAGGCGGCGTCCGCCACCACTGTCGGCCCGGCCCCGATGGTTGCGCCTCAGGGCGTGGACCAGCCTGCTCCCGCTCTCCTGCCGGCGGCCCTTGTAGTGCAGCTGACTCGTCCCCTATCGCCAGACCGCCGACTGTCCCGCCCCCATTCTCCCGCACCCCAGCTGGAGCGCGAGTCGACGCGGCGCCGGCGCAACTCTCCCCGGCGCTACCAGCAGCAGGCTCAGTGGCCTGCTCGTCACGGTGGAAATGGGGGCTGGAGGGGTCCCCGCGGGGCGTTCCGCCCGCCTGTGACAATGGCGGATCTTCAGCGGGAGGTGTCACGGGCCGTGCGCGAGGAGAGGGCGGCGCAGAGCCAGAGCAGTTCACTACGGGCCGCGCTAGCGCACGTGGCTCCCCGTCAGACTGTGCCTCCCGCGGACCCTCCGCCAGCTGCTGCATTTCCTCCTCCTGTCCTCGCCCCATCGGCTCCTTCTCCTTCTGTTTCGGCGCCAGCTCCCGGCTCTCGTCTGCATCTGCCACCAGGCGGTTCCGCCTGTTGCGGGGGTGGAGTTCGTTGCTGCAGGGGGTGGCGCTGCGGCTCAGTCGTCCCACCTCGTTGCTGCTGAAGAGCCGCTGTTGTTTCTGATGGAGGCGCTGCAGCCTCCGCAGACGCGTGTACCCGAGGTGACCCTCGGCCAGCTTCACCGCCTCGCGGAGAGCCTCCACGCGCTGCTTCTGATTCAAGTGCTCGCGCACTCGTCCCTCCCTGTGATTCCTCCTGACACTTTCCGCGGCCGCCAGCGTGTCACGTGCTTGGACGCGGCAGACCAGCTCGCAGCGTTGCTGGCGCCCGTGTTGGCTGCGCCCGCGGAGGGTGGCGCTGCTGCTGCGGGACAGCTGGACGAGGCTGTCCGCGGCCTGAAACGGCACTTGCGCGCAGGATCTGGAGCCGCGGCGATCGGCGCAAGCACGCTTGTGGTCCGGGAGCTGTGGCGCTCCCTGACGGGCGTTCTTCACGCCCTTGGAGCTCACCGCATGTAGTTGCGGGCTCCGGTTGCCCCATTGATGCCATTTGTGAACGCCGACTCCAAATCGTTCTATGCTGCAAAGTTCCTCCACCAGTTCAGGCAACGCTGGTCTGTGGCCCTGCAAAGGGCCCAATCTGTGGGCCTTCTGCTTAAGCTTGGGGAGGCGGCGGCGGTTGAGAACCCGCCCGTGGGAGGAATTGGGGATGAGTTGCATCTGGGGGACTGGATCGCGGTGCTTGAGCCTCTTGTGGAGTTGTAGTTCTGTGATGCTTGTGACCTGCATGTGTGTTACCTAGGCCGCTATGACTTGCATGCTTGTACTTGACTGCTATATCAATACAAGGACCATCAGAGAGAGAGAGAGAGAGAGAGAGAGAGAGAGAGAGAGAGAGAGAGAGAGAGAGAGAGAGAGAGAACGAGAGAGAGGGAACGAGATAGAGAGAAAACGAGAGAGAGGGAACGAGAGAGAGAGAATGAGAGAGAGGAGAGAGAGAGGCAAGCGCAAACACAATCGAGTGACACTAAGCAAGGACACGCATAAGTGGCGCCGAGCTGCAGTGTCCGCCAAGAGCTTCAAGAAGACTGGTACCTCTGCACACGGGCAGCCGTAGGTGTCCACAGCGAGAGGGAAGAAGGTCACCGTCTCTGGCAGGGAGGCGTAGTGCTGGATTTTCTTGTCCGCTTGCTCCTGAGCCGCCCAGCCCCTGCCCTTCTGCGCCTCAGGGTCCCTGATGCTAATAGGGTCGGTGATGGTGACGTCGCATACATAGACGGCCCCACTGCTCCTGTCTGTCATTGTAAAGTCGGCTGTCTGTTCCTCAACGGGGCAGTGCGCTGAGGACTCGCTGTGAACGATGAAACCCGCGTCCTGGGCCATGCTGATGCAGGCATCGCGCAGCTCGTTGTGGGTGTTGATGCGATGCTTGCCCGTGCCGCAGCGGAGTAGGTGGTTCGGGAGGCGGGGGTCTGTGATGGCCGTGTGGTCCATACAGTCACAGTTCTTCGGCGTAGAGAAGGGAAGGGCCAGCCGAAAACGGACGGCATTGGAAAAGTGAGTGGGCCCTATCCTCCTGTTGGCCGCAATCGGGATAGCGGTCAGCCAATCCCCGGTCCCGTACCCAGTCAGTGAGTACATCCGCTGAGTATGCCCGCACAAGGGGTTCACCGCCATCTCCCGCGTCGCCTGCACTTGCACCGCGTATCTGCTCCCATGCACCCTTAGCGCCAACGCGTGCTGGAGCCTCGTGTCAGTTCGCTCCAGCCGTTCTTTCTCTAGGATTTCTCGCGCATCGTCAGGTAACGCCGCTTCGCACTCCGACAGCCACGTGTGAAGGGGCGTGGCGGCGTCCGCGGGCAGCTGCATGTGGTCCCGCGCCTGCGCCAGCGCGCCCTCAGGGGCGCCGTCTAGTGATGCTATGAAAAGCGCCGCTTGCGTGAAGCTCGCGGCGTACCCGTAAACTCCCTCGACGAGCGGGTCGGTGATACCTATCCCTCCCAAGGACGGCGGCAGAGACGCCTGCGCCCAGACACGTGCTTGCTCAGTACGGCAGGTGGGGACGCGAATGTGGCAGGCTGTGAGCAGTGCCGCTAGCAGGTCTGTCCCCCACTGGCTCCAGGTGTCGCGAGGCAGAAGGGAAAGCGGTGTTGTTCTGGTGAGGTATGCCACGCGCCTCGAAATGCAGCGGGTGAGCAATAACGAGGCTACCTGTGGGTCGGCTTTCTCAAGCAGTGGCAGAGGTTTGGCCATCTCCTGCAGCTGACCCGACAGGAACTGCGACGCCCCACTATCAGGCCCCACGAAGCTTCCGAGCAAGCGAACTCCTTCCTGGGAAAAAGGTACTCCGTGCGGCAATCGATCCTTCGCTGCTGCTTCCCTGCTCCAGGCCGCGCATTTCTGCGCATTGTGTCTCAGCCCCAGGTGTGCCAGCTTCCCGGTGAAGTGATTGAAAGCTGCTACAGTGGCAGTCGCCTCCCCCAGGAATGTGACATCGTCGGCATATGCCAGACACAGCACCTGGGGGTATGCTGCAGCAGTGTCACGGAGTGCCGTGTGCATTCCCGCGGCAAACAGTAGAGGGCCAAGTGGGTCCCCTTGACGCACGCCCCGTTCACTGATCAGTGGGTCCGATGCAAAATTCGCATCGACGAGTAATTTCGACGGGTTACCGTAGGTCAGTTTCACCAGCGGCAGTAGTGGCGACAACTCCGGTCCTTGTAACGCTGTCGCGATGGCCTGTCGTGAAATGCTGTTGAAAGCATTTGAGATGTCAGTTTGCAGCACGAGGCTGTTGGGTAGCTTGTCCAGATACGCGCGTGCCACGTGTATAACTGCCTCGGCTCCTCCTGGCACAGCCACGCCGTACTGTAGAGGCAGGAAAAAGGCACGCGCGGCATCTCCCATGGCTGCGAGGGCTGCTTTGGCTGTCAGCCGAGTGATACATTCGCCGATGGCGATAGGTCGAGCCCCCCCACCAGGTTTGGCCAGAGCTATGAGGCGCGAAGCTGTCAATAGGTCCGCCACCGGTGCTGGGAGGTTGCCCCCCAAAATGGTGTTTACCAAGGCGTGCAGATGGGTGCTAACTCGTCCGTTCGTGATTGCCGCGTCGCGCATGTGCTCGAATGTCGTTCCCGAAGGCCCGGCACCGACCCCGTTTTCGCACCTCCCCAACAGTTTGGCGAAGTCAGCGTGGGTGATGGACAATTTTGACTCAGGTGTGGGTGGCCACGTCGTCTGTCCTGACTCGGCTGGCGGATGTTTCTGTCGAAGCTCCTCCAGAATTTCTGGAGTTGGTTTGCAGACTGGCGTTGACTCCAACGCCAGCACAGCGCGTCGCAGGCTACCCCGTTTCGCCAGGCCCTCGGCCCGGCTGATAACCCCAGTTTCGTCAGGCTGGTGACGTGGAGGTGCGGGAGTGTTGACCGCTTCGATCGCGTCCTTGTACAGTTGGTCCCACTCGCCACGTTGAAAGGCTCGGAGCCGGGCCTTGATCTGGGGCCAGTTCGGTTTCCGTGGCGAGGTCTGGCGAAGCGTCAGTCGTGGCAGGAAAAGCAGAAGGCGCCAACCTGCCTCTGCTTCCGGGTTTCGCGACAGGTGGAGTAACGGGGTCAGCAGCGTCAGCGAAAACAGCTGGCACAAATTGGGCGGTAACCGCCTTGCCAGGGACGGTTGCCGGCTGTCGCAGAGGGCTGGGATATCCCAGTTCGCGATGTCAGCGAACAAGTCTGCCCGCGTCGCCAACTCCTCTGGCGTAAAGTAGCGAGGGAGATTGGGAATTTCTCGCACCGCTGCCGTGTCCGTCGCGGCCCGATTTCTCCTGGTGCGGCCCGTCCTCCCTTGTGAAGGTACGGTTGGAATTTCGCCCGTACGATCGCCATCGGACGGTCCAGCCGCAGTGATCCCTTCCTCGCCTAGGGACCGCCTTGGTCTCGCTCCCGTCCTTCTCCCGTTCTCCTCTACTCCTTCCTCTGCTTCCGTCCCTTCTTCCTCACTCAAGGGAGTTGGCTCCTCACTATAAGAGGGGTCATTTTCTTCTTCATTACGTAGCCTGATTAAAGCCCTGCTGGCCTCCCTCTGATAGCCATTCTCTGGCCCTCCTCCCCGTCCGCTCACTGCTTCTCGCCCTTCGCCACGCGCTCCCCGGCCTCGCGATGGTGATTGCTGGTGTGACCGATTACTCGCCAATGCGCGCTGACGCAGCGTCGGTTGTACTCGGAAAGCCGTCGTCTGCCTCAGGAGCGGGGACCGTGGCGACGGGCTCCCCGCCGCTGTCTGCTCCGACGCCCGGCCTAGTAGTCGCTGAAAAGACTCCTCTCCTCGAATCCGCACTCCCTCTTGTCGCGAACGTGGTTGAACCGCCTGCCCCGAGTGTTGCTCCTCCCGCTCCGCCTGTCGCGCCTCCTCCCCCTGTTCTCCACGTTCCTGCCGTGCCGCTGGCAACGTCTGCCCCTGCCGGAGAGGCCGCCGTTCCTCCTGTCCCTGTGCCTGGCGCTCCCGTTGCACCTGGCGTTGCTGTCCTCGGCGTGCCTGCGCCGGCGTCTGCGTCTTCGCCGAGGGCGGCGTCCGCCACCACTGGCGGCCCGGCCTCGGTGGTTGCCCCTCTGGGCGCGGGTCAGCCTCCGCCTGTTCAACCGCCGGCGGCTCCAGTTGTCCAGCCGTCTCGTCCCCAGTCGCCTGACCGCCGCTTGTCCCGGCCCCATTCCCCGGCGCCTCCGCAGGAGCGCGAGACGTCGCGGCGCCGGCGTAACTCCCCCCGGCGCTACCAGCAGCAGGCCCCGTGGCCAGCTCACCCAGGTGGCAATGGGGGTTGGCGGGGTCCCCAGGGGCGCAGTGGAGGCGGGAGGTATCGTCCGCCCGTGACGCTGGCGGACCTCCAGCGAGAAGTGTCACGGGAGGTGTCGCGCGCCGTGCGCCAGGGGAGGGCAGCGCCGAGCCAGAGCAGTTCGCTGCGGGCTGCTCCGGAGCACGTGGCTCCCCGTTCGCCTGTCCCTCCTGAGGTCCCTCCGCCGGCTGCTGCTCCTCCTCCTCTCGTCCCTGCCCCGTCCGCTCCTTCACCTTCCGTAGCGGCGCCGGCTCCCGGCTCCCGCCTGCATCTGCCGCCAGTTCCGCCTGTCGCGGGGGTAGAGTTCGTGGCAGCGGGTGGTGGCGCGGCGGCGGCTCAGTATGCAGCTGATGAGTCGCTCCCGTTCCTGGCGGCGGCTCTACTGCCTCCGCAGACGCGCGTTCCCGAGACAACGCTTGGTCAGCTCCACCGTCTCGCGGAGAGCCTGCATGCTCTGCTTCTGATTCAGGTGCTTGCGCACTCATCTCTTCCTGCTGTCCCCCCCGAGTCCTTTCGCAGCCACCTGCGTGACCCGTGCCTCGACGCGGCTGACCAGCTCGCGGTGCTGCTGGCGCCCGTGCTGGCTGCGCCCGCGGAGGGAGGCGCTGCTGCCGCGGGACAGCTTGGCGAGGCTGTCCGTGGACTGCGGCGACACTTGCACGCAGGATCTGGAGCCGCGGCGATCGGCGCAAGCACTCTCGTGGTCCGGGAGCTTTGGCGCTCCCTGACGGGCATTCTTCATGCCCTTGGGGCTCACCGCATGTAGGCGCGTTCCCCGGCTGCTCCATGTAGTCTAGTGTGCGGCTAGGCCGCGGTAGGAGTTGCCATGCGTGTAATGTTGCTTATTATTAAACTGCTCCGTGTGTGGCTACTTGCCGTTCCCTCACGCGCGGCCGAAGG
The DNA here is from genome assembly GCA_947470075.1 of Closterium sp. Yama58-4. Lineage (NCBI taxonomy): Eukaryota > Viridiplantae > Streptophyta > Zygnematophyceae > Desmidiales > Closteriaceae > Closterium > Closterium sp. Yama58-4. The sequence goes on along the minus strand of CANIUD010000108.1, from coordinate 45,576 downwards.
CCGCGCCGTCGAGCGTCGGCCGCCTTCGGCGGCCGACGCGAGCGAAAAATTCTCAGCCGCCAAACTAACAATGAGGAAACAGCCTAGGGAAGGCCTTAAGTAGGGCCGAGAGGCTAAGGGCAGAGGCTAAGGGTAGAGGGGAGAGGCTATTACTCTCTCTCTCTCTCTCTCTCTCTCTCTCTCTCTCTCTCTCTCTCTCTCTCTCTCTCTCTCTCTCTCTCTCTCGCTCTCTCGAACGCGCGAAAAATTCTCAGCCGCCAAACTAACAATGAGGAAACAGCCTAGGGAAGGCCTTAAGTAGGGCCGAGAGGCTAAGGGCAGAGGCTAAGGGTAGAGGGGAGAGGCTATTACTCTCTCTCTCTCTCTCTCTCTCTCTCTCTCTCTCTCTCTCTCTCTCTCTCTCTCTCTCTCTCTCTCTCTCTCGCTCTCTCGAACGCGCGAGCGAAAAATTCTCAGCCGCCAAACTAACAATGAGGAGGAAACAGCCTAGGGAAGGCCTTAAGTAGGGCCGAGAGGCTAAGGGCAGAGGCTAAGGGTAGAGGGGAGAGGCTATTACTCTCTCTCTCTCTCTCTCTCTCTCTCTCTCTCTCTCGCTCTCTCGAACGCGCGAAAAATTCTCAGCCGCCAAACTAACAATGAGGAAACAGCCTAGGGAAGGCCTTAAGTAGGGCCGAGAGGCTAAGGGCAGAGGCTAAGGGTAGAGGGGAGAGGCTATTACTCTCTCTCTCTCTCTCTCTCTCTCTCTCTCTCTCTCTCTCTCTCTCTCTCTCTCTCTCTCGCTCTCTCGAACGCGCGAAAAATTCTCAGCCGCCAAACTAACAATGAGGAAACAGCCTAGGGAAGGCCTTAAGTAGGGCCGAGAGGCTAAGGGCAGAGGCTAAGGGTAGAGGGGAGAGGCTATTACTCTCTCTCTCTCTCTCTCTCTCTCTCTCTCTCTCTCTCTCTCTCTCTCTCTCTCTCTCTCTCTCTCTCTCTCTCTCTCTCTCTCTCTCGCTCTCTCGAACGCGCGAGCGAAAAATTCTCAGCCGCCAAACTAACAATGAGGAAACAGCCTAGGGAAGGCCTTAAGTAGGGCCGAGAGGCTAAGGGCAGAGGCTAAGGGTAGAGGGGAGAGGCTATTACTCTCTCTCTCTCTATCTCTCTCTCTCTCTCTCTCTCTCTCTCTCTCTCTCTCTCTCTCTCTCTCTCTCTCTCTCGCTCTCTCGAACGCGCGAAAAATTCTCAGCCGCCAAACTAACAATGAGGAAACAGCCTAGGGAAGGCCTTAAGTAGGGCCGAGAGGCTAAGGGCAGAGGCTAAGGGTAGAGGGGAGAGGCTATTACTCTCTCTCTCTCTCTCTCTCTCTCTCTCTCTCTCTCTCTCTCTCTCTCTCTCTCTCTCTCTCTCTCTCTCTCTAATGGTCCGTATATTGATAAGCCAGAAGGGTACACACATGCAATGAGAGACAGCAGGGTGCTAACATGCAAGGTAGCCTAGACTATCCAACCCCTCTAAGTCACCTAGAGCTCAAGAAGAGGCTCTAGGACAGTGAAACAGTCCCCTAGGTATAATTCTTGCCCTATCCTCCCTACAGGCGGGTTCTCTGCAGCAGCCGCCTCTCCTAACTTGATCATAAGACCCACGGATTGGGCCCTCTGCAGTGCAACCGACACCTCTGCCTGAACTGGTGCAGGAACTTCGCGGCATGATAGGATTTGGAGTCGGCGTTGAAGTATCGCCGAGCCGCCGTGTCTGCAAGGAGTTTCAGGAACACAGGGACCTCCGCACAGGGGCAGCCGTAGGTTTCCACTGCAAGGGGGAAGAAGCCCACTGTCTCTGGCAGCGTTGCATAGTGCTTGATCTTCTTGTCTGCCTGCTCCCGGGCTGCCCATCCCCTGCCTTTCTGTGCCTCCGGGTCCCTGGTACTAATAGGGTCCGTGACCGTCACATCACACACCCAAACCGTCCCACTGCTCCTGTCTGTCATGATAAAGTCTGTTGTCTGCTCCTCTATGGGGCAGTACACGTTTGTTTCCTTGTGTACTATGAACCCCGCGTCTTGCGCCATGCTGATGCATGCGTCGCGGAGCTCATTATGAGTATTCACCCGGTGCTTCCCTGTGCCGCAGCGAAAGAGGTGGTTGGGGAGGCGCGGATCCGTAATAGTGGTGTGTTCTGCACAATCACAGTTCTTCGGAGTAGAGAAAGGGAGGCCCAGCCGGAAGCGCACAGCGTTGCTGAAGTGTACCAGGCCGATGCGCCGTGAGGAAGCCACCGGTACCGCCGTCAGCCAGTCCCCTGTGCCGTAGCCTGTGAGTGAGAACATTCTCTGTGTGTGCCCAGAAAGTGGATTCAGTCTCATTCGCCTCGTCTCTTGGACCTGTACCGCGTACCTACTCCCCTGTACTTTGAGGGCCAGTGTGTGCTGGAGCTTGATGTCCGACCGAGAGAGCCGCTCCTGGTCAACTACGTCGCGTGCGTCTGAGGGTAGGGCTGTCTCGCACTCTGTGAGCCAGGAATGAAGCGGGTTGTGGTGGCATCTCGGGGCAGAATCATGTGGCTGTGTGCTCGGGTCAGTGCTATATCAGGTGCTAGCGTCAGGGAGGAAAAGAAGAGTGCGGCCTGAGTGAAGCTGGCTACGAAGCCGTAGACGCCTTCTACGAGTGGGTCCGTAATTCCTAGGCCGCCCAGGGATGATGGAAGCGATGCCTGCGCCCACACTCTTGTCTGCTCCGTGCTACAGGTAGGGACCTTAATCCCGCAGGCCGTCAGGAGCGCGGCTAGGAGGTCTCTCCCCCACTGTGCCCAGGTCTCTTGTGGGAGAAGGTTCAGCGGTGTGGTCCTAGTGAGGTATGCTACACGTCTGGAGATGCAGCGGGTCAGTAGCAGGGAGGCTACTTGGGGGTCGGCACGTTCTAAGAGCGGCAACGGCTTCGCCAGGTGCTGATGGGTGCTGATGGGTGCTGATGGGTGCTGATGGGTGCTGATGGGTGCTGGTGGGTGCTGGTGGGTGGTGATGGGTGGTGATGGGTGGTGATGGGTGGTGATGGGTGCAGGTAGGTGCTCCTGATAGTTCCGCATGGGTGCTGTGAGTGTTTGTAAAGGGCAGTCGACGAGTGAGTTGTGACAGTCCTAGTGCTTGCCCAGTTGCTTCCCTGACCTTTCTTCATCCCCATGTCGTCTAACTGCCCCGCCAGGAATTTGGCAGCGCCGGTCGCTGGCCCCAAGAAGCTGCCCAGTAGGCGTATCCCGTCCTTTTAAAACGGGACCCCTGGTGGCAGCTGCATTGACTCGTCGCCGCTTGTGCTCCATGCTGCACATTTCTGTGGGTTATGTTTGAGCCCCAGCTGCGCTAGCTTGCTCGTGAAGAAATTGAATGCTGCTACAGTGTCTGTGTCGTCCCCCAAAAATGTCACGTCGTCTGCATACGCCAAGCAGAGAACGTGGGGGTGCGTGTCGGCAGTTTCGCGAAGGGCTGGGTGAATCCCTGCTGCGAACAGTAGAGGGCCGAGTGGGTCCCTCTGCCTCACGCCGCGTTCACTGTTTAGCGGGAGGCTGGCGAAGTTCGAGTCGAGATACAGCTTCGACGGGGTACCGTACGTTAGCCGCACCAGAGGGAGTAGTGACGAAAGGTTGTTGTCGCGTAACCCGTCGATGATTGCCTATCGCGAAATGCTGTTGAAGGCGTTTGAAATGTCGATTTGTAACACCACGCAGCAATCTCTCGAGTCAACGAAAGCACGTGCGACATGGATGTTTGCCTCAGCTCCCCCAGGTACCGCCACCCCGTACTGTAGAGGCAGGAAATGGTCACGTGCAGCTTCCCCAATTGCGGTCAGAGCTGCCTTGGCCGCGAGGCGCGTCAGGCACTCGCCAATTGCAATTGGCCGAACCCCCCCACCTGGCTTGGACAGCGCGATTAGGCGTGACGCTGTCAGCAGGTCTGCCACTGGCTCAGGTAATTTGCCTGCCAGGATCGTGTTGACTAGGGCATGCAGATGGGTGCAGACCGATGCGTTGGTTGCAGATGCGTCGCGCAGGTGTTCGAATGCGGTTCCGGACGGTCCAGTCCCCACCCCATTTTCGCACCGACCCAGAAGTTTGGAGAAATCGGCTTGGCTGATTTGCAGGTTCGGGCCAGGTATTGTCGGCCAGCTCAGCTGCTCGTCGACGGCTCGCGGGTGCTTCGCGCGAAGTTCATCCAAAAATGCTGGGCCTGGCGTGCAGACTGGGGTTGACTCGAGGGCCAGCACGGCTCGGCGTAGACTTCCACGTTTGGCCAGGCCCTCCGCCCTGCTGAGTACTCCCGCCTCGTCAGGCTGGTGACGTGGAGGCGGTGGGGTGTTGATGGCCTCGATTGCGTCAGAATACAGGTGACCCCATTCGCCACGCTGGAAAGCTCTGAGACGGGCTTTGACTTCGTGGCGACGTTTGGCGAAGAGTGAGCCGAGGGAGAAACAGCAACAGTCGCCACCCTGCGACCGAGTCCGGGTTTCGCGCGAGGTGAAGGAGCGGGGTGAGTAGCACTAGTGAAAACAGCTGACACAAATTGGGCGGTAATCGGCGTGACAGGGATGGCTGACGACTGTCGCAAAGGGCCGCCAAGTCCCAATCAGCGATGGCTGTGAACAGGTCTGATCGCTTCGCCAATTCATCTGGCGAGAAGTAGCGGGGGCAATGTGTTTGATTTGCAGACGCACTGCCATTGCGCGCGGCTTGATTCCTCTGCGTGCGCCTCGGTGTATCACCCCGTCCGTGAGTTGGAATCGTAGCCGTACGATTCGCTTGTTGCACTCCTTCTACCTCGCCCCTCTCATGCTCAGCAGCTTGCCTCCCCGGCCTTAGACTCCCTGCCTCATCAATTTCTTTCTCGTCGTCCTCACTGAGTGGGAGCGGCTCCTCCCTATAAGAAGGGTCCCCTTGATCCTCCTCCTCATTAGCCCGTTCCAGAGCTGTTAAAGCCCGACGTCCTGCCGCTTGGAAGCCATTCTCCGGTCCACCTCCTTCGCCGCTAGCTATCACTCTTCCTCTGCCTCGTCCTCCTCTGCCCCTCGATGGTGATTGCTGGGCCGACCGATTATTCGCTAATGCGCGCTGGCGCTGCGTCGGTTGCGTACGAAAGGCCACCGCCTGCCTCCGGAACGGGGACCATGCCGACGGGCTCCCCGACGCCGCCTGCTCCGAAGCCCGTGACAGAAGGCGCTGAAATCCTTCCTCGCCCCGCACCGTCGTTTCGCGAGGCCCTGGCGTCTCTGCCTGGCGACGCTGGTCGCCTCGCTCCCGTGCAGTCTGCACCTCGTCCCTCTCGTTGCGATGTCTCCCGTGTCTGCTCCGCCTGGCGCTCTTCTAGCTGCCGACCCCGCCGTTCCGTCTGCGGTCGCCGAGCGGGCGATTGTTGCTGGCGGCGTGATGGCCCAGTCGGTGGGGTACACCACCACTGACGTCCAGGGCCCGTCGGCGCTTCCCGCCTCTCCGGCTCCCCCGTCTGCGCCGCCTCCGACGCTGGCGCATCATCCGTCTGTGCAGGCGGGATCTGCTCCCGCACTCCCAGTGGCTGTACCTCCCGCGCCTCCCGTGATTGCGCCCCCTGCACCGCCTGTGGGAGCTCCTCTCGCGCCGCCTGAAGTTGCTCCTGTTGCTCAGCCTGTGGTTGCCCCGCTAGCTCCGCACGTGGCGGGTCCGTCTGCGCCGCCGGTGGCCGTTCCCGTTGCGCCGCCGGTGGCAAATCCCTCTGTGCCGTCCGCCCCGCGTCCACAGTCTCCTGGCCGTCGTCAGCAGCGGCCCCAGTCCCCCGCGCTGCAGGACGAGCGCGCGACGTCCCGGCGCCGCCACAATTCCCCGCGGCGCCGCGGTTCTCAGGCGAACTGGGCGGCGCAACGCGGCGGCCGAGGCGGCTGGTGGGGGCCGCGTCAGCGGGGTGGCGGCTGGGGGTATGATCAGCCGGTGACGATGGCTGACCTGCAGCGCGCGGTATCTGCTGCTGTGCGCGAGGAGCGGAGCGGGCACGCGAGCCAGAGCAACTCCCCGCGTGTTGCTCAGACCCCCGTGGCACCCCTTCCGACTGCGCCTCCTGCCCAGGGTGCCCCTCGTCTTCCTGCAACTGTTCCTCCTCCTCATGTTCCCGCCGCTTCAACCCCGCAGCTGGGGAATCACCGCCAGGCGCCGTGGGTCCCCCCTGCGGCGGGGGTCGAGTTTTTGACAGCGGCTGGTGGGCCCGTGACTGCACAATACCCGTCCCTGCTGCCTGTTGATCCCCCTCCCCCGTCTGCAGGTGCGGCGCACTCGTTCTCGGCCCTGCTGGGGCCTCAGCGTCCGGTCGCGGTGTCGGAGGTGACCCTTGGTCAGATCTGGCGCCTCTCGGAGGCGCTGCGGGTCGTGCATCTGGTGCAGATGTATGGTCATGCCGCCCTGTCCCAGGGCGACTCACTGGTGGGCGGCCCTCGGGACGATTGTTTCGCAGCTGCTGATCGCCTCGCCGAGCTGCTAGCGCCCGTGTTGGCTGCGCCCGCGCCGGGTGGGCTTGCGGGGGTCGGGCCCCTTGGTTCGGCCGTGCGTGGGCTGCGGCGGTTGTTGCATGCAGGGACTGGATCCGGGGCGATCGCCGCAGGCACGGTGTTGGTGCGGGAGCTCCATCGCACGCTGTCGGGCCTGCTTGTTGTGTATGACGCGGATCAGATGTAGCGTCCGCGTGCCCTAGGAGCTGACCGCTTGTGGATGCGGGCTCCTCTTGCTCCATGCTTCACCTAGGCTAGTGTGGTGTGTTCCATGCGTGTATGCATGCCTATAGTAGCGTGTCTTGTGTGTTTCTTGCCACCCCTCACGCGCAGACAAAGGCCGCGCTGTCGAGCGTCGGCCGCCGAAGGCGGCCGGCGCGAGCCGCTGGGTTAGAAGGGATGAACCCGCATCTGAATAATGAGGAACTAACTTGGCCCAAGGGCTTTATAAACTAGCAGAGAGGGGGCTGAGAGGCTGAGAGGCTAAGGGGCTAAGCTATGCCTCTCTCTCTCTCTCTCTCTCTCTCTCTCTCTCTCTCTCTCTCTCTCTCTTCTCTCTCTCTCTCTCTCTCTCTCTCTCTCTCTCTCTCTCTCTCTCTCTCTCTCTCTCTCTCGCTCTATCTCTGCTGGGTTAGAAGGGATGAACCCGCAGCTGAATAATGAGGAACTAACTAGGCTTAAGGGCTTTATAAACTAGCAAAGAGGGGGCTGAGAGGCTAAGGGGCTAAGCTATCTCTCTCTCTCTCTCTCTCTCTCTCTCTCTCTCTCTCTCTCTCTCTCTCTCTCTCTCTCTCTCTCTCTCTCTCTCTCTCTCTAATGGTCCGTATATTGATAAGCCAGAAGGGTACACACATGCAATGAGAGACAGCAGGTACTAACATGCAAGGTAGCCTAGACTATCCAACCCCACTAAGCCACCTAGAGCTCCAGAAGAGGCTCTAGGACGGTAAAGCAGTCCCCTAGGTACAATTCTTGCCCTATCCCTCCTACAGGCGGGTTCTCTGCAGCTGCCGCCTCTCCTAACTTGATCATGAGTCCCACGGATTGGGCCCTCTGCAGTGCAACCGACCACCTCTGCCTGAACTGGTGCAGAAACTTAGCGGCATGATAGGATTTGGAGTCGGCGTTGAAGTATCGCCGAGCCGCCGTGTCTGCAAGGAGTTTCAGGAACACAGGGACCTCCGCACAAGGGCAGCCGTAGGTCTCTACGGCGAGGGGGAAGAAGCCCACTGTCTCTGGCAGGTTCTCATAGTGCTTGATCTTCTTATCCGCCTGCTCCCGGGCCGCCCATCCCCTGCCTTTCTTGGCCTCCGGGTCCCTGGTACTAATAGGGTCTGTAACTGTCACATCACACACCCAAACTGCCCCACTGCTTCTGTCTGTCATGGTGAAATCCGCTGTCTGCTCCTCTATGGGGCAGTAAACATTTGTTTCCCGGTGCACGATGAACCCCGCGTCTTGCGCCATGCTGATGCAAGCGTCGCGAAGCTCATTATGAGTATTCGTGCGGTGCTTCCCCGTGCCACAGCGGAAGAGGTGGTTGGGGAGGCGCGGGTCTGTGATAGCGGTGCGGTCTGCACAGTCACAATTCTTCGGGGTGGAGAAAGGGAGGCCTAACCGGAAGCGCACGGCGTTGCTGAAGTGTACCGGGCCGATGCGACGTGAGGAAGCTACCGGGACCGCCGTCAGCCAGTCCCCTGTGCCGTAGCCTGTGAGTGAGAACATTCTCTGTGTGTGCCCGGAGAGTGGATTCAGTCTCATTTGCCTCGTCTCCTGGACCTGAACCGCGTATCTACTCCCCTGTACTTTCAGGCCCAGTGTGTGCTGGAGCTTGATGTCCGACCGAGAGAGCCGCTCCTGGTCAACTACGTCGCGTGCGTCTGAGGGTAGGGCTGTCTCGCACTCTGTGAGCCAGGAGTGAAGCGGTGTGGTGCTGTCTCGGGGCAGAATCATGTGGCTGTGTGCTCGGGTCAGTGCTGTGTCTGGCGCTAGCGTCAGGGAGGAAAAGAAGAGTGCGGCCTGTGTGAAGCTGGCTACGAATCCGTAGACCCCTTCTACGAGTGGGTCTGTCAGTCCTAAGCCGCCCAGGGATGAGGGAAGCGAAGCCTGCGCCCACACTCTCGACTGCTCCGTGCTACAGGTAGGGACTTTAATCCCGCAGGATGTCAGGAGCGCTGCTAGAAGGTCTCTCCCCCACTGCGCCCAGGTGTCTCGTGGCAGGAGATTCAGTGGCGTGGTCCTAGTGAGGTATGCTACGCGTCTAGAAATGCAGCGGGTCAGTAGCAGGGAGGCTACTTGGGGGTCGGCACGTTCTAACAGTGGCAGCGGCTTAGCCATTTCCTCCAGCTGCCCTGCCAGGAATTTTGCCGCACCCGCTGCTGGCCCCAGGAAGCTACCTAGAAGGCGTATCCCATCCTGTGATAACGGGACCCCTGGCGGCAGCTGAATAGGCTCGTCGCCTCCTGTGCTCCATGCCACACATTTCTGTGGATTATGTGTGAGACCCAGCTGCGCTAACTTGCTCGTGAATAAGTTGAATGCTGCTACAGTGTCTGAGTCATCCCCCAAAAATGTCACGTCGTCTGCATACGCCAAGCAGAGAACGTGGGGGTGTGCAGCTGCAGTTTCGCGAAGTGCTGGGTGGATCCCTGCTGCGAACAGTAGGGGGCCGAGTGGGTCCCCCTGTCTCACCCCGCGTTCACTGTTCAGCGGGTGGCTGGCGAAATTTGAGTCGAGGTACAGCTTCGAAGGGTTACCGTACGTTAGCCGAACTAGGGGGAGCAGTGACGAAAGGTTGCTGTCGCAAATCCCGTTGATGATTGCTTGTCGCGAAATGCTATTAAAGGCATTTGAAATGTCGGTCTGTAACACCACGCAGCGGTCCCTCGAGTCAACGAAGGCACGTGCGACATGGATGTTCGCTTCAGCTCCCCCAGGTACCGCCACCCCGTACTGTAGAGGCAGGAAATGGTCACGTGCAGCTTCCCCAATTGCAGTCAGAGCTGCCTTGGCCGCGAGGCGCGTCAGGCACTCGCCAATTGCAATTGGCCGAACCCCCCCACCTGGCTTGGACAGCGCGATTAGGCGCGACGCCGTCAGCAGGTCTGCAACTGGCTCGGGTAATTTGCCCGTCAGGATAGTGTTGACTAGGGCATGCAGGTGGGTGCAGACCGATGCGTTGGTTGCCGATGCGTCGCGAAGGTGTTCGAAAGCGGTTCCGGACGGTCCAGTCCCCACCCCATTTTCGCAACGACCCAGGAGTTTGGTGAAATCAGCGTGGCTGATTTGAAGGTTCGGGCCTGGTGTTGTTGGCCAGCTCAGATGCTCGTCGTCGGCTCGGGGGTGTTTCGCGCGAAGTTCCTCCAAGACCCCGGGCCAGGCGTGCAGACTGGGGTTGACTCGAGGGCCAGCACGGCTCGGCGGAGGCTTCCTCGCTTGGCCAGGCCCTCCGCCCTGCTGAGTACTCCCGCCTCGTCAGGCTGGTGACGTGGAGGCGGTGGGGTGTTGATGGCTTCGATCGCGTCAGAGTACAGCTGCCCCCATTCGCCACGCTGGAAAGCTCTGAGACGGGCTTTGACTTCGGGCCACTTCGGTGTTCTTGGCGACGGCTGGCGAAGTGTGAGCCGTGGGAGAAACAGCAGCAGTCGCCAACCTGCGACTGAGTCCGGATTTCGCGCGAGGTGGAGGAGCGGGGTGAGTAACACCAGTGAAAACAGCTGACACAAATTGGGCGGTAATCGGCGTGACAGGGATGGCTGACGACTGTCGCATAGTGCCTCTAGGTCCCAATCACCGATGGCTGCGAACAGATCCGATCGCTTCGCCAACTCGCGGGGGAAATGTGCTTGGTTTGCTGACGCGCTTCCAGAGCGCGCAGCCTGATTTCTCTGCATGCGCCTCGGTGCATCGCTCTGTCCAGGAGTTGGGATCGTAGCCGTCCGATTGACTTGATGCGTTCCTCCTTCCCCGCCCGCCTCGTGCTCACCAGCTTGTATCCCAGTCCCTCGTCTGTCTCCAGCATCATCTGTTTCTTCCTCGTCATCTTCACTTTGTGGGAGAGGCTCCTCCCTATAAGAAGGATCCCCTCGCTCCTCCTCTTCATTAGTTCTCTCCAGAGCTGTTAAAGCCCGACGCCCTGCCGCTTGGAAGCCATTCTCGGGTCCACCTCCTACGCCGCTAGCTATTACTCTCCCTCTGCCTCGCCCTCCTCGGCCCCTCGATGGTGATTTCTGGGCCGACCGACTATTCGCCAATGCGCGTTGGCGCTCCGTCGGCTGCGTACGAAAGGCCACCGCCTGCCTTCGGAACGGGGACCATGCCGACGGGCTCCCCGACGCCGCCTGCTCCGAAGCCCGTGACAGAAGGCGCTGAAATCCTTCCTCGCCCCGCACCGTCGTTTCGCGAGGCCCTGGCGTCTCTGCCTGGCGACGGTGGTCACCAGGCGCCCGCGCTGTCTGCATCGCTTCCTGTTGCGCCGCCTGTCCCTCTCGCTGCGGCGTCCGATGTGTCTGCTCCGTCTGGCGCTCTTCGAGTTGCCGACCCCGTCGCTCCGTCTGCGGCCGCCGAACAGGCGGTTGTTGCTGGCGGCGTGGCGGCCCAGCCGGAGGGGTCCGCCACCACTGACGTCCAGGGCCAGCCGTCGCTTCCCGCCGCCCCGGCTCCTCTGTCTGCACCGCCTCAGACGCTAGCGCCTCCTCCGCCTGTGCTTGCTGGGTCTGCTCCTGCTCTGGCCGCGGCTGTACCTCCCGCGCCACCTGTGGTTGCGCCCCCTGCACCGTCTGCGGGTGCTCCTCCTGCGCCGCCTGGAGTTGCTCCTGTTGCCCAGCCTGGTGCTGCACTGTCGGCTCCGCATGCGGCGGGTCCGTCTGCGCCGCATGTTGCTGTTCCTGTCGCACCACTGGTGGCGAATCCCGCTGCACCGTCCGCTCCGCGTCGGCAGTCTCCTGGCCGCCGTCAGCAGCGGCCCCAATCCCCCGTGCGTCAGGACGAGCGCGCGACGTCCCGGCGCCGCCACAATTCCCCGCGGCGCCGCGGTTCTCAGGCGAACTGGGCGGCGCAACGCGGCGGCCGAGGCGGCTGGTGGGGGCCGCGTCAGCCAGGTGGCGGCTGGGGGTATGATCAGCCGGTGACGATGGCTGACCTGCAGCGCGCGGTAACTGCTGCTGTGCGCGAGGAGCGGAACGGGCAGGCGAGCCAGAGCAACTCCCCGCGTGTTGCTCAGACACCAGTGGCGCCTCCCCCGGCTGCGCCTCTCGCCCAGGCTGCCCCTCGTCCTCCTGCGGTTGCTCCTCCTCCTCTTGTTCCCTCTGCTTCGACCCCGCAGGCGGGGAATCAGCGCCGGGCCCCGTGGGTCCCCCCTGTGGCGGGGGTCGAGTTTTTGACTGCTGCTGGTGGGCCCGTGACTGCACAGTACCCCTCCCCCGTCTGCAGGTGTGGCTCACTCGTTCTCGGCCCTGCTGGGACCTCAGCGTCCGGTTGCGGTGCCGGAGGTGACCCTTGGTCAGATCTGGCGCCTCTCGGAGGCGCTGCGGGTCGTGCATCTGGTGCAGATGTATGGTCATGCCGCCCTGTCCCAGGGCGACTCACTGGTGGGCGGCCCTCGGGACGATTGCTTCGCGGCTGCTGATCGCCTCGCCGAGCTGCTAGCGCCCGTGTTGGCTGCGCCCGCGCCGGGTGGGCTTGCGGGGGTCGGGCCCCTTGGCTCGGCCGTGCGTGGGCTGCGCCGGTTGTTGCATGCAGGGACTGGATCCGGGGCGATCGCCGCAGGCACGGTGTTGGTGCGGGAGCTCCATCGCACGCTGTCGGGCCTGCTTGCTGTGTTTGACGCGGACCAGATGTAGTGTCCGCGGGCCCCCGGAGCTCCGTTTGCTCCATTGCTTTTCCTAGTCTAGTGTCGTGTGTGCCTTGCTTGTATGCATGCCTATAGTTGCTTGTTTTGAGTGTGTCTTGCCACCCCTCACGCGCGGCCGAAGGCCGCGCTGTCGAGCGTCGGCCGCCGAAGGCGGCCGGCGCGAGCCGCTGGGTTAGAAGAAACGAACCCGCCGCTGAATAATGAGGAACTACAAAGGCCCCAAGGCCTTATAAACTAGGAGAGAGGGGGGCTGAGAGGCTGAGAGGCTAAGGGGCTAAGCTATGCCTCTCTCTCTCTCTCTCTCTCTCGCTCTGGTGCCGCTGGGTTAGAAGAAACGAACCCGCCGCTGAATAATGAGGAACTACAAAGGCCCCAAGGCCTTATAAACTAGGAGAGAGGGGGGCTGAGAGGCTGAGAGGCTAAGGGGCTAAGCTATGCCTCTCTCTCTCTCTCTCTCTCTCTCTCTCTCTCTCTCTCTCTCTCTCTCTCTCTCTCTCTCTCTCTCTCTCTCTCTCTCTCTCTCTAATGGTCCTTGTATTGATAGAGAGTCAAGGTACATGCATGCAGGTTCATAGAATACTATGACAGAGCTTGCAACACAGCACATCCTACCAACTACTGTCTCTAGAGCTCAAGGTACGGCTCAACCACCGCAAAGCAATCCCCTGGGTGAAGTTCCTGCCCGATTCCTCCCACAGGCGGGTTCGCTGCCGCCGCTGCCTCGCCTAGCTTGAGAAGGAGACCCACCGATTGGGCTCTCTGAAGGGCCACGGACCAGCGCTGCCGGAATAAGTGCAGAAACTTGGCGGCATAAAAGGATTTAGAGTCGGCGTTGAAGTGCCGCCGAGCCGCTGTATCTGCAAGGAGCTTCAGGAAGACCGGGACTTCCGCGCACGGGCAGCCATAGGTGTCCACCGCAAGTGGGAAGAATCCCACCGTCTCTGGCCGGTTGGCATAGTGCTTTATTTTCTTATCCGCCTGTTCCCGAGCTGCCCAGCCCCTGCCCTTCTCTGCCTTAGGGTCCCTCGTGCTAATAGGGTCCGTGATCGTCACGTCACACACATAAACCGCCCCGCTGCTTCTGTCGGTCATGGTGAAGTCTGCGGTTTGTTCCTCGATGGGGCAGTGAACGGCCGACTCGCTGTGAACTATGAAACCGGCGTGCTGCGCCATGCTAATGCACGCATCGCGCAGCTCCTTGTGTGTGTTAATGCGATGCTTGCCGGTGCCGCAGCGGAGGAGATGGTTCGGGAGGCGGGGATCTGTGATAGCGACCTGATCTGCGTAGTCACAGTTCTTGGGCGTTGAAAAGGGGAGACCCAGCCGAAACCGTACGGCGTTTGTGAAATGCACGGGGCCTATCCGTCTGGTGGCCTCAATTGGGATCGCAGTCAGCCAGTCCCTAGTGGCGTACCCAGTCAGCGAGAACATACGCTGCGTGTGGCCAGAGAGAGGGTTCAGCTGCATCTTCCGAGTTGCCTGGACTTGTAGAGCGTATCTGCTACCGTGGACTTTCAAGCCAAGCACGTGCTGTAGCCTAACATCAGAACGCTCCAGTCGTTCCTTCTCAAGGATCTCTCGCGCGTCTAGAGGCAGGGCTGCTTCGCACTCCGTGAGCCACGCGTGTAGGGGGGTGCTGTCTTCCCTAGGGGCCAGCATGTGGTTCCTGGCCATCGTCAAGGCACTTTCTGGTTCTAGCGCAAGAGAGGAGAGGAAAAGCGCCGCCTGGGTAAAACTCGCGGTGAAACCGTATATTCCTTCGATGAGCGGGTCCGTAATACCTATTCCGCCCAGGGACGTCGGCAATGACGCCTGCTCCCAGACCCGTTTTTGCTCGGCACTGCATGTTGGCGCGCGGATGTCACACGAGGTGAGTAAGGTGATGAGTAGGTCCCTGCCCCACTGGCTCCACGTGGCGCGGGGGAGCAGGTGGAGGGGAGTCGTCCTAATCAGGTACGCGACACGCCTAGAGATACATCGCGTGAGCAGCAGCGCGGCCACCTGGGGGTCTGCTCGTTCTAACAGCGGCAACGGGTTCGCCATTTCTCCCAGCTGGCCCGATAGAAACCCCACGCCACCAGCCTCCGTCCCAACGTAACCACCTAGAAGTCGCACTCCGTCCTTGGCGAACGGCACCCCAGGCGGCAGCTGACTCTGCGCAACTGCTGATGAACGCCAAGCCCCGCATTTCTGTGGATTGTATGCCAGGCCCAGCTGCGCTAGTTTCGATGTGAAGTGTGTGAAGGCGGCTACAGTGCGTTCGGTGTCACCCAGGAAGGTGACATCGTCCGCATACGCCAAGCAGAGCACGTCGGGGTATGCCTCTGCAGTGTCGCGGAGCGTGGGGTGGATGCCTGCTGCAAACAGTAACGGGCCAAGTGGGTCACCCTGCCGCACGCCCCGTTCACTAAGCAGGGTATCGCAGTTGAATTTCGTGTCCAGGAGCAGGCGCGACGGGTTACCGTAGGTCAGTTTCACAAACGGCTGCAGTGGCGACAGTTTGGGGTCGTGTAACGCTGTAACGCTGTAACGCCGTACTGTAGTGGCAGGAAATATTTACGGGCAGCTTCCCCCATGGCTGTCAGGGCTGCCTTGGCTGTCAATCTCGTCAGACATTCACCTATCGCGATTGGCCGAGCCCCCCCCCTGGTTTGGCCAGGCAAATCAACCGTGACGCGGTCAGGAGGCTTGCCACGGGGCCTGGCAAATTTCCCCCCAGCAGGGTGTTGACCAAGGCGTGCAGATGGGTGCTGATCATTGCGTTAGTGGTGGCCGCGTCGCGCATGTGCTCGAATGTTGTGCCCGACGGTCCGGCTCCCACTCCGTTCTCGCATCGCCCCAGGATTTTGGCGAACTCGGCGTGAGAGATGGACAATTTTGACTCTGGTGGTACAGGCCAGGTCGCCGCCTCGTGTATCGCAGGTGGGTGCTTCTGACGGAGCTCCTCCAAAATTTCCAGCTTGAGGGTGCAGACTGGCGTTGGCTCCAGTGCCAGCACGGCTCGACGCAGGCTGCCGCGTTTCGCGAGCCCCTCGGCTCGGCTAATGATTCCGGTCGCGTCAGGCCGGTGGCGTGGCGGTGGAGGCGTGTTGACTGCGTCAACCGCGTCCAGGTACAGCCGCTCCCATTCGCCACGCTGGAAAGCTCGAAGCCGAGCCTTGACCCCCGGCCAATCTGGTCGCTGTGGCGAGGTTTGACGAAGTGTTAGGCGCGGGAGAAACAGCAGCAGGCGCCACCCCGGCTCGGATTCAGGGTGGTTTCGTGAGAGGTGCAGTAACGGTGTCAGGAGTGCCTGCGAAAACAGTTGGCACTGATTTGGCGGTAAACGCCGTGACAGCGAAGGCTGTCGACTGTCATAGAGTGCAGCAATGTCCCAGCTCGCGATTGTCGCGAACAAGTCCTCACGCCTCGCCAGCTCGTCTGGCGAGAAATAGCGTGGGTTATGGGTGGTCTGTCGCGTCGCTGTGATGGCAGCGGCGGTCCGATTACGTTGAGCGCGGTTCGCCGATGTTGGCTGAACTGGGGTTGGAATGTCACCCGCTCGATCTACATCTGACGGTCCCTGTTCCGCCTGTGTGACTTGCGCGGTTGCTTGGCCCACATCGTCACCTCTTCTTCTTCCAGATTCTCTCGCCCTGCCTTCTCCCTCCGACTCCTTATCTTCGCTCGGTGGGAGAGATTCCTCCCTATAAGGTGGGTCTGTGGGATCCTCCTCCTCATTAGTAGCCTCCAAGGTCGTTAAAGCCGTTCGCGCTGCCGTCTGGTACCCGTTCTTCGGTCCCCCGCCTGTCCCGCTAGTAACCAGCCTCCTACCTCCGCAGCTTCCCCGTTCCCCCGATGGTGATTGCTGGAGCGCCTGAGCCGTCGCCAGAGCGCGCTGCCGCCTGGTCGGCAGTCATCGCCAAGCCTCCGCCCCAGCCCGAAAAGGCGACCACGGCGTCGAAGCCTCCTGTACCGCCGGCTCCGAAGCCCGCGATATCAGTCGCTGAAAGGACTCTTCCCCCCGCACCTGTAGCTCCTCTCGTCGTGGGCAAGGCTGGCCCGTCTGCTCCAGTTGTCGCTCCGCCTGTTCCCCTTGCTGCTCCCGTCCCCCTTGCTCTTGTTGTTGCGCCGAAGGCGTCTGCACCTGCTGGGGGTGCTGCTGACCTCCCTGATCCTGCCCCTGGCGTACTCGCTGTGCCGGCTGCTTCTGTCCCCGACGTGCCTGCGCCGGCGTCTGCTTCTTCCCCGAAGGCGGCGTCCGCCACCACTGTCGGGACGGCTCTGATGGTTGCGCCTCCCGACGGGAACCCGACGGCTCCCGTTCTGCCGCCGGCGGTCCCTGTTGGTCAGCCGTCTCGTCCCCAGTCGCCTGACTGCCGTCTCTCTCCGGCCCCATTCTCCAGCGCCCCAACAGGAGCGCGAGACGTCGCGGCGCCGGCGCAACTCCCCCCGGCGTTATCAGCAGCAGGCCCAGTGGCCCGCTCACCCGGGTAGCAATGGGGGCTGGCGGGATCCCCAAGGGCGCGGCGGGAGGTATCGTCCGCCTGTGACGATGGCGGATCTTCAGCGAGAGGTGTCACGGGCCGTGCGCGAGGAGCGGGCGGCGCAGAGCCAGAGCAGTTCGCTGCGGGCTGCGCCGGCGCCCGTGGCTCCTCGTCAGATTGTGCCTCCCGTTGATCCTCCGCCCGCTGCTGCATTTCCTCCTCCCGTACTTGCCCCATCGGCTCCTGCTCCATCTGTTGCGGCGCTTGCTCCCGGCGCTAGCCTGCATCTGCCACCGGTTCCACCTGTTGCGGGTGTGGAATTCTTTGCTGCGGGGGGTGGCTCTGCGGCTCAGCACTCCCACCTCGTTGCTGCTGATGAGCCGCTTCTGTTCCTGGCGGAGGCGCTCCAGCCTCCGCAGACGCGCGTTCCCGAGGCGACGCTCGGCCAGCTACACCGCCTCGCGGAGAGTCTTCACGCGTTGCTGCTGATACAGGTTCTTGCTCATTCGTTCCTTCCCGTGATCCCTCCTGAGACGTTCCGCGATCGTCCGCGGGAGACGTTCTTGGATGCGGCGGACCAGCTCGCCGTGCTGCTGGCGCCCGTGCTGGCTGCGCCCGCGGAGGGAGGCGCTGCTGCTGCGGGACAGCTGGACGAGGCTGTCCGGAGCTTGAAGCGGCATTTGCGCGCAGGATCTGGAGCCGCGGCGATCGGCGCAAGCACGCTTGTGGTCCGGGAGCTGTGGCGCTCCCTGACGGGCGTTCTTCACGCCCTTGGAGCTCACCGCATGTAGTTGCGGGCTCCCCGTGCTCCATGTTTGTTTCGCTTGTCTAGGCTGCAGTAGGTGATGCCATGCTTGTAATGCCCTTGCTTATGATCCGCTCTGTGTGCCGTATCTTGCCGTCCCCTCACGCGCGGCCGAAGGTCGCGCCGGCGGCTGACGCGAGCGAAAGTTTGCAGCCGCCAAATGAATAATGAGCCAACGAGGCTAGAACAGCCACTTAAGTAGCTTGGGACCCTAGGGCAGAGGCTAAGGGCAGAGGGCAGAGGCTAGCTCGGTTAGGAGAGCAAACGAACAAGTAACTAAACTAATGAGGCTCTAGGACTAGATCCTAGGGCCTTTATACTAGGCTGGAGAGGGCTGGAGAGGCTAAGGACTAGGCCTCTCTCTCTCTCTCTCTCTCTCTCTCTCTCTCTCTCTCTCTCTCTCTCTCTCTCTCTCTCTCTCTCTCTCTCTCTCTCTCTCTCTCTCTAATGGTCCGTGTATTGATGTGGCGGAAGGTACAAGCATGCAAAGTATGGGAAACATGTCTAAGAATAAACAAGCAACCAGTAACTACCTACACCTAGTGCCTCACTACACCTCCATCAGAGGCTCCAATACCACACAACTATCCCCAAGGTGAAGCTCGGACCGGACCCCTCCCACCGGGGGGTTCTCTGCTACGGCCGCCTGGCATGTCTTGATTATGTATCCGACGGACTGTGCCCGTTGCAACGCCACCGACCAGCGCTGCCTGAAGAGGTGGAGGAACCTAGCTGCATGGTAGGAGGTAGGTAAGGCGTTGAAATGACGCCTAGCAGCTGTGTCCGCCAGTAACTTCAGGAACTTGGGGACTTCGGCACAGGGGCAGCCATATGTCTCGACCGCCAGGGGGAAGAAACCGACCGTGTCAGGCAGGTTGGCGTAGTGGCTAATCTTTTTGTCGGCCTGCTCCCTTGCTGCCCATCCCCTCCCCTTGGTAGCGTTCGGATCCCTGGTGCTAATGGGGTCCGTGATGGTGACATCACACACATAGACCGCTCCCGAACTCCTGTCCTGCATGGTGAAATCCGCGGTCTGCTCCTCTATGGGGCAATAGGCCGCTGACTCTCTGTAGACTATGAAACCAGCATCCTCGGCCATCTTGATGCATGCATCCCGCAGCTCGTTGTGGGTGTTGGTCCTGTGCTTGCCGGTGCCACAGCGGAAGAGATGGTTTGGCAGCCGTGGGTCCTTGATCTCGACATGTTTTGAGCAGTCACACTTCGTGGGTGTGGAGAAGGGCAGGCCGAGCCTGAAGCGGACGGCGTTGGAGAAGTGCTCAGGTCCTATACGGCGGGTAGTGTCTATTGGGATGGCTGTCAACCAGTCCCCTGTACCGTAGCCAGTCAGGGAGAGAAATCGCTGTGTGTGGCCTGACAGGGGGTTGAGGGCCATATGCCGAGTTGCTTGCACTTGTGTGGCGTACCTTCTCCCCTGCACCCTCACCCCCAGCTCGTGATGTAGCCTAAGACCAGCAGGCTCTAGCCTTTCTTTGTCTAGGATCTCCCTCGCTTCCCCCGGCAGCTCCGCTTCACAGAGTGTCAGCCACTGGTGTAGGGGCGTGCTGGAATCTCCTGGCAGCAGCATATGGTCCCGTGTGGCTGTCAAGGCCCCACCCGGCTCCAGTGGCAGTTGGCTCAGGAGGAGGGCGGCCTGCGTAAAGCTGGCCAGGAAGCCGCAGGCGCCCTCTACTGTTGGGTCTGCTAGTCCAATGCCACCCAGGGACGGCGGCAGTGATGATTGCTCCCAGACACGGCTATGCTCAGCGCTATCCGTTGGCGGGCGTATGCCACATGCTGTGAGAAGGGTAACCAGCAAGTCCTGACCCCATTGTGACCATATGTCGTGCATGGGCAGCCGTATGTGTCTACCGCCAGGGGGAAAAAGCCAACCGTCTCCGGGCGGTTGGCATAGTGCTTAATCTTCTTGTCGGCCTGCTCACGCGCCGCCCACCCCCTGCCTTTCAGTGCCTCTGGGTCCCTGGTGCTGATAGGATCAGTGACAGTGACGTCACATATGTAAACCGCTCCGCTGCTTCTGTCCGTCATTGTGAAATCCGCTGTTTGTTCCTCGATGGGGCAGTAGGCGGTGGACTCCCGATGGACTATAAAGCCCGCACCTTGCGCCATGCTTACGCAAGCATCCCGCAGCTCGTTGTGAGTGTTTGTGCGGTGCTTGCCTGTGCCGCAGCGAAGCAGGTGGTTTGGGAGCCGGGGGTCAGTGATGGCCGTGTGCTCTGCGTAGTCGCAGTTTTTGGGAGTTGTGAACGGCAGGGCCAGGCGGAAGCGCACAGCATTTGCGAAGTGCACCGGCCCTATCCGCCTCGTGGGAGCTACTGGGACCGCCGTGATCCAGTCGCCAGTGCCGTAGCCAGTCAAGGAATACATCCGCTACGTGTGTCCGGCGAGCGGATTCAGCTTCATGCGCCTGGTCGCTTGCACTTGCACGGCGTACCTACTCCCGTGCACCTTCAGTCCGAGCACGTGCTGGAGCCGAATGTCAGAGCGCTCCAGCCGCTCCTTTTCTAATACCTCCCGTGCGTCTGCTGGAAGCGCCTCCTCACACTCTGCCAGCCAGGCGTGCAGCGACGTGCTTCTGTCCCGCGGCAGGAGCATGTGAGTCCGTGCCTGTGTGAGCGCATTCTCGTCACCCAGCGAGAGGTTGTTGAGAAAGAGCGCCGCCTGGGTGAAGCTCGCGGCGAAGCCGTAGATCCCCTCGATGAGGGGGTTTGTGATGCCCAGGCCCCCAAACGATGGTGGTAACGACGCTCTCTCTCTCTCTCTCTCTCTCTCTCTCTCTCTCTAATGGTCCTTGTATTGATATAGCCGGCAAGTACAAGCATGCAAGTCATATAGCCAAAAAGCAACGCACATGCAATGCACAAACACTACGGATCTACAACTCCACAAGGGGCTCAATGACTGCGAAGCAGTCCCCAAGGTGCAATTCGTCCCCAATTCCCCCCACAGGCGGGTTCTCTACCGCCGCAGCCTCTCCAAGCTTGAGCAGGAGGCCCACAGATTGGGCCCTTTGCAGGGCCACCGACCAGCGTTGCCTGAACTGGTGCAGGAACTTTGCAGCATAGAATGATTTGGAGTCGGCGTTGAAGTGGCGCCGAGCTGCAGTGTCCGCCAAGAGCTTCAGGAAGATGTGCACCTCCGCGCAAGGGCAGCCGTAGGTGTCCACTGCTAGTGGGAAGAACTTCACTGTCTCTGGCAGGGTGGCGTAGTGCTGGATCTTCTTGTCCGCTTGCTCCCGTGCCGCCCAGCCCCTGCCCTTTCGCGCCTCTAGATCCCTTGTGCTAATAGGGTCGGTAATGGTGACGTCGCATACGTAGACAGCCCCACTGCTTCTGTCCGTCATCGTGAAATCAGCTGTCTGCTCCTCAATGGGGCAGTGCACCGACGACTCGCTGTGGACAATGAACCCCGCGTCTTGGGCCATGCTAATGCACGCATCGCGCAGCTCGTTGTGGGTGTTGATGCGATGCTTGCCCGTGCCGCAGCGGAGTAGGTGGTTAGGGAGGCGGGGGTCCGTGATGGCGACGTGGTCTGTGCAGTCACAGTTCTTTGGTGTGGAGAAGGGGAGGGCCAGCCGGAAACGCACGGCATTAGAGAAGTGAGTGGGCCCTATCCTCCTGTTGGCCGCAATGGGAATAGCGGTAAGCCAGTCCCCGGTCCCGTATCCGGTCAGTGAGTACATCCGCTGCGTGTGTCCGCACAGGGGGTTCAGCGCCATCCGTCGAGTATCCCTGACCTGTACGGCATATTTGCTCCCATGTACCCTTAGTGCCAAAGCGTGCTGGAGCCTGATGTCCGATCGCTCTAGCCGTTCTCTCTCCAGGATCTCTCATGCGTCATCCGGTAATGCCGCTTCGCACTCTGATAGCCATGCGTGGAGAGGCGTGGCTGCGTCTGCAGGCAGCAGCATGTGGTCCCGAGCCTGCGTCAGCGCGCCATCAGCTGCGCCGTCTAGTGTTGCCAGGAAGAGCGCGGCCTGTGTGAAGCTCGCTGCGTACCCGTACACTCCCTCGATTAGTGGGTCGGTAATGCCTATCCCCCCCAACGACGGCGACAGTGGGGCCTGCGCCCAGACACGTGCTTGTTCAGTGCGGCATGTGGGGACGCGGATGTTGCATGCTGTGAGTAGGGCTGCAAGCAGATCGGTTCCCCACTGGCTCCAGGTGTCGTGAGGCAGAAGGTGAAGCGGTGTTGTTCTGGTGAGGTATGCCACCCGCCTCGAGATACAGCGGGTGAGCAGTAACGAAGCTACCTGGGGGTCGGCTTTCTCAAGGAGTGGCAGAGGCTTTGCCATTTCCCGTAGCTGACCCGACAGGAACTGTGACGCCCCACTTTCCGGACCCACGAAGCTTCCGAGCAAGCGCACGCCGTCCTGGGAGAATGGAACGCCCTGCGGCAGCTGCTCCTCCACTGCTGCTTCCCTGCTCCAGGCTGCGCATTTCTGCGCATTGTGTCTTAGCCCCAGGTGCGCCAACCTCTCGGTGAAGTGATTGAATGCGGCTACAGTGTCTGCCGCCTCCCCCAGGAATGTGACATCGTCGGCGTAAGCCAGACAAAGCATAGTGGGATATGCCTCAGCAGTGTCGCGAAGTGCTGGGTGTATTCCCGCGGCAAACAGTAGAGGGCCAAGTGGGTCCCCTTGACGCACGCCCCGTTCGCTGGTCAGCGGGTCACTTTCAAAATTTGCATCAAGATGCAACTTGGACGGGTTACCATAGGTCAGTTTCACCAGCGGCACAATTGGCGATAGCCCGGGCTCTTGTAACGCCGTCGCGATAGCTTGTCGGGATATGCTGTTGAATGCATTCGAGATATCGGTCTGCAGCACCAGGCTGTTGGGTAGCTTGTCCAGATACGCCCGCGCCACGTGGATAACTGCCTCGGCTCCTCCTGGGACAGCTACCCCATACTGTAGAGGCAGGAAATAGGCACGTGCAGCATCGCCCATGGCTGCGAGGGCTGCCTTGGCTGTCAGCCGGGTGATGCATTCGCCAATGGCGATAGGTCGAGCCCCCCCACCAGGTTTGGCCAGGGCTATGAGTCGCGAGGCTGTCAGTAGGTCCGCCACCGGTGCTGGTAGTTTGCCCCCCAAAATGGTGTTTATCAATGCGTGCAGATGGGTGCTGACTCGTCCGTTCGTGATTGCCGCGTCGCGCATGTGCTCGAACGTTGTTCCCGAAGGTCCGGCACCGACCCCGTTCTCGCACCTCCCCAGCAGTTTGGCGAAGTCAGCGTGGGTGATGGACAATTTTGACTCGGGTGTGGGTGGCCACGTCGTCCCTTCTGTTTCGGCTGGCGGATGTTTCCGCCGGAGCTCCTCCAGAATTTCTGGAGTTGGTTTGCAGACTGGCGTTGACTCCAGCGCCAACACGGCTCGGCGCAGGCTACCACGTTTAGCCAGACCCTCGGCTCGGCTGATGACCCCGGTAGCATCGGGCTGATGACGTGGTGGCGCGGGTGTATTGACTGCTTCAATCGCGTCCCTGTACAGTTGGTCCCATTCGCCACGCTGGAAGGCTCGGAGCCGGGCCTTGATCTGGGGCCAGTTCGGTTTCCGTGGCGAGTTTTGGCGAAGCGTCAGACGTGGCAGAAAGAGAAGGCGCCAACCAGCCTCCAATTCCGGGTTTCGCGATAGGTGAAGTAACGGGGTCAGTAGCGCCTGCGAAAACAACTGGCATAAGTTTGGCGGTAACTGCCGTGCCAGGGATGGGTGTCGACTGTCGCAGAGGGCTGGGATATCCCAGTTCGCGATGTCCGCGAACCAGTCTGCCCGCATCGCCAGCTCCTCTGGCGTGTAATAGCGAGGGAGATTGGGATTTTCTCGCTCCGCCGCCCCGACTGTCGCGGCCCGATGTCGTCTGGTGCGTCTCGCCCTCGCTTGTGCTGGTGAGGTTGGAATTCCGCCCGTACGATTAGCATCGGACGGCGCACCTGCTGTATCCCTTTGCTCGCCAAGGGACTGTCTTGGTCTTGCTCCCGTCCTCCTCACGTTCCCCCTTACTCCCTCCTCTCCTTCCGTCCCTTCATCTTCGCTCGAGGGCATGGGCTCCTCCCTATAAGAAGGGTCCGTTCCTTCTTCGCCATTATCTAGCCTGGTTAAAGCCCTTCGAGCCTCCGTCTGGTAGCCATTCTCCGGCCCTCCTCCCTGTCCGCTAGCTGCTCCTCGCCCTCCGCCGCGCGCTCCCCGGCCTCGCGATGGTGATTGCTGGAGTGACCGATTACTCGCCAATGCGCGCTGGCGCTGCGTCGGTTGTGGTCGAAAGGCCGCCATCTGCCTCAGGAGCGGGGACCGTGGCGACGGGGTCCCCGCCGCCGTCTGCTCTGGAGCCCTTGACAGTAGCCGCTGAAAAGACTCCTCCCCTCGAATCCGCGGGTCCTCATGACGTGAACGGGGCTGCGCCGTCTGCGCCGGATGTTGCTCCTCCTGCTCCGCCTGTTGCCCCTGTTCCCCCTGCTCCTGTTGTGCCGCCGGCGGCGTCTTCTCATGCCGGGGAGGTTGCTGATCCTCCTGTCCCTGTCCCCGGCGCTCACATTGCACCTGCCGATGCTGTCCCCGGCGTGCTTGCACCGGCGTCTGCTTCTTCCCCGAGGGCGGCGTCCGCCACCACTGGCGGCCCGGCCCCGATGACTGCGCCTCAGAGCGTGGACCAGCCTGCTCCCGCTCTCCTGCCGGCGGCCCCTGTAGTGCAGCCGACCCGACCCCAGTCGCCTGACCGCCGGCACTCCCGCCCCCATTCTCCCGCGCCCCAGCAGGAACGAGCGTCGTCGCGGCGCCGGCGCAACTCTCCCCGGCGCTACCAGCAGCAGGCCCAGTGGCCCGCTCAACAGGGTGGGAATGGGGGATGGAGAGGTCCCCGCGGGGCGTTCCGCCCGCCTGTGACAATGGCGGATCTCCAGCGGGAGGTGTCACGGGCCGTGCGCGAGGAGAGGGCGGCGCAAAGCCAGAGCAGTTCCCTGCAGGACGCGCCGGCGCCCGTGGCTCCTCGTCCGACTGCGCCTCCTGTGGTCCCTCCTCCGGTTGCCGCACGTCCTCCCCCCGTTCTCGGCCCGTCAGCTCCTTCTCTTTCTGTAGCGGCGCCAGCTCCCGGCTCTCGTCTGCATCTGCCGCCGGTTCCGCCTGTTGCGGGGGTGGAGTTTGTGGCCGCGGGTGGTGGCGCGGCAGCGGCTCAGTATGCAGCTGATGAGCCGCTCCAGTTCCTGGCGGAGGTGCTTCAGCCTCCGCAGACGCGTATTTCCCAGTCGACTCTCGGTCAGCTCCACCGCCTCGCCGAGAGTCTTCACGCGTTGCTGCTGATACAAGTCCTTGCTCACTCCTCACTCCCCGTGATCTCTCCTGAGTCGTTCCGCGACCGTCCGCGCGAGACTTGCCTGGATGCGACGCAGTGCTGCTGGCGCCCGTGCTGGCTGCGCCCGCGGAGGGTGGCGCTGCTGCTGCGGGACAGCTGGACGAGGCTGTCCGGAGCTTGAAGCGGCATTTGCGCGCAGGATCTGGAGCCGCGGCGATCGGCGCAAGCACGCTTGTGGTCCGGGAGCTGTGGCGCTCCCTGACGGGCGTTCTTCACGCCCTTGGAGCTCACCGTATGTAGTTGCGGGCTCCCCGTGCTCCATGTTTGTTCCGCTTGTCTAGGCTGCAGTAGGTGATGCCATGCTTGTAATGCTCTTGCTTATGATCCGCTTTGTGTGCCGTATCTTGCCGTCTCCTCACGCGCGGCCGAAGGCAGCTCGTCGAGCGGCGGCCGACGCGAGCGAAAGTTTGCAGCCGCCAAATGAATAATGAGCCTTAGAGGCTAGAACAGCCACTTAAGTAGCTAGGGACCCAAGGGCAGAGGCTAAGGGCAGAGGGCAGAGGCTAGCTCTAGCTCTCTCTCTCTCTCTCTCTCTCTCTCTCTCTCTCTCTCTCTCTCTCTCTCTCTCTCTCTCTCTCTCTCTCTCTCTCTCTCCCTCTCTCTCTCTCTCTCTCTCTCTCTCTCTCTCTCTCTCTCTCTCTCTCTCTCTCTCGCTCTCTCTCGAATGAGCTGCTGGGTTGGGACGACCCACACTTACCAGAGAATAATTAGTGGAATGGAGGACTAAGGGAGACTATATAGGACTTTGTACAGCTTATGGGCAAGCTGCATGGGCTACACTAAGGACTAGAGGCTGATAGGGGACTCTAAACTATGCTATGCTAAGGCTAAACTAGGCGAGACTGCTAGAGCACCTGCTAGAGCCTTCATGACGTGTCCCGCCCACCACGCGCGCAGTGAATTTCTGTTTCAGTTCGATTCGATATATGAAATTGAGCTAGGTACAGAAAAATTGTTTATTTTTTTTTTCCAGTAAAAAATAGGCCATTATATAACACCCATGGGTGCCGCCTTACACCCCCCCTTAATTAAACACCCCTCTGAAGGGGGGTATTTATCAGTACACCCTAGGGTGTACTATGCAGGGGATTACGGTATGAGAAATGCAATTATCGTTTGATCGGTCATTGCAGTTCTCCATAGATTTTCACATTTCTAAATCATGCGCGTTACAAAAGAACGATGTATAGGATCAATGACTATCAAATGACAAGAAACCTAAACACGTACGGTATGATCATTATGAAAAGATTGTCAAGTTTATTAGTACCCTAAACAAGCCTTTTCCAGTTATTTTACATTTTTTTTTTGCAGATAAATAAAATTTCCGTGATTTTTTTTTGCACCAATAGGTTGCTCTTACAAAGTGAAAACAGCGGAATGAGTTAGATTGATTGTGTTGGGGTACAAATGCCTAATCCTAACTGTTTGTACCCGATTTAGCATGACCCACTAGAGGCTATAACATTTGACACACCCCCATAGCCTAAGTGGGGAATGCCAAGCAACAAAACACAACCTAAGGTCACAAGACCAGTCACAAGCAAGAGAGCAAACAGAGCTCAGGGTGGATCACAACGTCACCACACAGTCTGAGCACAAACAAGGGGCCACAAGGCCAGTTCAAGAGAGTACAAGCTAATATATATAGTACAAACAAACAAGAGGCAAGAACTCACTACTGCAGTCTACTAGACCCAGTCTCAACGAGGCCTAACTGCAGACAAAACCGGCGGTGGTCACAAGGCTGAAGAGCCTTGGTGAAGATGTCTGCAGTGTTGGCCTCGGAGGCCACGAAGTCCAGACGCGCCTGACCGCGTCTCTGCAACTCTCGAAGGAGGAAGTACCTGACGTCAATGTGCTTCACTCTGCTCTCCAGTCGAGGCTCACGACACAGGAGAATCATCACCTTGTTGTCAGCAAACAAGGTCGGTGCAGAGCTCGGCCGCTCACCAAGGTCAGTGAGCAAGAAGGTCAACCAGCGTAGCTCCTGTGCAGCAAGGGCTCCAGCGTAGATCTCGGCCTCTGCGGTAGAAGTCGCAACAGAGGAGGACCGAGTAGACCTCCACGAAACAGCTCCAGAGCCCAGGCTGAAACAGTAACCCTGCGTAGACCTCTGAGTCTCAACGTCGTCGGCGTAGGAGGAGTCGCAGTGACCGGTGAGTACAACTGGCTGTGTCCCTCCAAGTACAAGCCCCATGTCTGATGTTATGGCAAGGTACTTCGCCACCCTCTTAGCCGCCGTCCAGTGAACAAGACGGTGTCTCCCAGTCGCAACAAAGCGAGAAAGGATGCTAAGGGCGTATCCAGGTTCGGGTCATGAGCACTGTTCCGGGCATGCGCAATTTGCGGATGCCCCAAACAACATAAAACGTATGTTTGGGTCATGCGACCCCCAAATTGCCGCAAGGGTTTTCGCGCCAAAATCAAGCTCCCCACAAGATTCGCTGTCAACGGGAGTTGGGTGTTGGCCCCGTCCTCGCTTGGGCGGAGCCGACTTCCTGGTCGGGTGTAGGGGTGCAGCCGACCTGCAGTAGTGGGCGAGCCGGTCGACGGGGTTGGTCGACCTGCACGGAAGCCACTGCAAGGGCGCCGACTTCGGGAGGGCGCCAACTTCGAGTGGTCGACTTGAGAAGTCGACCTGCAGAGGGCGTCGACTTGGGGACGCCGACCTGGGGTAGCCGACTTGGGTGGTCGGCCAACAGGAGTGCTGGTCGACCTGGAGGTGGTCGACAAGGAGTGTCGTCGACCTGGAGTTGGTCGACCAGAGGGCGTGGTCGACCTGGTGAGGTCGACTGGAGGTGGCCGTCGACTTGGGAGGTCGACAGGCACGCACAGGAGCACCTGGTCGACGTGGTTGCCCGGTCGACCAGGTTACCTGGGTGACGAGGGTCTGCGAAGGCACGCGAAGGTCGCCCAGGCGAGGTTGGCAAGGACGACCTCGGTGGTGGTATCCCGAGGTCGACCTGGCAGATGAGATGCAGTCGTCAGCACAAGGTGGACTTGGTGCGTACGCTGTGCAGGTGACGAAGCAGTGCGCGCCAATCATCTACGAGCACCTGCGAAGCTGGTGCGATGCTGGACTGCAGGAGCAACGCTGGCACGCCGTCGACTTGCGCTGTTGTCACGCCGTCGACCTGCAGCGTTGGCAAGCCGCGTCCCTGCACTGCTGGAGCACGGTCGACCAAGTCGTGTTGGCACGCGGTCGACCGTGCCGCGCTGGCAGTCGACCTGCTTGCATCCTAGCTCTGATGTAGTCTTTCCTAGCCAACTTCATTGTATCATTGTTGTCAACTTTCTCTAGTGAAACTCTTGCCAAATTGCCTTGTGAACTAGCAAGCAGTGAGTGCACTAGGAAAACGACTAAGGAACAGAGAACGCAGAGATCACACGAGCATCCGTGCCTAGCCCGTAGTCTAGCTCCCGTTACTAGAGTTATCTCCGCATGGTGCGGTGAGCGTGGACGGCACAACGACTTACCTTTCAGTCTAGTCGACTTGGTAGGCACCTTACCTAAGTTGTTCGTAGGCCGGCAGCTGTGCGATAGTCACTATGGTAGTAGCTGTAGGTGACACGGGGGTGGTGGACACCCTGGAGGCACGGCTGGAAAACGCGAGGAGGAAGCACGAGGCCAACGAGTATGGCGACCTGCCGTGGGCGGTCGTCGAGGCTGGCATCCGTTCCTTGTGGGCGACGGAGCACCCTTCTCGGCCTGCTTCTCCTCGACTGGTGAACACCGAGGGCGGCGTCGACATGGGCGTCAACGCTGGAGGCGACCAAGTCGGCAGCAGTGCGGGAGGCACGTCGAGGCAGCGTGGTGTGATTCACGCCAACGAAGTCGGCGGCGTTCAGACGCGAGGAATGCGGTCGTCGGCGGCTGCAGGGTTCTCGCAGGGCGACGTCGGAGGTCGACGGAGTGGGTCCGTGCCGATGTCGGCAACCCAGGTGACAGCAGGCGGGATTGCACCGAGCTACGGCTACTTCAAGTTTACGCCGGATAGGATCTCGGTGACTCCCCTACTGGTCGGCCGACCCGACATTCTCACCTGGAAGGAAGCTATTGAGCCCCAGCTGGAGATGGCCGGGCTCATCAACTTTGCTCGTGGTACCGTGGCGACGCCGAGCGACCCCGACTTGCGTGCGGAGTTTCGCGCCGTGCAGCTGCTGACCTTCACGGTCATCTCGCGGTGCTGCACGCCGGGCGTGCAGATCGCCCTGAAGTGGTGCAGGGAGTACCTCGACGCCGGCCACCAGGCGTGGCACTTCATTGAGTCGACGTACCAGGTCACCGACGACCTGTTTATCGCCCAGCTTGAAGGGCAGCTGACGCACCTGCGCATGGGCGACGAGGAGACGGCGACCGACTACTGCAACCGGGCCCGGCGAATTCTCGCCACCATCAGGATGGCCGGTGCGGAGTATTCGACGGCGTCGTACATCACCCATGTCATGCAGGGACTCCGGAGCAGCTACAACCTGTTGAAGCGGCTGTCCATGGCGCCGAGCACGAGGGCGACGCTCAACGAGGACAACCTAACCTCGTACATCCTGCAGGACGAGGCGATGCAGGAGGCTGAGCGGTCCCAGGAGCTCTTGGCGCAGGCAAACTTTGTCGCCCCGGCGAAGCAAGGCGGTCGACCGGGGCAGCGTGGACAGTCTGGCGGCAGTGGTAGCGGTGGCTCGAAGTCGGCCAAGGAGGTCGACAAGAAGAAGTCGACCAAGGACAGTGGCCGGGGAGGAGGAAGTCGACGTCGGGAGTGCTGGCTGTGTGGCGACCCCGATCACCTCTCCTTCGAGTGCCCCGACCGCAGTGACTCGGACGACGACGACAAGGGAGGCCGCGGGAGGTCTGGCAGTCGTCGATCTCGTCGAGGAGGAAGTCAGCCGCGCAAGGAGAAGCAGTCGACCAAGTCGTCCACCTCGGCGAAGGACGCCGACCCCTCTCCTAGCGGCAAGGGGAGCAACGACAAGTCGGCGTCGTGCTCCCTGGTCGGCGTTGTGGAGCCGACCGTCTCACTGGCGCCGGAGGCTGGTGAGGATTTCCAGGCGATGGCAGCAGCAGTGCAGGCGAACCCGGCGGTGGTCTTGCTGGACAGCGGCTGCTCCCACCACCTGATGGGGACCAAGGACGCCTTCGTCGACCTGGGGCCGAGCGGCGACTTGAAGCACGTGCGTGGCTTCAATGGGGCGCTGCAAGACGTCCAGGGCCGGGGCACGGTTGCGTTGCAAGGCGAGGCCGGGAAGCAGGTTCTCATCCCCGACGTGCTGTACGTCCCGGGTGTGCGGGCAAACCTGTTGTCGTCTGGTCAGCTGAAGGAGCATGGCGTGAAGTTTCAAGAGGACGGCGACAGGATGCTGCTTGTCTCGGCAGCAGGAGAGGTGCTTGGTCGGGCGACGTACTCCGGGCGAGTCCTCTGCACCGACCTGCGTCCCTGCTCACCGAGGTCGACGTCGCCCACGCCGGAGGTTGTGGCCCTGCGGGCGATCGTCTCCAAGACGAAGTCGACGCCAGACAGGATGCATGCTCGGCTTGCGCACGTCGGCATGGACACCATCAGGAGCTCGGCGAAGAACGAGGTCGCCATTGGGCTGGACCTCAAGTCGGCGACGGGCGCCGACCCACCGTGTGTCTCGTGCGTCGGCGGGAAGCTGGCGCGGCACACCTTCCCCGACCAAGGCTCCGACGCCGCCGACGTGCTAGCCGTCGTCCACATCGACCTGTGTGGGCCATTCCGCGTGGCTGCCAAGGACGGTAGCCTGTACTTCTTGCTGCTGAAGGACCGCAAGACCCGCTTCGTGTGGGTGAGGCCAGTCGCCAAGAAGTCGGACGTGCTGCTGGAGTTCCAGAAGTGGCTGGTGCTGGTGGAGAGGCAGACGGAGAAGTCGGTGCTGATGCTGCGCTCGGACCGAGGCGGGGAGTTCCTCGGGACGACGTTCACCGACTTCGTGGACGGCAAAGGGATCGTCCACGACTTGACCTGCCCGTACACCCCGCAGCAGAACGGCATGGCGGAGCGGGAGATGCGGACGGTGGTGGAGTCGGTGAGGACGATGCTACTGCACATGGGCGTGCAGCACCACTGGTGGCACCTCGCCCTGCGGCAGGCCGTCTGGATCCGCAACTGCCTCGAGCGGTCGGCGACGCCGGGGACGACGCCATACCAGCTACTGACCGGGACGAAGCCCGACTTGTCGCTGGCGCGCGTGTGGGGCTGCATGGCGCAGTTCCTCGTCCCCGAGCAGCAGCGGGGTGGCAAGCTGAAGCCGAAGGCCAAGTGGGGCCTTCATCTCGGCGTGTCGGAGGCGAGCAAGGGCTGGGAGCTCCTCGACATCGCCGCCAACCGGGTGGTCACCACGTCGGACGTGGTGTTCTACGAGGACCTGTCGCTGGAGGAGTGGAGGTCGGCGCATGGCCCCGTGGCAGTTCCTTGATCTGTTAGGATCTGTGCATGCTATGTATGCTGATGTTGACTATAGTGCTCCTGGATCTGTTTTCTCGCTTGTTCATAGCTTAGGTGCTAGTGTTGATCCTGTGCCCGTTGCTAGTGTAGGTGCCTGTTTAGGCGCTAGTCCACGTGCCACTTTGGCAGACGCATCGTTGTCTTTCACGCTGGACTCTGGTGGGTCGAAGTGTTTCTTCCGCGACCACACGACTCTTACTCCGCTTCCTGCACTGGTCTCTATAGCAGTGGTTGATCCCACTTCGGGACCAGTCATTGCTCGCCACTCTACTACGCTCCTGTGCCTGGCCACCCCCTCAAGTTCCCTGACAGGCCTCCACGTCCTCTAGTTCTCCAGGAACTTGGTGGGTGTGCGCCCTCTAGCGCGTCAGCACGTTGGTGTTTGGTTTGAGCCTTCTGGGGACTCTGCAACTTGTGTGGACGGTGACACATATGCCCCCCTGACCACCTTTCGCCAGGAGCCGGGTTCTGGTCTCTACACGCTGCACACTGGCCCCCGTCAGGTCCTAACGTCCCGCCAGGTAGCTGCGTCCCGCCAAGTAGCTGTGCCTGGTCAGGTTGCAGCATTGTGCTCGTGTCGGTCGCTTGCCCACCCCACCATCTTGTGGCACCACCATCTCAGTCACCCGTCCCTCCCACGCCTTCGTGGCATATTCAGTCAGGGTCTTGTCTCCGGCCTCCCACGCGTCTTTGCGTCGCTCCCTCCTTCGCCCGTGCTGCCGTGCACTCCCTGTGTCGAGGGTCGGCTACGCGCCACTGAGCCCTTCGAGACTCTCCACTTGAACGTTTGAGGACCTGCTCCTCGCCCTGGGCCTGAGAGGGAGAGTTTCTTTTTGGTGGTCGTTGACGACTACTCCCGCTACACCACCGTGTTCCCCTTGGCGAAGAAGTCTGAGGTGACTTCTACGCTGATTAGGTGGTTGCTTGCCACTGATACCACTCGTGGTCGACGTGTCAGTTGTCTTCACTCCAACCGTGGGAGTGAGTTTTGCTCTAGCATTCTTGCCGGATTCTGTAGCGAGAAGGGCATCACCCAGTCCTGGACGCTTCCAGAGTCCCCACAACAGAATGGGGTTGCTGAGCGCCGCATAGGCTAGATCATGGAGATTGCCCGTACCTCCATGATCAACGCCCATACGCCCCATTTTCTGTGGCCCTACGCGGTTCGGTACACCGCTCACCAGCTGAACCTCTGGCCTCGCGTCTCACGGCCAGGGGCTTCACCGACCAGTCTTTGGACTGGGTCCCCTGGTGTCGCGTCGGAGTTTCGTGTCTGGGGCTGCCTTGCGCTTGTCCGCGACACCTCTGCGGACAAGCTCTCCGCTCGCGCCATTCCCTGTGTCTTCCTTGGTTTTCCTGTGGACTCCTCTGACTACACCTTTTACAACCCGTCCCTCCACCGGTTCTTTGACTCTCGTGACGTCCGGTTTGACGATTCTGTATCCTACTACACCCGGTACCCCTGTCGAGGTCTCCCGGTCCTCCCCCCTCACCTTTTCCTCGCCCCCTCTCCTCCTCCTGCCCCCGCCCCCCCCCCCCCCCCCGGGTCCTGCCCCGTCTGGTGTGTCACACGCTACCCCTCTCCCCTCGGTAGCACGTCAGGTACCGTCTCCTTCCCCATAGTCGTCCTCACAGTCACCAAGACAGCCTTCGGCACTACCACGAGAGGTTGCAGTCGACTCTGGGGATGTTGGTGTTGGGGGCACGGACACTGGAGGAGCTAATTCTGAGGGTGCTGGAGTTGCGGGTACTGGCACTAGAGGTGCTAAATCTAAGGGTGTTGGAGCTCAGCGTGCGCCTGCCAGAGGTACTGGAGATCCACAGGCAGTTTGAGCTGGAGTTCTTGGCAGCCGCTTCTCCCCATCTTTGTGCCATGTTGCTAGCCCCTGAGCGAGACCCCGGTGCCCTTGACATACCGACTCCTCGCACGTACCGTGAGGCCGTGTCAGGGCAGTGGGCCTCTCAGTGGATAGCGGCCATGGAGTCAGGGATGGCATCTTGGAGATCCATAGGCACCTATTGTTAAAGCTGAGAGAGAGAGAGAAGGTAGCGAGAGAAATGTTACTAGGAAAGAGTGTCGAGATACAAATGTAGGAAACCCTAATTGAACTTAGGGTGTGTTCAGTTTGTGCTAGAATCCAAGAAATGAACCTAAACTGAACTTAAAGTGGAACTCGCTCTAAACATGACGAAATAACAAAAGAGCACTATGATAAATGCCAGAGCGAACTCTAGCCTACTCTAATACCTACGTTGACGCAGTTCCCTCACCTGGGGCGAACATAGTCGACGGCATGTGGATCTTCAAGGTGAAGCGGCCGCCTGGATCGCCGTCAGTCTTCAAGGCGCGCTACGTGGCTAGAGGTTTCAGTCAGCGCGAGGGAGTTGACTTCTTTCATACCTTTGCCCCGACCCCGGAGATGACGACTCTTCGGGTATTACTTCACGTTGCAGCATAGCGAGACTACGAGCTACACTCCTTCTCCACCGCCTTTCTCCAAGGCAGCTTGCACGAGGAGATCTAGTTGCGCCGTCCTCCGGGCTTCACTGGCACTTTCCCGCCTGGGACCCAGTGGAGCCTGAGGCGACCAGTCTACGGTCTCCGCCAGGCGCCCCGTGAGTGGCACGACACGCTGTGCACCACTCTTGCTGCCCTCGGGTTTCGTCCTTCGTCCGCTGAACCGTCGTTGTTTGTTCATTCTTGGCCCACACCTTTCTTCGTTCTTGTGTACGTCGACGATTTGGTCTTCGCTACAGCAGACAGGGCCGCTCTGGCTGAGGTGAAGTCCAAACTGCAGAAGAGACACACGTGCACTGACCTTGGTGAGCTGCGCCGCTACCTTGGCTTGCAGATCACCAGGGACAGAGCCGCTCGCACCATCACTCGGACTCAGTCACACATGGTGCAGCAGGTCCTTCGGCAGTTCGGGTTTCAGTTCTCTACCACACAGCCCACTCCTCTTTCCGTTGACCACAGACTCACGGGCCCTTTTCCCAACGAGCCCTTTGAGTCTAGTGGTCCTTACGCAGAGCTTTTGGGCTGCCTCATGTACCTGATGACTTGTACTCGTCCGGACCTCGCCTTTCCCCTCAGCATCCTCTCTTGCTTTGTTGCGACTGGGAGACACCGTTCTGTTCACTAGACAGCTGCTGTGACGGTGGCGAAGTATCTGGCGACTACATCATGCATGGGGCTTGTGCTTGGAGGGACACAGCCAGTTGTGCTGACCGGTCACTACGACTCTTCCTACGCTGTCTGCAGCTAGGCCTTGTTGACGTTGGCCCTCGGTTTCTATAGTCTGGTTTCTTGTTTTCTTACTG
The DNA here is from genome assembly GCA_947470075.1 of Closterium sp. Yama58-4. NCBI lineage: Eukaryota > Viridiplantae > Streptophyta > Zygnematophyceae > Desmidiales > Closteriaceae > Closterium > Closterium sp. Yama58-4. The sequence goes on along the minus strand of CANIUD010000108.1, from coordinate 10,835 downwards.
TACTTGTATACTTGTATGTACATATTTATAAATAAATGTATATATGTAAACACTTGACTGGCCTTGTGGCTACTTGCTTGTGCTCAGATTGTGTGGTGACTTCGTGATCCACCCTGAGCTTTGTATTGTTGCTTTTATTTACTGGTCTTGTGGCCATTTGTTTCTTTAGTTTTGTTTTGATTCCCCTCACTTAGCCTGTGGGGGTGTGTCAAATGTTTATATCATTTATGTCAAGAATTATATTCTTTTGTAACTGCATACAACCTAGTTAGTGTAGAATGACTGTAGAGTTATTCCTATTGGTGGTGTACCTCCCTTGGTCACCTGTGCTTGCTATATCTTGTACCTGTGCTATAATGAGAACCCCTTCTTCTCTTGCAAATCTCTCTCACCACTCTAGCCTAGGGTTCATAAGGCTAAGGTTATTTCAAATATGGTATCCAGAGCTGTAAGATCCTAAGGCCTGTTGATCCCTTTTTTTAGCGGGGGTGACTAGCAAACTCGACACGAGCTGCGTCTCCTCCTTTCTCTCTCCTTGTAGGGCTTGTCGCTGTAAGGGGGGGGGGGGGGGGGAGAGGCCAGGCGGCACAGGCGGCCAACCAGGCGGCAGCGCGCTCTGGCGACGGCTCAGGCGCTCCAGCAATCACCATCTGGGGAACGGAGTAGCCGCGGAGGTAGGAGGCTGGTTACTAGCGGGACAGGCGGGGGACCCGAGAATGGATACCAGGCAGCAGCGCGGGTGGCTTTAAGGACTTTGGAAGCAACTAATGAGGAGGAGGAGGACCCCACAGACCCATCTTATAGGGAGGAATCCCTCCCACCAAGTGAAAACGAGGAGTCAGAGGGAGAAGGCAGGGCGAGAGAATCTGGAAGGAGAAGAGGTGGCGATGGGGGCCAAGCAACCACGCAAGTCACACAGACGGAACAGGGACCGTCAGATGCTGATCGAGCGGGTGACATTCCAACCCCAGTTCAGCCAACATCGGCGAACCGCGCTCGACGAAATCGGACCGCGGTCGCCACTACAGCGGCGTGACAGACCGTCCAGAACCCATGCTATTTCTCGCCTGACGAGCTGGCGAGGCGGGAGGACTTGTTCGCGACAATCGCGAGCTGGGACATTGCTACACTCAGCGACAGTCGACAGCCTTCGCTGTCACGGCGTTTACCGCCAAATCTATGTCAACTGTTTTCGCAGGCGCTCCTGACACCGTTACTACACCTCTCGCGAAACCCCAAATCCGAGCCGGGGTGGCGCCTGCTGCTGTTTCTCCCGCGCCTAACACTTCGCCAAACTTCCCCACAGCGACCAGATTGGCCGGGGGTCAAGGCTCGGCTCCGAGCTTTCCAGCGTGGCGAATGGGAGCGGCTGTACCTGGACGCGATTGACGCAGTCAACACGCCTCCACCGCCACGCCACCGGCCCGATGCGACGGGAATCATTAGCCGAGCCGAGGGGCTCGCTAAACGCGGCAGTCTGCGTCGAGCCGTGTTGGCCTTGGAGTCAACGCCAGTCTGCACCCCCAGCCCGGAAATTTTGGAGGAGCTCCGTCAGAAGCACCCACCTGCGGTACACGGGGCGGTGAACTGGCCCGTGCCACCAGAGTCAAAATTGTCCATCTCTCACGCCGAGTTCGCCAAAATCCTGGGGCGATGCAAGAACGGAGTGGGAGCCGGACCGTCGGGCACAACATTCGAGCACATGCGCGACGCGGCCACCACTAACGCAATGATCAGCACCCATCTGCACGCCTTGGTCAACACCCTGCTGGGGGGAAATTTGCCAGGGCCTGTGGCAAGCCTCCTGACCGCGTCACGGTTGATTGCCCTGGCCAAACCGGGGGGGGGGGCTCGGCCAATCGCGATAGGCGAATGCCTGACGAGGTTGACAGCCAAGGCAGCACTGACAGCCATGGGGGAAGCTGCCCGCGAATATTTCCTGCCACTACAGTACGGGGTGGCAGTGCCAGGTGGAGCAGAGACGGTTATCCACACGGCCAGAGCATTCCTGGATGCCCGCCCCAACAGTATCTGGTCCTGCAAGCAGATATTTCGAACGCTTTCAACAGTATCTCGCGACAAGCCATTGCCACAGCGTTACACGACCCCAAACTGTCGCCACTGCAGCCGTTTGTGAAACTCACCTACGGTAACCCGTCGCGACTGCTCCTGGACGCGAAATTCAACTGCGACACCCTGCTTAATGAACGGGGTGTGCGGCAGGGTGACCCACTAGGCCCGTTACTGTTTGCAGCGGGCATCCACCCCACGCTCCGCGACACAGCAGAGGCACACCCCGACGTGCTCTGCTTGGCGTATGCGGACGATGTCACCTTCCTGGGTGACACCGACCGCACTGTAGCTGCTTTCACACACTTCACATCGAAGCTAGCGCAGCTGGGCCTGGCGTACAATCCACAGAAATGCGGGGCTTGGCGTTCATCAGCAGTTTCGCAGAATCAGCAGCCGCCTGGGGTGCCGTTCGCTAAGGACGGGGTGCGACTTCTAGGTAGCTACGTAGGGACGGATGCTGGTGGCGCGGGGTTTTTGTCGGGCCAGCTGGGGGACATGGCGAAGCCGCTGCCGCTTTTAGAACGAGCAGATCCCCAGGTGGCCGCGCTGCTGCTCACGCGATGTATCTCTAGGCGTGTCGCGTACCTGATTAGGACGACTCCCCTCCACCTGCTCCCCCGCGCCACGTGGAGCCAGTGGGGCAGGGACCTACTCATCACCTTACTCACCTCGTGTGACATCCGCGTGCCAACGTGCAGTGCCGAGCAAAAGCGGGTCTGGGAGCAGGCGTCATTGCCGACGTCGCTAGGCGGCATAGGCATTACGGACCCGCTCGTCGAAGGAATCTACGGTTTCACCGCGAGTTTCACCCAGGCAGCGCTTTTTCTCTCCTCCTTGCGCTAGAACCAGAGAGTGCCTTGATGACGGCTAGGAACCACATGCTGATGCCAAGTGAGGACAACACCCCCCTCCACTCGTGGCTCACGGAGTGCGAGGCAGCCCTGCCTCTTGACGCACGGGAGATCCTTGAGAAAGAACGGCTGGAGCGCTCTAATGTTCGGCTACAGCACGTGCTCGGCTTGAAAGTCCACGGGAGCAGATACGCTCTACAAGTCCAGGCAACTCGGAACATGCAGCTGAATCCCTACTTAAGGCCCACCTAAGGCTGGTTCCTCATTGTTCGTGTGGCGGCTGAAGCACCGGAGCCGTCTACATCTGCGACGTCACCGTCACTGATCCCATCAGCACCAGGGACCCAGAGGCTCAGAAAGGCAGAGGGTGGGCGGCCCGGGAGCAGGCCGACAAGAAGATTAAGCACTATGCCAACCGCCCGGAGACGGTTGGCTTTTTCCCCCTCGCAGTAGACACCTATGGCTGCCCATGCGCGGAGGTTCCGGTATTCCTTAAGCTTCTCGCGGACTCAGCGGCTCGGCGCCACTTCAACGCCGACTCAAAATCTTTCTATGCCGCCAAGTTCTTGCACCAATTCCGGCAGCGTTGGTCGGTAGCCCTCCAAAGGGCCCAGTCAGTGGGACTTCTCATGAAGTTGGGCGAGGCAACAGCAGCAGAAAACCCCCCGGTGGGGGGGATTGGGCATGAGCTGCACCTGGGGGATTGTTTCGCAGTAGTAGAGCCCCTCTTAGAGCTTTAGCGAGGGGCGGTAGGGTGATAGCAGGGGTGCTTTAGCATTGGTACTTTGTGTTGTTTGTTGCTTGCTCCATACTCTGCATGTGTGTACCTTCTTGATCTATCAATACACGGACCATTAGAGAGAGAGAGAGAGAGAGAGAGAGAGATAGAGAGAGAGAGAGAACGAGAGAGAGAGAACGAGAGAGAGAGAGAGAGAGAGAGAGAGAGAGAGAGAGAGAGAGCGAGAGAGAGAGAGAGAGGAATAGCCTCTCCCCCCGGCCCTTAGCCTCTCCCCTAAGCCTCTATGCCCTACTTAAGGCCCACCTAAGGCTGGTTCCTCATTGTTCGTGTGGCGGCTGAAAAATTTGGCTCGCGCCGGCCGCCTTCGGCGGCCGACGCTCGACGGCGGCAAGAAATCACGACGGGACGGTTTACAATCACACTCATTACAGACATGGCATCATCTATCACGGCCTAGCCGCGTGATTCACTAATGGAGCAAACGGAGCCCGCGCCTACATGAGGTGAGCTCCAAGGGTGTGAAGGACGCCCGTCAGGGAGCGCCACAGCTCCCGGACCACAAGCGTGCTTGCGCCGATCGCCGCGGCTCCAGATCCTGCGCGCAAATGCCGCTTCAAGCTCCGGACAGCCTCGTCCAGCTGTCCCGCAGCAGCAGCGCCTCCCTCCGCGGGCGCAGCCAGCACGGGCGCCAGCAGCACGGCGAGCTGGTCCGCCGCATCAAGGCAAGTCTCGCGCGGACGGTCACGAAACGACTCAGGAGAGACCACAGGGAGTGAGGAGTGGGCAAGGACCTGTATCAGCAGCAACGCGTGGAGACTCTCGGCGAGGCGGTGGAGCTGACCGAGAGTCGACTGGGGAACACGAGTCTGCGGAGGCTGAAGCGCCTCCGCCAGGAACTGAAACGGCTCATCAGCTGCATACTGAGCCGCTGCCGCGCCACCACCCGCGGCCACAAACTCCACCCCCGCAACAGGCGGAACCGGCGGCAGATGCAGGCGAGAGCCGGGAGCTGGCGCCGCTACAGAAAGAGCAGGAGCTGAGGGGGCGAGAACGGGTGGAGGAAGTGCGGCAGCCGGCGGAGGGACCACAGGAGGCGCAGCCGGACGAGGAGCCACAGGCGCCGGCGCGTCCTGCAGGGAACTGCTCTGGCTCTGCGCTGCCCTCTCTTCGCGCACGGCCCGTGACACCTCCCGCTGAAGATCCGCCAGTGTCACAGGCGGGCGGAATGCCCCGCGGGGACCCCTCCAGCCCCCATTCCCACCGTGATGAGCGGGCCACTGAGCTTGCTGCTGGTAGCGCCGGGGAGAGTTGCGCCGGCGCCGCGATGACGCTCGTTCCTGCTGGGGCGCGGGAGAATGGGGGCGGGAGAGTCAACGGTCGGGCGATTGGGGACGAGTCAGCTGCACCACAGGAGCCGCCGGCAAGGGAGCAGGAGCAGGCTGATCCACGCCCTGAGGCGCAATCACCGGGGCCGGGCCGCCAGTGGTGGCGGACGCCGCCCTCGGGGAAGAAGCAGACGGCGGCGCAAGCACGCCGGGGACAGCAACGGCAGATGCAACGGGAGCGCCGGGGACAAGGTCAGGAGGAACGGCGACCTCCCCGGCAGGAGCAGATGCCGCCGGCGGCACAACAGGAACAGGGGGAACAGGGGGAGCAGGGGCGACAGGCGGAGCAGGAGGAGCAACAACCGGCGCAGACGGCGCAGCCCCGGTCGCGTCAAGAGGACCTGCGGATTCGAGGGGAGGAGTCTTTTCAGCGGCTATTGGGCCGGGCGTCGGAGCAGACAGCGGCGGGGACCCCGTCGCCACGGTCCCCGCTCCTGAGGCAGACGACGTCTTTTCGAGCACAACCGACGCAGCGCCAGCGCGCATTGGCGAGTAATCGGTCACTCCAGCAATCACCATCGCGAGGCCGGGGAGCGCGAGGCGGAGGGCGGGAAGCAGCTAGCGGACGGGGAGGAGGGCCGGAGAATGGCTATCAGACGGAGGCCAGAAGGGCTTTAAACAGGCTACGTAATGAAGAAGAAGAAAATGACCCCTCTTATAGGGAGGAGCCAATGCCCTCGAGCGAAGAAGAAGGGACGGAAGCAGAGGAAGGAGTAGGAGAGAACGGGAGAAGGACGGGAGCGAGACCAAGGCGGTCCCTTGGCGAGCAAAGGGACACTGCGGCTGGACCGTCTGATGGCGATCGTACGGGCGAAACTCCAACCGCACCTTCACAAGTGAGGACGGGCCGCACCAGGCGAAATCGGGCCGCGACGGAGGCGTCAGCGGCGCGAGAAAATCCCAATCTCCCTCGCTATTACACGCCAGAGGAGCTGGCGATGCGGGCAGACTGGTTCGCGGACATCGCGAACTGGGATATCCCAGCCCTCTGCGACAGTCGACAGCCATCCCTGGCACGGCGGTTACCGCCAAATTTGTGCCAGCTGTTTTCGCTGGCGCTGCTGACCCCGTTACTCCACCTGTCACGAAACCCGGAATCAGAGGCAGGTTGGCGCCTTCTCCTTTTTCTGCCACGTCTGACGCTTCGCCAAAACTCGCCACGGAAACCGAACTGGCCCCAGATCAAGGCCCGGCTCCGAGCCTTCCAGCGTGGCGAATGGGACCAACTGTACAAGGGCGCGATTGAAGCAGTCAACTCTCCCGCGCCTCCACGTCATCAGCCAGACGCAACTGGGGTTATCAGCCGGGCCGAGGGCCTGGCGAAACGGGGTAGCCTGCGACGCGCTGTGCTGGCGTTGGAGTCAACGCCAGTCTGCAAACCAACTCCAGGAATTCTGGAGGAGCTCCGACAGAAACATCCGCCAGCCGGATCAGGACAAATAACATGGCCACCCACTCCCGAGTCAAAACTGTCCATCACCCACGGGGACTTCGCCAAACTGCTGGGGAGGTGCGAGAACGGGGTCGGTGCCGGACCGTCGGGCACAACATTCGAGCACATGCGCGACGCGGCAATCACGAACGGACGAGTTAGCACCCATCTGCACGCCTTGGTAAACACCATTTTGGGGGGCAATCTACCAGGACCGGTGGCGGACCTATTGACAGCTTCGCGGCTCATAGCCCTGGCCAAACCTGGTGGGGGGGCTCGACCAATCGCCATTGGCGAGTGCATCACCCGGCTGACAGCCAAGGCAGCCCTCGCAGCCATGGGAGATGCCGCGCGTGCCTTTTTCCTGCCTCTACAGTATGGCGTGGCTGTGCCAGGAGGAGCCGAGGCAGTTATCCACGTGGCGCGGGCGTATCTGGACAAGCTACCCAACAGCCTGGTGCTGCAGACTGACATTTCAAATGCATTCAACAGCATTTCCCGACAAGCTATTGCGACAGCGTTACAAGAGCCGGGGCTGTCGCCACTACTGTCGCTAGTGAAACTGACCTATGGTAACCCGTCCAAATTGCATATCGATGCAAATTTTGCATCAGACCCGCTGACCAGCGAACGGGGCGTGCGTCAAGGGGACCCACTTGGCCCTCTACTGTTTGCTGCGGGAATGCACACAGCACTCCGTGACACTGTTGAAGCATACCCCCGGGTGCTCTGTCTGGCATACGCCGACGATGTCACATTCCTGGGGGAGGCGACGGCCACTGTAGCCACATTCAATCATTTCACCGAGAGGCTGGCGCACCTGGGGCTGAGACACAATGCGCAGAAATGTGCAGCCTGGAGCAGGGAAGCAGCAGTGAAGGATCGGTTGCCGCACGGAGTACCATTTTCCCAGGATGGCGTTCGCTTGCTCGGAAGTTTCGTGGGGCCTGACAGTGGGGCGTCACAGTTCCTGTCGGGTCAGCTACGGGAAATGGCAAAGCCTTTGCCACTACTCAAGAAAGCCGACCCACAAGTAGCCTCGTTATTGCTCACCCGCTGCATTTCGAGGCGGGTGGCATACCTCACCAGAACAACACCGCTTCATCTTCTGCCTCACGACACCTGGAGCCAGTAGGGGACAGACCTGCTTGCGGCTCTACTCACAGCATGCCATATCCGCGTCCCCACCTGCCGTACTGAACAAGCACGTGTCTGGGCGCAGGCCTCACTGCCGCCGTCTTTGGGGGGGATAGGTATCACCGACCCCCTAATCGAGGGAGTTTACAGGTACGCCGCGAGCTTCACGCAGGCGGCAGTTTTCATGGCATCACTAGACGGCGCCCCTGAGGGCGCGCTGACACAGGCTCGGGACCACATGCAGCTGCCTGCGAACGTCGCCACGCCCCTCCACTCATGGCTCTTGGAGTGCGGAGCGGCATTACCTGACGATGCACGAGAGATCCTGGAGAAAGAGCGGCTGGAGCGATCAGACACGAGGCTCCAGCACGCATTGGCGCTGAGGGTACATGGGAGCAGATACGCCGTGCAGGTGCAGGAGACTCGGCAGATGGCGCTGAACCCCTTGTGCGGACACACGCAGCGGATGTACTCACTGACTGGGTACGGGACCGGGGATTGGCTGACCGCTATCCCGATTGCGGCCAACAGGAGGATAGGGCCCACTCACTTCTCTAATGCCGTACGTTACCAACCCTATTAGCACCCGGCGGATGTCGCTGAGGTACGCTCTGAGTCGCAGCCCGCCCAGGAGACTGCAGCGGGGTTGTGCCCGGACCTCCAGGTGCAGGAGCCTGACGTGACTCCGGAGACGCCGGAGGAGACCCGTGCTGCGGCGGCTGATTTTGCTGCAGCCGTCGAGGCAATTGGCGAGGTGGGCGGTTTGGCCGACGCTGATTGCGCCGAAACGACTGCTGTTGACGGGGCCGCAGAAGTGACTGGAAACGGCCAGGAGGTGAACGGTACATTGGCTCACGAGACCCGCGGTGTCAGGAGCGCGGGCCGCGGGAGGACCGGGAGGATGCATGCCCGGCCAGCACCGCGGCGGCCTGGAGCAGGGCTGGCGCCTGGTCGCCCTGGGCCCCTCCTGGGCTGGCTTCTGCAAGGGCAGCCACCACAAGTGCAAGCGCGCCAGTCGTCATCTGCAGCAAATGTGGGAGCCGGGGAGGGAAACGCCCGCCATGAGCATCTCTACAAAATACAAGAAGGAAAAAGAATGCAAAAAAAATTCACGGGGACTGCTTGATGTTTTCCCTTGCCATCAATGCTCGTGGTTTATCATGTGGAATGCTCAACAGTACAGGTTTGCTCGAGGAATCATTGCAATGTTTGTTCGAGCAATCTTGAGTAGGCTCGGCAAGGAGTGCACCAGCATACACCCAACATTGCTCATCCTCACTAAAGCAGCTGGAAATTCATGTAAGGGTTCTCTTTAACGGATCAATTATCACAGTACACACATCCCATTATAATTGAAATTAATGTAATATGCACAAATTACAAAAATACTATCAAAATATCAGTCATTTCAGACAAATGCAAAATCGTGAAACACATGAATTCTGCGCTGGAAATTAGTAATCCCAAACTTACATTTGCAATTTACAAAATGATAGCCATGATCCAAACTGTCACCTACCAACCTCACCAGTAACTTACAATCCTATTTAAATACCCAAGTACATGATAATCCACAAAGCAGGTACCTAACATGCAGTAACTAATGGCTTATTTCGGAGGTACTGCAGAACACAGCAGAGTTAGAGCAAAGCGCCAGCACACGTACGATAAACACAGACGACGTAAAAACACCACACGAATCTACCCATCCTGGATGTCACTGACATGCTCGGAACAGCATCCTAATAAACCCATCCAGGAACCGCGATAATCACAGTGCTAACATGGCGATAAAATTTATGAAGAAAAATAAAAACTTGGCAGTATCTTTAGAGGCTTGCCGATAATCTCTAGTCGCTGATATGGAGAGTTGTCATGCGCCCTGGTATTCTGCAAAAACAATGTGCTCACAAGGTCGCAATACACAAAGCGTATTGGGCTGAAACCGAAACTCACCTGAGTGATCCTTATTTTGCCAGTCACGAGCGGCAAAATAAGGAGGGGGGAAAATAAGGAGCGACTCACCTTCCTTATTGGGGCGTGGGAAGGTAGCTTAATCACGAGCTCGATGCAGCTGGTCAAAACTTCACAGAAGAAACCGTCCGCCACATCAGTCTATTCATAGCCTGCAAAGCGACGGTCCAGAAACAAAAATAGACACACATATTTGGAGTGGATAGATAGGAGCAGCAAGAGCACGGCGGAAGCTAAGCGAGTGAAAGAAAAGTGATGGAAACAGCAACACGTGAAAATGAACGTATTCTGGGCTGTGGATGAAGTTTGAAGGGGGGGGGGGGGGGGGGGGGGGAGGAGCATCTCGCACACCAGAAGCAAGCACAACACATTGGCAAAATGATGACGAAATCGCGAAGACTTCGTTCGTATCTGGTGTGTTCGAATTGTGAAGGCTTCGTTCGAATCGTGAAGAGTTCACAACTGTGGGTTCAGAGGGAACATGACGAAATTGGCGAGGTGGAAACCCTATGCCTTGTGGAGGGGGAACGGGCAGATGGCGCTGAACCCCTTGTGCGGACACACGCAGCGGATGTACTCACTGACTGGGTACGGGACCGGGGATTGGCTGACCGCTATCCCGATTGCGGCCAACAGGAGGATAGGGCCCACTCACTTCTCTAATGCCGTACGTTTCCGGCTGGCCCTCCCCTTCTCTACGCCGAAAAACTGCGACTGTACAGACCACACTGCCATCACATACCCCCACCTTCCTAACCACCTACTCCGCTGCGGCACGGGCAAGCATCGCATCAACACCAACAACGAGCTGCGCGACGCTTGCATTAGCATGGCCCAGGACGCGGGTTTCATCGTTCACAGCGAGTCTTCAGCGCACTGCCCCATTGAAGAACAGACGGCCGATTTTACAATGACAGACAGGAGCAGTGGGGCCGTCTATGTATGCGACGTCACCATCACTGACCCTATTAGCACTAGGGACCCTGAGGCGCAGAAGGGCAGGGGCTGGGCGGCACGGGAGCAAGCGGACAAGAAAATCCAGCACTACGCCTCCCTGCCAGAGACGGTGACCTTCTTCCCTCTGGCTGTGGACACCTACGGCTGCCCATGTGCCGAGGTACCAGTCTTCCTGAAGCTCTTGGCGGACACTGCAGCTCGGCGCCACTTCAACGCCGACTCCAAATCGTTCTATGCTGCAAAGTTCCTGCACCAGTTCAGGCAACGCTGGTCGGTGGCCCTGCAAA